>QJNS01000305.1:0-74083 GCA_004154925.1 Monosporascus cannonballus
TAATAATAATAATAATAATAATAATAATAATAATAATAATAATAATAATAATAATAATAATAATAATAATAATAATAATAATAATAATAATTCTATATTAAACGTTAAAATCGTGACAATCTCTCTTTAACTTAAGGCGCTTATAAAACTTTTATGCGAACCGGAAAAAAAAGAAAAAAAAGTTTTTCATTATAACGGCTAGGTGTTTTAACCAACTATTAAACCTTAGTCGTACGAGTTTATGTTGGTAGGAGTATTGTGAGACTCTGTAGCAATAAAATAACTTAATTACGTTAATACCAAAAGTACGGAAGCGTATTGTAAACGATTAATATTAATAAATGTTACAAGCTAAAGCTATTTAAATTATAAAAATAATAAACGTATATATCTTAATTCTTTTATTACTGTTTATTTTTGCTTAGCAGAATTTTATTAAACGATTACTTAGTGCTGCTTAGTCGTGTTTAGTTAAGACCCGTTAAGCATTGATTACGTAACCTTAAACTAACGTAGCTTTGTGATCTTAGCTAGACCGTTTTCGCAGGCCCAGCTGACTTGGGTTATGATACGATCTTCCTTTTTCCCAAATCTTTCTCTTAAGATTTTTCTTTTTTTCTAATAGGCCTTTTTCCCTTAAAATGTCGGCCCGTATTACTAAAAATCGTCGTCAGGTTTTTTCGTCCACCATATAATGTCAAAATCTGCCTTTTATTTTTGACGATTTTAGTTTTGAAATTATGCCGTATTTTTTGTATTTTTTTAAAAGTTGGAAATACGAAATAATAAAAAACGTTTCCAAATACAAGGCGTACGTTAAACGTGGTTATCCTTGTAATAATAACGGCGTTTCCTTATCTTTTTTAAAGAATATTCGTACCGAAAATTAACGTTTAAAACGTAAAAAAATATTTGCGAAAAAACGTTTTCTAGAAGTGCAAAAACGTTATTAATAAGAAATAAATAAGGCTATTATACGATTAATCCGTTTTCGAAAATAAAAAACGTTTTTTCGTTCGAAAAGGGTTAAAATAATATAGCAAAAATTGCAATTGCTAAAGGAGCTGGAGGAACAGAAATGTTAGGAACAGGTTAACGCCGAGGCTTTTTTAGCCGCCTTGGCTCCTTTCCTTAAGCTGCCTAGCGTTACCTGGCCGCTGGAAAATGTCGATTGGGACATAATTATATCCGGTGGTTCCGTTATTGTTGGTAAAAATTCTTTAATAGGCGCTGGGCGCCAATAAGGTTCTTGGCGGGTTCCCAGATATTTTCGGAATCCGGAATCTTTTTTTACTTAATTAGGTACTAGGTAAATCTATTTTATTTGCGCATATCGAAAATTTTTTTAATTTCGTATGCTTATTTATTTTCCATTTCCATATTATTTGACGCCGTATATACCTTAATTATATCCGTTATTAATTCGAATAAAAAAATAAAAAATTAAATGGAATTTAACTTTTATTAAAATTCCAATTAATAATTATTTTCTAAGATTTTTTTAATAATTTTATATAAACCGATATATTTGAAATCGAATTTTTTATTAGGTTTTTTTGTATAAATATTTTTCGTAACGAAAAAAACCATTTCCTTTTTTTAAAGGTTAATTATTTTTAATCTGTTTTGGTTATAATACTTATTTATTTATTTTCGTACGAATTCCAGTTTTAATTTTATTTCCTGATATAATTAGTATAATTATTCCGACGTAAAAATTATTTTAATATTAATTAGACCGTCGTCGCGTATTTTTTTGTAAATTTTTAACGTAAAACCAAAATTTACGTTCGTAAATATTATCTTAATATTTTCGTAATAGCTGGTATTATAGGTTAACTGTACAATTAATAATTTTTTAACCTCAATATTTTAGTTATAATTAATGTAATATCGTAAATAAATTTTTAAATTTTAATTCGTTTATTCCGTTTATTTATTTGTTTAAGCTTTAAATACGTTCAATAACTAATAATTTTAACCGATTTATGTTATACAGCTTTACTAAAATTATGATACAAATGTTAATTTTTTATTTTAAATAAGTTTTATAAATAATTCGTATATACTAAAAATATATTTAAAAAATTATATGTTATTTATTCGGCGTTTGTATATTTCTAATATGGTAAAAAATAAGAAATTTCGTAAATCGGTTAATGATAACGAAAATGCTATCGTAATATATTTCCGTAATTGGATTTTTAATATATGAAATTTAATAATAAAATCAAATATAATTCAATATTATGGTCGCTTTATAACTAATAATAGCTGTAATTTTCCGTATGGCTTATGGCGTCGAATCTTTATTTTGGCGTAAATATCGCATTACTGTATAATTTTTTGTACCGTTAATTTTATTTTAAGAAAAGAATATATACGTTAAAACCGTTTTAAGGTTTTATGGGTTCCAGGATATCCGTACAATTAATATTTATATATTTTTCGTATTAAAAATTTTTGATATTTTTTAAAAATTTATATTTTATTTCTTTTTTAGTCGTCTAAGAAATTATTACTATATTACTAAATCTTTTAATACATATTGGAAGATACTGCCCGAATTATCGTAATTTATCATAAGCGTAAATATTTTTCTTTAATAATATCGAAAATTATATAATTAATTTTAATTAATTTCTTTTTAAAATTTGGCCGCTTATATAAAATATTTACTTTTTCATTTTTAAGCCTTTTTTGTAAATAATAACGAAATCGATATTCGCTAATTTTTTTGCATATTTTAATTATCGTTTTACAAACTCCCTCGTCGTAATAAATAAGGTAAAATTTTGATAATCCATATAAACCTTAATTTAATATAAACTTCCTTTTAAGAAATGTCTAAATTCGCGAAATGCTTTAATAATAACCATAAACTTTTTATCTTGAATACCGTAATTAAATTCGGCTTTTTTTAATTTGTACGAAAAAAATATAATAAGGTATAATTTGCTTTAATTATTTCGTTATCCGATTATTAAGCTTAATGTATAATTTAAAATATCGGTTTTTAATTTAACGGAACGGTTTAAAACGTATATAATTAATATTAATTCGTTAATAATTGCATTTTTAATATTTTAAAATACCTTTTCCGTATTTAACGTTTATTTAAATTCTTTTTTTTCTTCGTAAAATTCGTTAAAGGTATAGTTATTTTGCTAAAATTTCGAAGAAATTTCTTATAATAGTTGGCGAATCCAAAAAATGCCAAAATTTCCTTAACTATCGTTAACGTCTATTATTCTCTAATTGCAGCAATTTTCTTAAGGTTTATTTTAATATATTTTGGGATAATAATATGTTCCAAATATTTTACTTTTTACTTATAGAATAAACTTTTTTCCGCATTAACAAATAGCTTTACGTCTTATAAATCTTAAAGAACTTTATAAACATATTTTACATATATTCTTTCTGTATTTAAGAAAATAAGAATATCGTCGCAATAACATATAACGAAAACATTAACATATTTTCGTAATACATAATTTATTATTTATTAAAAAATTACTGGTACGTTTGTAAATTTATTAACGCAACTAAATACTTAAACAATTTGTATTTCGTTTTAAAGTCTATTTTTTATTCGTATCCTTTTTTAATCTTAATAAGGTTATATTTATTTTTAAAATCAAATACTATAAACCATTTAATTCTTTAAAATCGGGTTTTTATTTCCGTAATTGAGGATAATAATATTTAATTTTTAACAATAATATTATTTAGTTATTAATAATTAATTATAAGTCGCAATTTTCCGTTTCTTTAATATGAAAAATATCGGATATTCTGCTAATAAATTCGAAAATCGAATCCATTCTTTTTATAACCGATTTTCCAGATATTCTTTAAAAATACGTAATTCCTTTCCGTTAAAGTTATAAATAAAGTAAAATTTCATCAAAAATCCTTTTGTAAAAATTATCTTATAATCCTATTCGCTATATTTTGGTAATTTCGTATTAAGCTCCTTTTTAAAAAGCTATTTACATCTATAGTACTGTAATAATATATTAATTAAATTTACTAACTTTTAAGGCTATTATTTTTACTATTCGAAATCGTTATTTAACTATTTTAATGTCGTTTTAATAGTAACAATAATACGTTATATTCTTTTTAATACCTATTATTTTCTTATATCTTATCCCTTTAAATAATAAGGTTTCTGTCGTATTCTTATGTCTATATTCGTCGCTATTACCGATCGAATATTAAGATCTTAATTTCTTTTATTTACTAATAGAATATAAAACAAATTTTACCTAGCCAATTCCGCCATTAATTAAGATTCCGTACTGGCGTATTTATGATAATCCTAAAATTATATCGTAATTTCTAAATAAAACGATATCGAAATCAATTATTTGATATCGTTTTTTAACAAAAATTTCGAAATAATTAATATTGCGCGTAACTTTTCCGTTATCGTAAGCGAATTCCTAACTTTTAATATTTGTCACTATTTAAGGTTTTAACTTATATCTTTATATTAATTTAAGCTTATTAACTATATCTGCTACAATATAATTCCCGCCTAGAACTTTATAATTTACTATTACGATATACCAGTATATTCCGATTCGTATTTCCAAAGTAATAAAGTTATTAACGTTTTCTATCGTTACGTTTAAAACCTTTTTCAGAAATTCCTTTTAATTTCTCTGGATTTCGTTATCTTACGGTCTTTTTACAAATAACTTTCTTTTTTTAACTTTTGTTCGAATTTGTCAAACCTTATTTATATTTTTTCGTTTAATACGTTAAGGTGTTATATTTGTCGTTATTACCGGCATATTGTTTTTTCGAATCGTATTAATTATTTTTAACTTTTTTGCAGTTTTTTTCCTTATTAAATAAACTGTTCTTTTATATTTATAACTGCGTCCTATTATGCGTCGTTTTAATTATCATTCTAAAGATCTTTTGTAAATTAATATATTTCTTCTTTAATAGCTTTTTTTTCCTAGAGATTTATAATAAATACTAATTGAAAATAAAAATCTATAATAATCTTTTAACAGTATTCTTTAACCGTACGCTAAATTAACTTTTTTTCCGTTTGGCAATTATATTATCTATAATAATTAAAAAAGTTTTCTTACGGATATTTCTTTTTTCGGGCCAGCTTTTTATGTCGGCCAGCTATTAATTATTTTCTGGGGCTATAATTCGAAAATATCGATATTATTGCTTATTATTCTTAATATCTCCGATACGATTTAAAAATTCGAATTCTTTATAATACATACGGGTAATTCATTCGTAAATATACTATTTTTATTTTTCGTAATCGGGATATTCTCGTTATTGGCAATATATGGTATGCATTTTGCCGTATCGATCAAAAATTGCGGGGCAAACTTTTTCTGTCCAACTCTAATATTCGCATAATTATCCGTATAATATTTCTTATTATATTTTCGATATTTATTAAGCCAGATTCCTAGCTTTTTATATTTTACGTCGAATTTCTTATCGTAATAATCTCTATTAGAGCTTTTGCCATAGGTCTAATATATACTTGGCTTAAATTATGGTAATAACTTTGCTATCGTTTCCTTAATTATTTTTAAATTATTCCTCTAATATAGGGGTTTAGTTATTTTGTTATGGCCTTTTCGGTTTTCTCTATTTGTAAGCTTTATATCCTATTTTATCATAATTGAAACATTTAATTTAACTTTAGTTTTATCTGTAAATAATGCCGAATTCCATAAATCCTGGCGCCGTTTCGTAAAAAGTAAAAAGCGTATTTCGCTTTTTCTCTTGGTTAAGCTTATTATATTCCAATTATAAGATATATTATCCTTTCTTTTCCTGTTATTTTTCAAATTATTATTTAATAATCTTAATTACTTTTATAATATACCAATTTAAAATAATTAATCGTTTAATCCGAACATTTTCGATTTTATATTATTTTTTAATCTTTTGTAAAATATATTAATAAAAATATCGGCCTCGTTATTTTCTTATTTTACCTTAGCCGTAAAACTTTTGAAAATTACAGCGTACTTAGATGTAAATCCCTTTTATCGGAATTATATGAATTATTAAGCCGCAAATCATTTTTTATTCGGATTGCCGAAATTATCGCATACTTTATTCTCGAAATTGGTATAAAATAAAAGAATCTTATTAATAAAGTCCTCTTTACCCAATTCTTTTATTTCCAAGAAATTCCTTATAATAAGTTCAAATTAATTCACCGTATTTCCCGTTAAGCATATTTTTACTGCTAGGACCTTATCCGCTGGATTATTAAGGTCCAAAAAGCGAATGTAAATTCGTACCTAAGTCAAAAAGGTTTAAAGGTTACCCTTTCCATTATAAGGCTCTGGCTTCCTTAGTTTTATGCGGGCGAAAAAGGCTTGGGCAAATAACGTAACCCTAATTTGTCGGATATCTTTTTCCAGTTTCCGAATTCGAACCTAAAGCTGCTAAATAAGGGTTTCTAAATGCTGGTCGACATTTTAACAATATTGAATATTGCTTAAAATTTAACGATATTACTGAACAAAAGCTTATAACGTATAACAGCTAAACGGTTTAATTAATTATTAAACCTTAGTCGTACGGGTTTATATTGGCAGAAATATCGTAAGACTTTGTAATATTAAAATAACTTAATTACATCTCTTAATACCAAGGGCACGGAAACATATTATAAACGATTAGTATTAATAAGTGTTACAAACTGAAATTATTTAAATTATGGAGATAATAAGCGTATATATCCTAATCTCTTTGTTACTGTTCATCTTTGCATAACAGAGCTTTGCTAAGCGGTTACTTCGTGCTGTTCAGTTGTGCTTAGTTAAGACCCGCTGAGCACTAATTACGTAACCCTGAACTAGCGTAACTTTGTGATCTTGGCTGCACCGTTTTCGCAGGCCCAGCTGACTTGGGTTGTGACAATAGGCCTATATATAAAAACGCGCTTACGTTTTTACTTATTTTAGCTTTTTTTTCACATAATAATAACTTAATTCGGTAAGTTAATTCTTATTAATACCTATAATAACGCTTTTATGCGTTATTTCGTAACGGTTTAAAAATTAATTAATACGTTATAACGTTGCAAAAATGCCTTGCAAAAAAGACGTTCCTACGGCTTCGTGCCCCTTTAATAAATCGGAATCTGCCAAAATTTTTCGTACATTACGTATTCGCGTCGCTTTAAACGAATATCCCGTCCGTATTCGCGATATGCCCTATTTTATCTATATAATTCGTTTTGTCGAGAACCCGAACGCATTTTATTTAAATTAACAAAATATATATAATTCGTTTATACGTTATTTATTTATTATTTTTAAAATGCTTATTATTATAACGAAAAAAACGATTTGTTTTTAAGTTTACGTTAATTATAATTTTAAATATTTCGAAATAAATATTTTTTTTATTTTTATTAATATGTTTTTTAACGTAATTTTTGCGCAATTTGCGGATATTCCCAAATTTCGTTAAATAATTAATACGTTTTGCAAAATTATTTTTAATTATGATTACCAAAACCTTAGTAAATTTATTTTCCTTATATATTTTTTATATTGCTTTTTTGCCGTTAATCCTAATTTAGCAATTATCCGTACCTAAAAAAAAAACAAATACCTAAATCGTATATTTACATTTTAAATATTTGTACGTCGTTCGTTTTAAAATAAATTTATGCCTTTAATTCCTTTTTTATACGTTACTTATACGTAAGTTAAGCTATTAGTTTTGCCGATCCTTCCGCTTAGCATAATGAAGGACGTATTAAGTATAAAAATAATAAATCTTAATATATAAATTCTTTTGCGATTTTTCCACGATTTTTCCGCGTTATTTATTAATTTACGTTATATGCTATATTAATAACCGTTAATAATTCTATTATTAACGTTTTCGAAAATTTCGTAATCATAATTTAAACCGTCAAAAAAAAATTTCTTATTTTGCCGGAATTTAATGTAAATAAGGCTAAATAATCGCGCGGTTTAAATATATAACTTCTGAGTAACGTTACTATTGCAAATTCGTAAAGTAAATTATTAAATTTTTAAATTTTTAAAAATAATGAAATAATTTCGTAATTAACGTATTATTTTTGTAATTTTTAGTTTCTTTTTAATGTATTTTATTTATAAATAACGGAAACGTTATTTTAATACTTATTTGCGAATTATATGGGATTATTCTTAAACGGTTTTTTGAAATTTTCGGTATTATTTACGTATCGTCTGGCCGGTGCTTTTAGGCTAGACTTTTATCTGTCCGCTTTCGAGTAATATGTTAAATTTAAGGTCCGTTATTAATAGTTATATTGCTATATTTTTTTTCGAATTGCTATAAAACTGCCATATTTATAAATTCCTTAAACGGTTCATATATCGGTTTTGCATAACTTAATTACTTTATCTGGATTTGGCGTATAAAACCTTTCCTTATTTCCTTAATCCGAACTTAAAGAATATTTTCGATTTTAAATTCCGGTTCGTTATTTCCTTTAAGGATAATTAAAAAGGGCTACGTATTTACGTTAATTTAGAACAGTAAAAAATCGCGGTTGGCACATTTTAATAAATTAACGTAAAAACAATTATAAATTTTTTTAAATATATTTAATTCAATAACGTAAAAATTGATTATTTTAATTACTTAATATTTAGTTTAAAGTTATCTTAGCTTTTTCGACGGCCAAAAAATAGCGATATTTTTTAAAAATAACTAGATTTTGTCGTTAATTTCGTATTTTTCTATTGAAAAATAACGTTTATTCGTTGTTTTTTCTTAGATTTGCTAGGCTGCCGTTATCGTAGCTTAAATAAATTCCCTATTTTTTCGCAATTTTTAACGAAATTTTCCATTTTTATACGTAATTCTTTTTAGCTGTTAAATTGTTTATTATTTGAGAAATCGGATTAGCATAATATCCGTAAAATAAGAAAAAAAATAATTTTATTAAAAGCGTATTTCGGTTATTAATTATAAATATTACCCTTAGGAAAATCTTATTTTATTCTTATTACGAATACGTTAGAAAAATTCGTAAATAAATTAATATTTTTTAATTTACCTTTTCCATAATATTATTAATTTTTAAATGGTATACGGTAAAAAAACGTTATTTTATCCTTATTAATTCATAAAATTTAATTGAAAATTGTTTTACCTAATTAAATTTTTTATTACTTATAATAACCTAAAGAAATATATAAAATCTTTACTATATTTTTACGAATATTTTCGTATATATCGCTTTTAAAATTGCTATTTAAAATAATTAATTTATTATAATTATCAAAAAATATAAGTCGTATTTAAAAACGGCTAATAAATAGGTTATAAAATTAATTAATAATTTGTTATAAAATCGTTCGGAAATCGGAAATAATTTTAATAATCTTTTTTTAAATTTTTCTATATATGTTTATGGCCGTATAGGTCGTAATTCCTACAAAATTAGCTTATTATATAATATATACCCGGTAAAAAAAAGTTTTTCGAAAATACCGTTATCGTAACCTTTTTATCTGAGTAACTTATTATATGGAAATCGTAAATAATTTGTATTAAAGCTATTTTAAACGGCTTTTAATTTAAAATTTAAAAATATTTCCGAAATTAAAAAAACCTTTTTATATCTAAAATATATTTTATAATTGATATTAATAATTTTAATTCCGTAAAAAAATTACCTTTTTTTGTAATAATCTTAATAATACGGTTATAACTTTTATTATGCCTTAACGTTATATTTTAAAATTTTTAAAAGTTTTCGTAATATTAAAATATTTACGTTTTTCAAAATAACTTATTATTTTCAATTTTAATGTTATTAATTGTTATCGTATTTTCGGCGTACTTTTAGTATTTTCTAAATAATATAAATAAATATTTAGTTTTTATTAACTAAAATTTTCGTATAATTTTTCGGCGATCGCTTTTCTTTAAACATATATTTTATTTTTTACGCGAAAATATATCGGCCTTAATATTTAAACGGCCGGTACGAAATTCGAAATAAGAATTAAAACGGAATAACCTTTTTAATTATTTTATTTAAGGTTCGTTTAATTATTTAATAATTATAAAATACTTTAAAATTTTATGGTCGGTAATTATTTTAAATAAGGTTATTATATTACGTAATTTTATATTTTATATTTTTAAATAGATTATTACCGTTAGGAATTCCTTATTATATATTTCAAAATTAATTTTAATAAACCTTAATTTTCTGAAATAATAAATAACCGGATATAATATATTTAATTTATGAATTTAAAAGAAATAATTTCCGTATATTATCGTTAAATAATTTATTTTTAATATTATAAGTTTTTTGAAATTTTATTACCTTAAAATCAATTCCGTTATAAAGGCGTTTTTAAAATATTTAAATATTATTTTTTTTCCTTTAACAAAATAAAGTTCTTTTCCGGGTTAAGGTTATTAGCAATACCGATATATCCGCGTAATAGGTTATGAAATTATAGTAAAAATTTACGAACTCCAAAATATTTCGAATTTCCTTGAACGTTTTAAAAATTTTCTAGTTTTTAATTACGCGCAATTTCTTAAGGTTTATTTATATTTCTTTCTCGGCATTTATAATAAATCTAAAATATATTGTTATTTTTATAACAAATTCGCACTTAAAAATATCCAGATTTAAACTCGTTTTTTCTAAACGGCTTAGAACCTTTTTTATTTTTTGCATATAATCGTCCTTAGATCCGGAAAAAGAAATAAGGATATCGTCCATATATGCTAAACAGAAAACGTCGAAATACTTTTTTAGGACCCCGTTAACAAATTACTAGAAAATTACGAAAACTTTATATAAATCGAACGGTATTACCAGTTATTTATATAAGCCGAAACGTATTTAAAATACCATTTTTTATTTGGTTTTTTCCTTAATCCTAATTCTATGAAACGTTATTCGGACGTCCATTTTCGTAAACCCCTTAACATAAAAAAATAACTTTAAGGTTTCCGAAATAAGGGGTAAAAGGTAATGGTTATTTTTGATTATTATATTTAACGCCTAATAATTATAATAAAAACGTAATATTTTCTGTTTTTTTTTATAAATAGGACCGGAACCTTTACGGGCAAATTATTTACGCAGATATATCCTTTATCTAAAAACTCTGTTAAGGTTTTTCTTAAAGTTAACAACCTTCTTTTAATTATATTAGATAAAGGCCCCCATAATGTTAATAATTTTTTTCTTATTTCGTTTTTACATAATCAAATCGTATAATCCATTCCGGGGCGGGGTGAGAATAAAGCGTCGCCTAATTTTTTGTCGAATAATTTCCGAAACGCTTTTAACCTAAACAAAAGTTTTTTGTTAACCTCCATTTTTTTAAGCGTTAACGCCTTAATAATATCGGCCAAAATAATTCAAAATAACTAAATTTCTTATTTGGTCTCTTTAACTTTTTTCATTTTCCGAAATTCCATTTCGAAAACGGTAAATAAAATTCTTTTCGTTTTATAAATTATTCGTACGCCATTTTTATAAGCCTTATATCCTTTTTCATAAACCTTTATATAATTTATTACGTTTACTATTAAAAAGTATTTTCATATTACGTATATAATATCGTAATATTGCATTTAAGGTTTCATTAAAATCAAAAAGTAATTAAAGCCATTAATAATATATGCAAATATCTTGGCCTTAAAATCATCGATATTGATCTTTATATATATTATCTTCTTAAATTTTCTTTGCCGTCGTCAATTGTTTTTTGAAACTTTTCTTAATTCGCATAATTCTATTAAAATATACGGCAACCGTAAATATTTTATAAGTATTTTGCTTATTATGGTAAAGCATTTATGTTTTTAATTAATAAAAATATTCATAAATGTTTTTTAATTAATATATATATATTAATAATAAATAAAATACCGTCCATATTTTATTTCGCGACCTTTATTTCGACCTAGGTCGCCTTTTGTTTCCGAATATACTAATACTTAAAAATTATTTTTTTTCCTTTTTTATTTTTAAATTTCAACCTTTTATTTTTATACGTTTTTAACGAATTAATTCTTTCCTGCGGTTTTTTCATTAATAAAAACAAATAACGGTTCGCCTTATAATTAAAATGCTTATAACGCAGGTAAAGGCCTTTCGTTTTATAAACGTTTCGTTTTATAAACGTTTCGTTTTATAAACGTTTCGTTTTTTTTAAATTATTTATTACGCGTATGATTTTAGCGCGAATGATAAAATTTAAAATTTTTAGTTTTGCCGTTTTATTCCCGAAATACACGTTATGCTTATATTGTTATTTAGGTTATTTCTCGTTTAATTATTACCGCTTAATTAAATTATTAAAAAATTATTCGTTTTCTATTTTGCTATATTATTTTTTAAGACGTCCAGCAATTTCCATTACTGTATTTATTTATACGTTATAACTTTTAAAAAATTTATTAAAATTAAAATTTAGGTAAACCTTTTATTTAATACTCCCTTTAAAAAAGTAAATTTTACCTTCGTTAACTAAGTAATCCCTTTTACGTTTACAAATATTTTTTCGAATAAAAAATAAAATAACGAAAATTTCATGTTATTAATTTGTCTTAAATTTCGAAAACGTTTAATTACTTTTTCCTTTTTATGCCGATTATTGTATTATTTATATAATATTTAAAGAAAACTAATAATGTTATAAATATTATTTAAGCTTCCGGTAATGTAATAAATAATAACTGTACATTATATATTAATTTCGAGCCTTTTAGATATAACGTAAAATTATTTATAAGTCTTTTTTATGAAAGAAACGTTAGTTTTAAGCTTATAAATTATAAATATATATTATCCGAGGAATATTTTTTTGTCCCGCCGAACTTTTCCGATCAAAATAACGGCTTCCGTTTAGCTCCTATTATTAATTCGGTTATTCGAACTATTTTTACAAAATGGCCTAATTACGTTTCCGATCGTTACTAAATTAAAAAAAGTCGGTATTTATAAAAGTTATTACGTTCCGAATTTGCAACTAAGTAATAAGTTTTTATTAAATAATTAAGCCGTTTTTAAACTATTTGGCCGTTTATATTAACTTCTTATTTGCCTTATATTACGTTTTTATATGTTTACAAAACTGGGTTACTTCTTTTTATTTTCTTGGAACTAATAATTTATGCGTTATTTTATAACCGTTATCAAAGTTATAAAGATTTCCGCTATAACGTTAAATACTTTCTGTAACTTTAGATTAATAAGGGCCTTTTACTAAGCCCTTTAAAAAACGTTCGAAAATCCTAATATCTAATTCCGAACGTTACCTGCTTTGCTAAATAATGAGCTTAAAAATATATAAAAGGTTTTACCTAAGTAATTTACAATCAATTGCTAATAAGAATTTATTTTTTAGCCAAAGAAAAAAAAAAGAAAGATAAAAATACAGTTATATATATTCGCATATAAGGCGCTGCGCTAGTGCTGTTTGGTACCGGCGTTTATTCGGTGCTTTATAATAGGGCTCCATACAGCTCCATTACATTTTTTTCCTGAAGATTTATAATAAATATTAATTAAAAATAAAAGTTTATAATAATTTTTTGGCAGTATCTTTTATAGTATGCTGGATGAAATCTTTTTCCGTTTGGTAATTATATTACTTATAATAATAAAAAAAGTTTTTTACGGGTATTACTTTTTTTCGGGCCAGCTTTTTATTTCGGCTAATTAATAAACATTTTCTAGGATTATGGATCGAAAATATTAATATTATTGTTTATCGTTTTTGTTATTTCTAATACAGTTTAAAAATCGAATTTTTTATAATATATGCAGGTAATTTTTCTACAAATATATTATTTTTATTTTTCGTAATTGGAATAATTTCGTCGTTGATAATATATAGCATGCATTCTGCCATATCGGTTAGGGGTTCCGAGATAAACTTTTTTTTATCTAATTCTGACATTCGCGTAATTATCTTTATAATGCTTTTTATTATGGTTACGATATTTATTAAGCTAACTTTTTAGCTTTTCGCATTCCTTATTAAAATTTTCGCTATAAGGAGCTTAATACGTACTTAAGCTAAATTATGTTAATAAATTTTCTTTCGTTTTTTTAGTTTTCTCTGGATTATTTTTTAGATACGAGTTTTTAATTGTCCTAACTAAATTTTTTAAATACCTTGTATTACATTATTTTATGCCTTATTTTATTATAATTAAAATATTTGTTCTAGTTCTAATCCTTTCTATTCATAACTTCCTATTCTATAGGTCCTAGTTTCGTATCGTAAAAAGTATTATCGCATCGAAAGACGCTGGTATGAGGCCGTATATTAATATTTACTATTATTTTTTCTTTTCATATTTTTAATATGTCAAATGTATTATCGATTATTAATTTTAATTACTACAATAATACAATCCCATAAATAGTTACGCCGATTAAGTTGAAAAAATTCTCTTTATTTTTCTTTTTTTAAACTGTAAAAATATATAGCTATTAATCTGTTTATTTTTAATTTAATTTAAAAGCTAATTAAATTAATGTAATACCGTAACTGAATACTAATCTCTTTTATTGTAATTATTAAAGTTATATTTTGATTTTTATTTTTCGTTTAATAATTCGAAAGCTTTCGTTAATATTTGCTTAAATTATATATAATCGTTATATATTCGCATTATTTTCGAATTCATTTTTCGACTAGCAAAATAACGTATTTTTTTATAATAAGTTTAAACCAAATAATTGCGTTTCCGGTTAATCGTCCGATTACAAATTTAATTCGCATAATGAGCGTAATAAATCGAGTAGGAAAATACCCGAAATATATTCGAAAATAAATTAACAATAATTATAACTTAATCGAAATTTTATCAAAAGAATTTAGCTAAAAAAGTTTAAAAACATTTTCTAATTCCTTAATAAAACTCAGTTAAAAACTTTTTCTAATTCCTTAATAACACTCAGTTAAATAATCTAATTTGTTCAAAAAAGCTTTTCGGTTTCGAAAGCTTTTTTTCTCTTAAGCTTCTTATAAGGGGCTTAAAAGGACGTCGTAAGGTTATTATTATTTCTTTTAAGCTAAACGATACGTTCGTTTATGACATCCAGGCGTCGAAAAACTTTTTTGCGAAAAAAGAAAGACTATTTTTTTTCCTTTTCGAATTCTATTCCGATATCCGAGTTATCAAGAATTTGGTAAATAGGTTATTCCGGTTATTTACTAATAAATATAATGTCGGTAATATTGCTCAAAGTTTAACGATAATATTAAACAAAAGCTTGTAATATATCACGATTAAGCGATTTAACTAATTATTAAACCTTAGTTATATAGATTAATATTAACAAAATTATTATAGAATTCTGAATAATAAATATAATAACGTATTATATCTTTTAGTATTAAAAATGTCGGAATTATATTACAAATAATTAATATTAATAAATATTACAAAATGATATTATTTAAATTATAGAAATAATAAGCATATATATTTTCATTTTTCTTAGCTTAATTACTTATAATTACGTAACTAGTAGTTATTATAATTACTTAAAATTATCTCTGATTACTGATAATAACTAGCTCGGCAATAATTACCATCACGTAACCCGAGAAGTGGCCCGTATAATCCTTGTTTGACAGTTTCTTAAAGCCGAAGCTTGTTGGGTCGTAATGAAAAGGTAGGCGGTATATATATTAAATACGCGCGAAAGATTGTTATTATATTCATTTTCTCTTATTGTCGCCGTAATAATAAGTATTATAATAGTGGGTTTGCGTTTTTTGCTTTATACGCTTATTTTTCTGTTAATTTTGCGTATTACTATTACGACTCAACCGGACTTAGCCTGCAGAAACGGTCAAACTAGGATTAGGGAACTACGTTGTTTCAGATTACGTGACAAGTGCTCAGCAAAAATCTACTGAGCGCTAATGATCAACATTAAGCAACCGCTTAGCAAAGTTCTATTGAACAACAATAAGTAATAATAACAAAATAAGATATATACGATTATAATTTCCATAGTCCAGATAGCTTTAGCTTGTAATAAAATATTATTACCCAAGATACTCTTGATATTACGAGACGTAATACGATACTGTATCCATTGTTCAGATTCCCACGATATTCCTGCCAACATAAACCCGTACAACTAAGGTTTCATAGTTGGTTAAACCGCCTAGCCGTCACGCCTATTTAATATATAATTAACCTATAGTTAGCCATTTATATTAGGCCTAATTCGGAAATAGACAAATTTTCGAATTTCAAATCAATTAAAAACTAAGGATTAGCGCGATCACTGATTTTACGATAAATTAACCCCTTTTGGGAAAGGTGGGAGGTAATATAATGGGGCTGTATGGAGCCCTATTATGGAGCACCGGACAAACGCCGGTACTAAGCAGCATTAGCGCAGCGCCTTATATGCGAATATACACAACTGTATTTTTATCTTCTCTTTTTTTTTCTTTAGCTAGAAAATAAACTGTTATTGGCAACTAATTGCAGACCGCTCAGGTAAAGCCTTTTACAGAGAAAGTTATTAAGAAAAAAATATATTAATTTATAACGGAACTTAAAAACGTTAATTAGTACGACATATAATAAAATATAATCAAAGTTGTAAAAAGATAATTTACTTAATAAGAAAAACAATTGCAATAAAACCTAAAATAATTAATATAATTTGAAAAAGCAGTAAGTTGACAATAACGATAAATATAACAGCTTAACGCGTTATATATAAAAATATAAATAAGGTTCGATAAATTCGAATAAGTGTTAAAAGAAAAAGATTACTTATAAAAAAGCCGTAAAATAACGAAACTCAAAAAAGTAAAAGGAATTCCTAAAAACGGTTTTAAATACGACGACAAAAATCGTTAATAATTTTATTACTTTTGATATATAGATTAAAATGTATTAATATACCGTAATAATAGATTACGAACTTTTGGGTGAAATTTATATTGCATTAAATGTAATTAATAAGCTTAAATTGTTATAGAGATATAAGTTAAAACCTTATATAAGAATAAATGTCGAAAGTTAAAAATTCGCTTACGATAACGGAAAAATTATATGCGAAATTAATTACTTCGAGATTTTTGTCCAAGAACGATATTAAATAATTGATTTCGATATCGTTTTCTTCGGGAATTACGATATAATCTTAAGATTATTTTGGATATATTAGTACGGAATTTTGATTAATAAAGAGATTAGCTAGGTAAGGTTTGTTTTATATCTTATTAACGGATAAAAAAAATTAAAATGTTAATATTCGATTAAAACTAGCGACGAATGCAGGCAAAAGGATACGACAGAAACCTTGCTACCTAAAGGGATAAAGTACAAGAAAGAAAATAGGTATCAGAGAAAAATACGACGTATCGTTGTTATTATTAGAGCGAAATTAAAGTAACTGAATAACGATTTAAAATAACAGCTTTAAGAATTAGCAAATCTGACCAATATATTATTATAATATTACTAATATAAGTAACTTTTTATTAAAAAAAAAACTTAATACGAAATTACTAGAATATAACGAATAAAAATATAAAATAATTTTTAAAGAAAGGTTTTCGACGAAGTTTTACCTTATTTACAACCTTAGCGAAAATAAATTATACGCTTTCAAAAAATACTTTGAAGATCGATTATAAAAGAGATAGATTTAACTTTCGAAATTACTAGCAGATTATTTAATGTTTTTCGTATCGAAAAAAAACGAAAAATTACGACTTATGTTTAGTTATTCATAACTGAACAATATTACTATTAAAAATCGAATATTATTATTTTTGATTACAAAAATAAAACACCGACTTTATGGAACTAAATAATTTATAATATTTAATTTTAAAAATAAACATAACCTTATTAAAATTAAAAAGGGATGTAAATAAAAAATAACTTTTAGGACGAAATACGGATTATTTAAGTACTTGGTTATATTAATAGGACTTACGAACGTACTGGTAACCTTTTAACGGATTGTAAATTATGTATTACGAAAATACCTTAATATTTTCACCGTTTGCTATTTCGAAAATATTCTTATTTTTTTAAAAAAAATGGAAAAACCATATGTAAAGTACGTTTATAAAGTTTTTCAAATTTTACAGAACGTAAAGTTACTTATTAATGCAGAAAAGAATTAGTTTTACGCATAAAAAGTAAAATATCTGGGACATATTATTACCTTAAAACATATTAGCATAAACTTTAAGAAAGTCGTTGCAATTACAAAATGGCAGACGTTAATTACGGTTAAGAAGGTATAAGTATTCCTTGGATTCGCTCATTATTAGAGAAAATTTATTCGAAACTTTAGTAAAATAGTTATACTTTTAATTAATTTTACGAAAAAAAAGGATTTAAATAAACGTTCGAAATAGAAAAAACGTTTCAGAATATTAAGAATGCAATTACCAGCAAGCTAATATTAATTATATATGATTTAATACGTTGCGTTAAATTAAAAACCGATATTTCGAATTATATATTAGGCGTAGTAATCGGATAACAAGATAATTAAGACAACTTATACCTTATTATATTCTTTTTATATAAATTAAAAAGAGGCCAATTTAATTACGCTATTTCAGATAAAGGATTTATGGCCATTTTTATTGTATTCCGAGAATTTAAATATTTCTTAGAGGAAAATTTGTAGCAGATTAAAATTTATACGGATTACAAAGATTTTGTTACAGGCTAGAGCCTATAGGGCAGCTCGGGCTTACGGAGCGAGCTCCTTAGCCCGAGCTCACCCATATGTATATAGGAAGCAGCTACCTCGCTAGTGGCTAGCTGTTTCTCCCCTTCTCTCCTCATCTTGAATATAAACCTTTGTTGGGCCGTGCCTCCGTTCAACCTACGCATCGTGCTCGTCACAGATTTTATCCGATTTATTACGATTAAAGAACTTATAAAACGATAATTTCGTTATAAAAGAATTAGCAAATTTTGATTTCGTTATTATTTATAAAAAAGACTTAGAAAACGACAAAGCCGATATTTTAAGCAAATAATTAAATCTCGAAAAAATTGGTTAAAATTAGCTATATAATTTTCGATATCACTATAAAAAGATATTTATGCTCGCGATAAATTGCGATCATTCGGGCAATACCTTTTAATATACATCAGAAAATCCAGTAGTACAATAACTGTCTCCTAAAAAACCAAAAAAGGATAAAATACAAATTCCAAAAAATACCAAAAGGATGTAGTACGAGAAATATACGAATATCGGTTACATAAATATCCAGAGATTTACAAAACCTTAAAACTGTTTCAACGTATATATTTTTTTCTTATAATAAAATTAACGATGTAGAAAATAATATAGGAATACGATATTTATGCCAGAATATAAACTCGACGATATTAGCCGTACGGAAAATTACAGCTATTACGAATCGCAAAACGACTACAGTATTTAATTGTATTTGATTTTATTATTAAATTTCCTATATTAAAACACCTAGTTATAAGAATATATTACCATAATATTTTCGTAATTATCGATCAATTTACGAAGTTTTCTTATTTCTTACTATATTGTGAGAATATAAACTACGAACAAATAACATATATTTTTTTCAAATATATTTTTGGCATATACGGATCACCAATGGAAATTATTTCGCATAAAGGATTTATATTTATATTTAAGTTTTGGCAAGGTCTAATAATACAGATAAACTTAAATTATAAGTTATTTAATATTTTCAAATTGTAAATAAATAGATAAACAAAACGAACAAATTAAGTTTTAAAACCCTATTTATAATATTATATTAATTAGAAATAATTTAATTGGGTTAAAAATTTGCTAATCGCATAAGTAGCTTATAATACTAGTTAATACGGTAATATTAAATTAATATTTATAAATACAAACTTTGATTTTATTTCAGAAATTTATAAAGAAATATATAATAACGGTCCAATTAATGTCAAAATAATACTTACGTCGGAACAGCTTAAATAGTTATATCAGAAAATAAAAACAGAATTGGAATTCGTACGCAACTAAATAAGCAAACATCACAACCAAAAAAGGTTGAAAAAACTAACCTTTGAAAAAAGGGAAATAGTTTTCTTCGTTACCAAAAATATCTAAACAAAACAACCTAGCAAAAAATTCGATTTGAAGTATATTGGTCTATATACAATTGTTAAAAAAAATCTCAGAAAATAATTACTAATTGGAATTTCCATTAAAAATTAAATTTTATCTAATTTTTTACGTTTTTTTATTCAAATTAACAACGGATATAATCAAAGTACATACGGTATAAAACGATATGGAAGTATAAAACGAATAGGCATATAAAGTGGAAAAAACATTCGATATGTAAAAACAAAACGAACTTACTTAATATCTAATTAAGTAAAAAAACCACCCGAATTTCGAAAACACTTGAAAACCTGCCAAAAATCTTATTAGCGCCTAACGTCTATTAAAGAACTTTTACTAATAACGACAGATGCATCTTAGTTAACAATCGACTAATTAATAACTGAGATATCGAGCTAATCGGCCGCGGCCTGCGTTAATATAGCAGCCATAACGGCAACCTCCAATTATTTTTATTTCTAACGTTTATATTCTTCTAATTGGTTTAATAATTAAAGCCTATATTATGCTATAGTAAAGCCCTATAAACGAATTAAAGTCTTTTATTTATATAAATAAATAAACCGAGAAAAAACATTATTTATTTTTTTAAATAATAACCTTAAGCCTTAAAAGAAAGCCGTTTAAACTTTAATAATCGCTCCTTAATAAACGTTTTTTCGCGTTCTAAACGTTAATACTTTCGATAAATTTTTTATAAAAAAAAGCGGTACGCCGGTACTATCGTTAAACCGATTTCGATTAATATATTTCTTATATTTCAAAACGTTTTTTATTATTTTACACCTTATGTTTTTCGAAATATAATAAAAATAAGGCATAATTTCGTACTCGAATTCGTTAACGGCTTTTACGAAATCAATACGACGAATGGCAAAAAAATAAAAAATACGACAAATCTTAAATATACGAAACGATATAATTAGAAACAAAGGAAAAAAAAAGGTTACTTACTAAACGGAAAAAAAGAAAAAAATCTTGAAGGCAAGATTTTTGAAAAGAGTAGATCGTATTACAATCTAATAAGTGTTATAACCTAACGGTCTTGGCTTCTTTTCAGACGGTCGGGACCACGAAGGGGTTAGCTCCGACCTAAGCCAAGACGTCACGTGACTAGCTCAAAGGTCTCAAGGCGCCAAGCACCTTGAGCCCCTTAAGCCAGCGGGAAAGCTCAAAGAGCTCAATGGGCTTAAGGGTTTAAGCCGCTTAAGCACCTTAAGCCAAGACAAGGATATATACGCGTATTAATTCCATAGTTTAGATAGCTTCAGCTTGCAATAACAATTTGTTACCTAAGGTATCCTTAATATTATAAGACGTAATACGTTACTGTATTTATTATTTAAATTCCCATAATATTTCTGTTAATATAAACCCGTCAACTTAAGGTTTAATAATTAGTTAAACCGCCTAGCCGTTATACGTTGTAAGCTTTTATTTAGTAATACCGTTAAACTTTAAATAATATTTAATATTGTTAAAATATCGATTAGTATTTAGGAAACCCTTATTTAGCAGCTTTAGGCCCAAATTCGGGAGCTGGAAAAAGAAGTTCGACAATTTAGAATTACGCCTACCTAACCCTTTTTCGCCCGTATAAAGCCAAAAAAGCCAGAACCCTACGATAAAAAAGGTAATTCTTAGATTTTCCTAATTTAGATACGAATTTACCTTCGTTTCTTAAATCTTAGTAATTTAACGGATATGGTTTTAGTAATAAAAGTATGCTTAATAAAAGATATGGCTAATTAGTTTAAACTCGTTATGAAAAATTTTTTAGAAATAAGAAAAATAAATAAGAAAAATTTTATTAATGAAATGTTTTTAATTTATACCAATTTCGAAAACAAAATACGCGATAATTTCGGTAATCCGGATAAAAAACGATTAACGGTTTAACAATTCCTATAATTCCGACAAAAAAAACTTATATTTAAGTACGCCGTAACTTTTAAAAGTTTTACGGCTAAAGGCGGATAAGAAAATAACGAAACTAACGTTTTTATTAACATATTTTATAAAGGATTAAAAAATAATATAAAAAATAAGATTATTCGGATCGAACGATTAATTGCTTTAGACCGGTATATCGTAAAAATAATTAAGATTAATAATCGATAATTTAAGAAATAACAAAAAAAGAAATGATAATACGCCTTACATTTGGGATATAAGTCCAGCCAGGGGAAAAAACGAGATATACTTTTTACTTTTTATGAAACGGCGTTAAAACTTATGAAATTCGGCGTTACCTATAAATAAAATTGGAGCCAGATTAAATGCTTTAATTATGGCAAAATGGGATACAAAACTTATAAATATAAAAAGTTTAAAAAGCTATAATAAGATAATTAAACCCCTATACCGAAGGAATAATCCAGAAATAACCAAAGAAACGATAATAAAGTTATTAATATAATCCAAGCCAAATACGTATTAGGCCTTAAACAAAAGGTCTAATAAGGATTATCACGATAAAAAATCCGATAAAAAATGCGAAAAGCCAAAAAGCTGGCTTAATAAGTATTACGAATACGACAAAAAGCGCTATAAAGATACTTACGTAAATATCAGAATTAGATAAAAAAAATTTATTCCGGAACCCCCGATCGATACGGCAAAATGTATACCATATATTGTCGACGACGAGAATATTCCGATTACGAAAAATGGAAATAATATATTTACGTACGAATTACCCGTATATATTATAAGGGATTCGATTTTTCAAACCGTACGGGGCATAATAAAAACGACGAATAATAATATTAATAATTTTGAATTATAATCCCAGAAAATATTTAATAATTAGCCGAAATAAAAAATTAGCTTAAAAAAATAATGCTCGTAAAAAAACCCTTTTGGTTTTTACGGATAATATAATTATTAAACGGAAAAAAAGTTAATTTAACGTACGATAAAAAAATATTATTAAAAAGTTATTACGGATTTTTATTTTTAATTGGTATTTATTATAAATCCTTACGAAAAAAAAGTTATTAAGGAAAAAATACGTAAATTTATAAAAGATTTTTAGAATAATAGCCAAAACGATATATACTAGGATATAATCGTAAATATAAAAAAATAATTTATTCGATAAAAAGAAAAATTACAAAAAAATTAAAAATAATTAATACGGTTTAAAGGAATAATATGTCGATAATAGCGATAAATATAATAATTTAACGCATTAAACGAAGAAATATAAGTAAGGTTCGATAAATTTATATAGGAATTAAAAGAAAAAAATTACTTATAAAAAATTACAAAATAACGAAACCCAAAAGAATTAAAAGAAATTCTTAAAAAAGGCTTTAAATACAACGATAGGAAACGTTAATAATTTTATTATTTTGGAAATACGAATCGGAATATATTAATATATCGTAATAATAAATTACGAAGCTTTAAGCGGAAATTACATTGTACTAAATATAGTTAATAAGTTTAAATTGTTATGGAAATATAAATTGGAACTTTATATAACGATAAATGCCGAAGGTTAAGAATTTCCTTACGATAACGGAAAAATTATATGCAAAATTGATTATTTCCAGATTTTTATTTAAAGACGATATTAAATAGTTGATTTCGATATCGTTTTATTTAGGAATTACGATATAATCTTAGGATTACTATGTATACGTTAGTACGAAATTTTAATTAACGGCGGAATTGGTTAAGTAAAATTTATTTTATTTTTTATTAATAAATAAAAAAAAGAAAATTAAAATCTTAATATTCGATCGATAATAACGATAAGTATAGATATAAAGATACGATAAATATCTTATTATTTAAGGGAATAAAATAAAAAAATAGATATTAAAAAAATATAACGTATCGTTATTATTATTAAAGCGAAATTAAAATAATTAAATAACGATTTAAAACAATAAGAATAATATTTTAAGAAGTTAAAAAATTTAATTAATATATTATTATAATATTATAGATATAAGTAGCTTTTTAAAAAGGAGTTTAATATAAAATTATTAGAATATAGCGAATAGGATTATGAAATAATTTTTAAAAAAGGATTTTCGATAAAGTTTTACCTTATTTATAATTTTAATAAAAACGAATTACGTACTTTCAGAAAATACCTAAAAGATCGGTTATAAAAAGGATAAATTTAATTTTCGAAATTACCGGTAGGATATTTTATATTTTTCGTATTTAAGAAAAATAAAAAATTATAATTTGTAATTTATTATTAATAATTAAACGATATTATTATTAAGGATCGAATATTATTATCCCTAATTACGGATATAAAAACCCGATTTTATAAAATTAAATAATTTATAATATTTGACCTTAAAAATAGATATAATTTTATTAGAATTAAAAAGAGATATAAATAAAAAATAATTTTTAAAACGAAATACGGATTATTTAAGTATTTGGTTATATTAATAAGATTTACAAATATATTAATAACTTTTTAATAAATAATTAATTACGTATTACGAGAATATTTTGATATTTTCGTTATTTATTATTTCGACGATATTCTTATTTTTTCGAAAATAAAAAAATATACGTAAAATACGTTTATAAAGTTTTTTAAGCTTTAAAAGACGTAAGATTATTTATTAACGTAAAAAAAATGAATTTTATATATAAAAAGTAAAATATCTAAAATATATTATTACCTTAAAATATATTAAAATAAACCTTAAAAATTTATTATAATTATAAAATAATAAATATTAACGATAATTAAGGAAATATAAGTATTCCTTGGATTTGTTAATTATTATAGAAAATTTATTCGAAATTTTAACAAAATAATTATATTCTTAATAAATTTTACAAAAAAAATTAAATAGACGCCAAATACGAAAAAAACAATTTAAGATATTAAGAATACAATTATTAACGAATTAATATTAATTATGTACGATTTAAATTATTTCGTTAAATTAAAAACCGATATTTCGGATTACGTATTAAGCGTAATAATCGGATAACGAAATAATTAAGGCAAATTGTACCTTATTATATTTTTTTCGTATAAGTTAAAAGGAACCGAATTTAATTACGGCATTCCATATAAAAAATTTATGGCTATTATTACGGTATTTTGGAAATTTAGGTATTTTTTAAAAGGAAACTTATATTAAGTTAAAGTTTATACGGATTATCAAAATTTTATCTGATTTATTACGATTAGGGAGCTTATAGAACGATAATTTCGTTATGCGGAAAAATTAGCGAATTTCGATTTTATTATTATTTATAAAAAAAATTAAAAAATAATAAGGCAAATATTTTAAATAAGTAACCGGATTTCGAAAAGAAATTAGTTAAAATTAATTATATAATTTTTGATATTATTATAAAAAGATATTTACGTTTACGACAAATTATAACGATTCGGGTAATACCTTTCGATATATATCAGAAAATTTAGCAATATAACGATAATTTTCCAGAAAACCAAAAAACAAATAAAATATAAGTTCCAGAAAAATATTAAAAAAATTTAATACGAAAAATATACGAATATTAATTATACGGATATCCAAGGATTTACAAAACCTTAAAATAATTTTAACGTATATATTCTTTTCTTAAAATAAAATTAATAATATAGAAAATTATACGGCAATACGATATTTATGCCAAAATAAAGATTTAACGATATAAGCTATATGGAAAGCTATAATTATTATTAATTGCAAAGCGATTATAGTACTTAGTTATATTCGATTTTATTATTAAGTTTTTTATGTTAAAAAATTTAGCTATAAGAATATATTACGATAATATTTTCGTAATCGTCGATCGATTTACGAAATTTTCGTATTTTTTATTATATTACGAGGATATAAATGCCGAACAATTAATATACATTTTTTTTAAATATATTTTCAGCATATACGGATTACTAATAGAAATTATATTAAATAAAGAATTAACATTTGCATTTAAATTTTGGCAAAGCTTTATGGCATAAATCGGCTTAAATTATAAATTATCCAAAGTATTTAAACCTTAAATAAATAAATAAATAAATAAAACGAATAAATTAAACTTTGGAAATTTACTTACGATATTATATTAATTATAAATAAAATAATTAGGTTAAAAAGTTACCGATTATATAATTAATGTATAATATTAATTATTACGAAAGCATTAAAATAATACCTGTAAACGTAAATTTTGGTTTTATTTTAAAAATTTATAAAAAAATACCTAATAACGGTTTAATTAATATTAAAATAATCCTTACGTTAAAATATTTACGATAATTATATTAAAAAATAAAATTAAAATTAAAATTCGTACGAAATTAAATAAATAAATAATATAATCAGAAAAAGTTAAAAGAATTAACTTTCGAAAAAGGGGAAATAATTTTTTTCGTTACAAAAAACATTTAAATAAAACGACTTAACAAAAAATTCGATTTTAAATATATCGGTCTATACAAAATCGACAAAAAAATCTTAAAAAATAATTATTAATTGGAACTTTTACCGAAAATTAAATTCCATCTCATTTTTTATATTTCCTTATTCGAATTAGTAACGGATATAATTAAAATATATACGGTATAAAACGATATGGAAATAAAAAACGAATAAATATACGAAATAAAAAAAATAGTTGATATGCGAAAATAAGACGGATTTATTTAGTATCTGATTAAATAAAAAAAATACCCGGATTTCGAAAATATCTGGGAACTTATTAAGAACCTTATTAACGCCTAACGCTTACTGAAAAATTTTTACTAATAACGATAAGCGCGTCCTAATTAAGAGTTAATTAATTAATAACCGGGATATCGGACCAGTCGGCCGCGGCCTATGTTAACGTAATAGCCGTAACGGCGGTTTCCAACTGTTTTTGTTTTTTTTTTTCGAAACGTTTAAATTCTTTTATGGCTTTCGCACCTTAAATACTGCAACAAAGTATTTCCATATTACGGCGACGAAGTAACCGCCTTTGTTTTTGCAAACGATCCAGTTTGTTAGCGGCGACGCGCAGCATTTTACGAACTTGTTCCTTTTTATGTTTTAAACGGTTTTTTTCGTTAAGAAATTTTTGATATTCGATTTCCGAAAAACCAAAAACGTTATAGGGATCCTTATAATAAATGTACCGCGTATATTTTAAAGACTTTCGAACCATTTTATATTTCGTATTTTTTTTTCGTAACGGAAATAAAAGGATATTTTGAAACCAAAACATTTGATACGTTTTAAAAGAATTAAAGCGTTAGTACGTTTACGGGAATAAGATTTTTCGATTCGGCCTGATATAATAAATATATAAAAGGGAAAGTTATTTATTAAAATTAACAAACAAATAATTTAATTTTTAGGGATTAAAATCTTGGAAAAGGGGAGATCGTGTTATAATTTAACGGTTTTGGCTTTTTTTAAACGGTCGGGATTACGAAAGGGTTAATTTTGACTTAAGCCAAAACGTTACGTAATTGGTTTAAAGGTTTTAAGGCGCCAAGTACCTTAAGCCCTTTAAGCCAGCGGGAAAGCTTAAAGGGTTCAACTGGCTTAAGGATTTAAGCCGTTTGAACACCTTAAGCCAAGATAAGGATATATACGTGCATTAATTCTATAATTTAGATAATTTTAGCTTGTAATAACAATTCGTTACCCAAAGCACCCTTGGTATTACGAGACGTAATACGTTACTGTATTTATTGCTCAGATTCCTACGATACTTCTGCTAATATAAACCCGTCGACTTAAGGTTTAATAGTTAGTTAAACCGCCTAGCCGTCACATAAGCTTCGGCCTCAAAAAACGATCAGATAAGAATTATACGGGCCACCCCTCGAGTTACGTAACGGTAATTACTATTAAGCCAGTAATTATTAGTAATCAAAGGTAATCCCAAATAATTATAATTACTACCGGTTGCGTAATTATAAATAATTAAGCCAAAAAAAAAGAAAATATATACGTTCATTATTTTTATAATCTAAATAATATCAGTTTGCAATACTTATTAATACCAATCGTTTATGATACAACTCCGGCACTCTTAATATTAAAAGACGTAATACGTTACTATATGCATTGCTTAGAATCCCACGATATTCCTGCTAATATAAACCCGTATAACTAAAGTTTAATAGTTAGTTAAACCGCCTAGCCGTCACGCTTTTGTTAATTAAATTAATTAATTACGTTATTTTCTTTTATTATTACGATTACTTAAAGGTTACAGAAACCATGACAAGCAGATTTAAGGGAGCATCTTCTTCTTATCTGGGAGGTGTATCGTGGAATAGGGGTATCTATGTTAATCATCCAGCTCCCAGCACCTCGGAAAAACATTATTCCGGCGCGCCCACAGTATATAGAGAGCTTCTTAGCCACCGCTCCCTGGAGCTCAATTCTAGCCAGACAATTATCACTTCCCACACTTATGATACCTTATCTACCGATCAGCTTAACTGTCACAGATGAACATGGTGACTGACCCATCCAGAAACGGCTGTATCCTTTGCCAGTGAGATGGGCTCCAGAGGATTTCCAGGACGTAGCACCCAGCGCGTGATTGGTGGGAATGTCGAATGTCGCGATATGGGTTATACCTGCTCGCATGATATTCTCAATTTCTCGCCCATAGGCCGTTTTAAGCGGGTTAAAGCACCCAACATTAAGTGGCTAGAGTAAATGAGATGAATGAGGCATATAAAGCGGAATAATATCCTTCTCTTTGCAATAGGCATTGAATTCGAGAGAGTAGTGACTTTCATGCCCATCCAGCATAAGGAGCCGTTTTAAGCCAACTGTCCGAGGCTTTGTATGTTTCTCAATATGCCGAACCCATTCTAGGCCAATTTCATTCATCGTCCAGCCGTTTTGAGAGGTTGCGATAGCCCAGTCGGATGGTAGAGGGCTATCTTTATACCAGCTTAAGAGATAATATCGACGCGTTTTAAGCTCCTTATGGCGCGCAATGAATCGATAGGGCCAGTTTGTTCCAACTGGACGCGCGCTACGCGTCGCTAGAAGAAGATTTGCCATTGCTCCAACCTCACTAATCCGAGGAGAACAAAATCGAAAATCTAGGTCGAATATCCTCTTCATAATAATCTTCTCCTCTAGCTCAGTCATTTTTGCAGAGTTGGGCGGGCTATCGCGTCGTAAAGTTATGCCGTTTATTCTGCGACCTAACGTTATATAATTAACGCTATAGATCTTTGCAACGCTTTAAATACTTAGCGAAAGGTCATTTTTAATAGCTTGGAGAGTAAGATTTAAAAATCTTTCTTTATAGGGCGTTTCTATATCGTGCGGTTAAGAAAATTGTAATTGAAGATAAATGTGTTAATTGTCGCAATAGGGTGTTTTACTCGGCGGTGTATTTCATTCGGTGGTAAAGTACGTTAATTAGTTAGTTAAATTAATTAATTAGCAAAATTATAAAGCTTCATAATTAATAAAAAGTGCGAGTGTAGCAAAATCGGGATCGTTATTACACTTCTGCGGAATCTATCTAATGTGCCACCGTAGTTCCGGTCCCTCTCGGACACCGAAGCCAGCCTGGAGCCGCTCGGTCGCACGGGTCGCTCGGCCTTTAGATGGACCCGAGCCAATGCCACTTCACGACAACTTCCCTTGCCACTCGGACTCTCATTTTTTAAGAACTTTGCGATTGGAACCCAGAGTTGACACGTATAAGAAGGTCTAATCTTTGCGCTCGTCATTTCCACCTCAAAGACTCTCCGGCTTCGCATTGTTCGCCATGGTCTCGCCTTCACCAGCAGACTCACCTGCCACGTCATTGTCATTTACCTCATGGAATGACGATAAGCTGACAACTATTGTCCTTCTCCACGGAGGCTTTACGTGTCGTCTTGAGTTTGCGCTCGTCCTTCCGTACCTCTCTGACTTCCACGTCCTTCTCCCCGACCTACCGTTGCATTCCGCGTCACGCCACATTAAACCAGGCACGACCGACAACTCGGCCCGGTATGTCGCACAACTCATTCGATCGCACGCCCACGGCGGAAAAGCCCACGTCGTTGGTGTCTCCATGGGCGGCTACATAGGCCAGTGCCTCGCGTTGGACCAGCCTGACCTTGTACTCTCGCTCTTTGTCACAGGTGCTGCTCCAATAGTTGGGAAACGCTTATTCATGGCGCAATGGACAAGAGTAACCTATTATACTATGAGACTTATGCTGCATTGGCTCCCTGAATGGGTATACCGGTATCAAGCTTCATTACTTGGCCTAAGGCTCAGTAACGAATTGGTAGCAGAGATGAGGGACAACATCACCTGGCAGCTGGTCCAAGATATGTTCCCGTGGGTCTTGTCGTTCACTTTGGATCACGTGCGGCAGTTGAAGGTACGGACTCTATCTATCGCGGGGGCGAAAGGGGATGACGTGCCTATGATAGAGAGGACGGCCGATGCGTTGAGAAGCAGGCGGACTAACCAGGACGAGGCGTGGCCTGAGGATGGGTCAGGAGCAATTGTGTTAAGGGAGGCAGCTCATGGGTGGGACATGCAGTTTCCAGAGCTCTTTGCTCAAGGGGTATCGGCTTGGGTTAATAAAGAGAGATTACCTAACGAGTTTGAGAGGCTTTAGTAGCTACAGAACCCTACGCAATAACACTTCAGGACGTGGAGACAATAGCTCATGAGCAAAGAACGCACTTCCACATTGGCGACGTGCTTTTTCTGAGGACTGGATACTTGGCTGCGTATAGAAGCCTCACCCCAGAACAGCGAGTAGAAGTAGCGGAGGCCAGAGAGTGGTGTGGTCTGGCACAAAGTCGGGAGATGACCGAGTGGCTCTGGGCACGACAGTTTGCTTTTAAATCTGCCTGATGCGTGCTCCTTGAGACCCTTGATACCTAAATAATCAGCTAAGCTGTAGACACGGAGATCTCTTGACAGCCAATCATCATCTGATTGCGAATTAGCCAATTCCGAGTACCGTGCCAGAACTCTCACAGGCTCGCCTTGCGCATCGAGCGTTGGGCAAGGGTCTTCAGAATACTCTCCAGTATAAAGATACTCGAAAGCTCTCCAATGCGCTTACAAATTTCCTTCACAGAATGTGATCTCCCTCGAGAGACCCTATTTGCATTCACTGCCGAGGATCCTTTCGAAGTACTTACTTTGAGCCACCAAAACAAGGCTATGAGCGGGTAGCTCAAACGTGCCAAGACGAATGTTCACATCAATAAGGCCGCGGTTATTGAACGCCCTAATAGGAGTTAGAGAACGCTATGTGGCACTAAGATCACATACTTACAGGCCGAGCAAGCAAGTGCGGGATCTCAAGAGACAATTGGCATAAAATTCAAGGTCAATGAGAGTGGAAGGTGGCGACTAAAGCATACGCTGATGGTGGATCCTTCCGAGCCATCACAACTGAAGCAAGTCGTGATAAAGTATCTGAGGAAGGATTACGGAATTTTTGATAGTCAAAATCGAGCACTAAATCCGCAAACATGCTTTGAGGGTGCTACGTGTGACGGAACAAACACAATTCATTTAGCTCCACGGTGGGCAGTTGAAACTGGAAGCCAGGTGCTAGAGGAGGCTGAAGTAGACAGTAGTAAACGGAGAGTCTAATAAAATAATGTGCCATCTTGAAAGTGCTGGTTTGCATGTGACAGCGCCCAAAATTCCTGGCACATATGCCAGCTAGACACACAATGAGCTGTTGATCAATATGGCTGGGATGACAATACTAACCACGAATGTAGCCGTACTACGTCGTAGGGTTAAGTTTAACATCCTAGTCAGGTAATTTCTTTATAAATTTTAATTTTTATCATTACATGATTACAGTCTTTGTTTTTTATACTTTTTCATATATAAAAGTTAAAGATTTTCCAATTCGGATTAAACAAGCACTTATAAGAATTAAAACCTCAATATAGTAATAGCGCTGGCTCTACCGCTAAGGGGTACCTGACAAGGATGTTAATATTTGGCGTTTTACTCAGTAACAGGCACACTGGCCCAAATCTGTGTTGACTTTCCCAAGATAACCCAGAAAATGGCTAGTAATTTTGAGCTAGCTCAAAATTATAGCTAGCCACCGAATGACAACCTGGCAGACTCAAGCTAGTCCTGACATTGGCGAGCTCGATTTTTGTTTGGCCAGTGCTAATGAGCTTAACGTCCAAGTGTCAAGTACTCGTTCTGCAGGTTATGTTGACACAACCAAGACCCACAGATCTGGTGATAGCTGATGAAGGTTTAATGACATATGAATAGTGACGAACTCCCTGCACGCCAAATGCAAGTCATGTTGCTCAATTATGCCCGCTATCATTCAGCTGCCTTCTAACGTAAAGAGAGAGACGAGGAATGGGCGCACGTATTTTACTATATCCAATAACGAAGAACGGATAAGTCGTGAGATAGCCTATCGAAACAAGATGCTAGCATTGTGAGCCTTGCGGCAAAAGGGACGGCCGGACGCCGATACACAAGTAGAAAGCGCGGAAGCCTCCCTTCAATTTTCCAACCTAATACTAGGACAGTTGGCTCGACAGGAGAATATGCTTCTTCAGCTCCCAGAGGGCAGTACCGCGCAGTGCGAGGTAGCGAAGAAGAGGGAAGGTTTGAGAGCAGAAACGGCGGAGGCATTGTTAACGATTCAGAATCCATGATTATACAACCTGGCTTGGGTTGAGGGCACTTCCAATAGCATCATCAATTCATCCTGACCGGATGCACATTAGGACGGAACGAGTCTAGATGGCGCCTAGGCGGCTGGTGCAAGGACAAAGCTATCCAGCGAGAAGTGATGGGCAGACTTGTTATATATGCTGGGGTGGGGTGAGCCAGGGCCCAATTCAGTGCCCATGGGATGTGGTCTTATTATGGGGCCTATCTCTGGTGATGTCAACTGGGAGCAAGCCATAATGTTCCATCGATTATCTAGACAGCCAGTGGGTAAAGATATAATGTGACTCACTTAAGCGTAATTTTAAAATATCTTTTTAAATAACGCCTTAAATGAAAAACCTATTTTTACGAACTAAATAAATGAGAAATTCCGCCGTAATAATATAATATACGATAAATATCCGATAATAAACGATAATAATTAAAAAGATTTTAATTTTTAATATCTTTCTATAAAAAAGAATTTCTAGAATTTTAAGTATTTGCGCCGCATTAAATTAACGATTGTTCGTATTACAAAAAATATCTAATTATAATTATGCATTTATAATATTATTAAAATATTTTATATTAAATATAATTCCAGTAAATTCGTAAATAAAAAAGTTTTATTTATTGTAACGGCTAGGCGGTTTAACCAATTATTAAACCTTAAGTTGACGGGTTTATATTAGCAGAAATATCGTAGGAATCTAAGCAATAAATATAGTAATATGTTACGTCTCGTAATGCCAAAGGTACCTTAGGTAACGATATTATATTATAAGCTGAAATTATTTAAATTATAGATTTAATAAGCGTATATATTTTTTTTCTTTTTGGCTTAATTATTCGTAATTACGCCGTTAATAATAATTACGATTACTTAAGATCACTTTTGATTATTGATAATTACTGATTTGGCAGTAATTACCATTACGTAATCCGGGAAATAGTCTGTATGTTTTTTTTAACCGTTTCTTGAAACCGGAACTTATCGGATCGTAATACGATTTTCCCTTTCCCCAAATCTTGTCCTTAAGATTTCTTTTTTTTTCGTTTGGTAAATATTTTTTTTTTTTTGCTTTTAATTATTTCGTTTTGCATTTTTAAAATTCGTCGTATTTTCTGTTTTTTTACCGTTCGTCGTAAAAGCTTTTAACGAATTTGGTTACGAAGTTATGCCTTACTTTTATTATTTTTCGAAAAACATAAAATATAAAATAATAGAAAATGATTTAAGATGTAAAAAATATATTAATTAGGGTTAATCATATGATAATACCGGTATATTTATTTTTTCATTATAAAACATTCATTATAAGTATTAACGTTTGGAACGCGAAAAAGCGTTTGTCGAAAAATAGTTATTAAAGTTTTAGCAGTTTTACCTTAAGGTTTAATGCAAATATTAGGAAAAAATAAATAAAGCTTTTTTTCGTTTTATTTGTTTACGTAAACAAAAGGCGTTAATTCGTTCGAAAGACGTTATTATAATATAACGTAAGCTTTAATTATTAAATAAATTAAAAAAATAAAAGCGTCGGGAATAAAAGTAATTAGAGGCCGCCGTTACGTTAACGTAAGCCGTAATCGATTGGCTCGATATCCCGGCTATTAACTAGTTGGCTGTTAATTAGGACGTATTTATCGTTACCAGTAAAAATTTTTTAATAGATATTAGGCGTTAATAAGGTTTTTAGCAGATTCCCAGGTATTCTCGGAATTTAGGTGCTTTTTCCACTTAATCAGATATTAAGTAAGTTTATTTTGCTTTTGCATATCGAATATCTTTTCCATTTCGTATGTTTGTTCGTTTTTTATTTTTATATCGTTTTGTATCGTATATACTTTAATTATATTTGCTGTTAATTCGAATAAAAAAATATAAAAAATTGGATGGAATTTAATTTTTGGTAAAAGTTCCAATTAATAATTATTTTCTGAGATTTTCTTAGCGATTTTGTATAGGCCGATATATTTAAAATCAAGTTTTTTACTAGGTCGTTTTGTTTAAATATTTTTTATAACGAAAAAAATTATTTCCCTTTTTTCGAAAGTTAATCCTTTTAATCTTTTTTAGTTATAATATTTATTTATTTGATTTCGTACGAATTTTAATTTTGTTTGTATTTTTTAATATAATTATTATAATTATTTTAACGTAAAAATTATTTTGATATTAATTGGATTATTATTACGTACTTTTCTGTAAATTTTTAAAATAAAACCAAAATTTGCGTTTATAAATATTATCTTAATACTTTCGTAATAGCTGGTATTATAAATTAATTATGCAATTAATAATTTTTTAACCTAATTATTTTATTCGTAATTAATGTAATATCGTAAGTAAATTTTCAAAGTTTAATTTATTCGTTTTATTTATTTATCCGTTTATAGTTTAAATATGTTAAATAATTTATGATTTAAATTAATCTATATTATTAAATTTTGCCAAAATTTAAATACGAATATCGATTTTTTATTTAATATAATTTTTATTAATAATCCGTATATGCTAAAAATATATTTAAAGAAAATATATGCTGATTATTCGGCGTTTATGTCTTTATAATATAGTGAAAAATAAGAAAACTTTATAAATCGGTTAACGATTACGAAAATGTTATCGTAATATATTTCCGTAATTAAATTTTTTGATATAAAAAACTTAATAATAAAATCGAATATAATTAAATACCATGGTCGTTTTGCGATTAGTAATAGCTGTAATTTTCCGTATGGCTTATGTCGTCGAACCTTTGCTTTAACGCAAATATCATATTGCCGTATAATTTTCTATACCGTTAATTTTATTTTAAGAAAAAAGTATATATGTTAAAATCGTTTTAGAGTTTTGTAAATCCCTAAATATCTATATAATTAATATTTGTATATTTTTCGTACTGGATCCTTTTAATATTTCTTTAAAACTTACATTTTATTTGTTTTTTAATTTTTTAAAAAACCATCGTTATATTACTAAATTCTTTAATATATATCGAAAGGTATTGCCTAAATTATCGTAATTTATCGTAAGCGTAAATATCTTTTTATAATAATATTAAAAATTATATAATTAATTTTAATTAATTTTTCTTTAAGATTTGATTACTTGCTTAAAGTATCTGCTTTATTATTTTTTTAATTCGTTTTTGGAAATAATAACGAAATCGAAATTCGCCAATTTTTCCGCATATTTTAATTATCGTCCTATAAATTCTTTGGTTGTAATAAATCAGATAAAATTTTGATAATCCGTATAAATCTTAATTTAGTATAAATTTCCTTTTAGGAAGTACTTAAACTTTCGAAATACCATAATAATGGCCATAAATTTTTTATCTGGAATACCGTAATTAAGTTCGGTTCCTTTTAATTTATATTAAAAAAACGTAATAAGGTACAATTTGCCTTAATTATTTTGCTATCCGATTATTACGCCTAACGCGTAATCCGAAATATCGGTTTTTAACTTAACGGGACGGTTTAAATCGTACATAATTAATACTGGCTCGTTAATAATTATATCTTTAATATTTTAAAATATTTTTTCCGTATCTGGCGTTTATTTAAAACCTTTTTTTATAAGATTTATTAGGGGTATAATTATCCTGCTAAAATTTCGAATAAATTTCCTATAATAATTAACGAATTTAAAGAATACTTATACCTCCTTAATTATTATTAGCATTTACTATTTTGTAATTACAGTAATTTTTTTGGGATCTATTTTGATATGTTTTAAAGTAATAATATATCCCAAATATTTTACTTCTTATATATAGAATTAATTTTTTTGCGTTAACAAATAACCTTGCGTCTTATAAAGTTTGAAAATCTTTATGAACGTATATTACGTATATTTTTTTATTTTTAAGAAAATAAGAATGTCGTCAAGATAGCAAATAACGAAAATATCGAGGTATTTTTGTAATACGTAATTAATACTTCGTTAGAAAATTACTAGTACGTTCGTAAATCCTATTAATATAACCAAATATTTACATAATCCGTATTTTATCTTAAAGGTTATTTTTTATTCGTATTTCTTTTGATTTTAATAAAGTTATATCCATTTTTAAAATCGAATATTATAAATTATTTGGCTTTATAAAATCGGATTTTTATTTCCGTAATTAAGGGTAATAATATTCGATTTTTAACTGTAATATCGTTTAATTATCGATAATTCACTATAAGTCGTAATTTTCCGTTTTTTTTAGTAAAAAAATTATTGGATATTTTGTTAGTAATTTCGAAAGTTAAATTTATTTTTTCTATAACCGATTTTCCAGATATTTTTTGAAAGTACGTAACTTATTTTTATTAAAATTATAAATAGGATAAAACTGTATCGAAAATTTTTCTTTAAAAATTATTTCGTAATTTTATTTGCTATATTTTAATAGCTTTATATTAAGCTTTTTTCTGAAAACGGCTTATATCTGTAATATTATAATAATATATTAATTAAATTTTCTAATTTCTGGAATTATTATTCTTATTTTTTAAATCGTTATTTAATTGTTTTAATTTCGCTTTAATAATAATAACGATACGTTATATTTTTTTTAATGCCCGTTTTTTTTCTTATGTTTTATTCCTTTAGGTAATAAGGTATTTATCGTATTCTTATATCTATATTTGTTATTATTATCGATTAAGTATTAAAATTTTAATTTTTTTTCCTTTTATATATTAATAAGAAATACAATAAATTTTACTTAATTAATTCCGCTATTAATCAAAATTCCGTACTAACGTATTTATAATAATTTTAGGATCATATCGTAATTCCCGAATAAAACGATGTCGAAATTAACCGTTTAATATCGTCTTTTAACAAAAATCTTAAAGTAATTAATTTTGCATATAATTTTTCCGTTATCGTAAACAAATTCCTAACTTTCGGCATTTATCGTTATATAAGATTTTAATTTATATTTTTATAGCAATTTAAGCTTATTAATTATATCCGGCACAATATAATATCCGCTTAAAGCTCCGTAATCCATTATTACGATATACTAATACGTTCCGATTCGTATATCTAAAATAATAAAATTATTAACGTTTTTTATCGTTACGTTTAAAACCTTTTTCGAAAATTCTTTTTAACTTCTTTAGGTTTCGTTATTTTACGGCTTTTTTATAAGTATTTTTTTTTAACTTTTATTCGAATTTATCGAACCTTGCTTATATTTCTTCGTTTAACGCATTAAGCTATTATATCTGTCGTTATTATCTGCGTATTATTTTTTCGAACCGTATTAATTATTTTTGGTTCCTTTATAATTCCTTTTCTCATCGAATAAATTATTCTTTTATGTTCGTAATTATATCCCATTATACGTTATTTCGATTATCGTTTTAAAAATCTTTTATAAATTAACATATTTTTCCTTTATAACTTTTCTTTTTTAGGGATTTAAAATAAATATTAATTAAAAATAAAAGTTCGTAATAATTTTCGAATAATATCTTTTTACCGTACGCTAGATTAATTCTTTTTCCGTTTAATAATTACATTATTTATAATAACAAAAAGGATTGTTTTGCGAACATTATTTTTTTTCGGGTTAATTTTCCGTTTCGGCCAACTGCTAAATATCTTCTAAGGCTATAATTCGAAATTGTCGATATTATTACTTATTATTTTTATTATGCCCGATACGGTTTAAAAAATCGAATCCTTTATAATATATACGGGTAATTCGTATATAAATATATTATTTTTATTTTTCGTAATTAGGATATTCTCGTCGTCGACAATATATAACGTATATTCTGCCGTATTAATCAAATATTCCGAAACAAACTTCCTTTATTTTTTCTTGGTATTTGCGTAATTATCCTTATAATACCTCTTATTATACTTGCATTACTTATTAAGCTAATTTTTTAATTTTTCGCATTTTTCGTCGGATTTTTTATCGTAATAATCCTTATTAGACTTTTTGTTCGGGGTCTAATACGTATTTGGCTTAAATCATATTAATAATTTTGCCGTCATTTTCTTAATTATTCCTAAATTATTTTTTCGATATAAAGATTTAATTATCTAATCGTAATTTCTTAGATTTTTTATATTTATTAACCTTATATCTTATTTTGTCATAATTAAAACATTTAATCTAATTTTAATTTTATTTATAGGTAACGCCGAATTCCATAAGTCCTGGCGCCGTTCCGTAAAAAATAAAAGGTACGTTTCGTTTTTTCCCTTAGTTAAACTTATTATATCCCGAATATAAGGCATATTATCCTTTTTTCTCCTATTATTTTTTAAATTGTTAATTATTAATCTTAATTACCTTTGTAATATACCGATTTAAAACAATTAATTATTTAATCCGAATAATTTTATCTTCTATATTATCCTTTAACCCTTTATAAAATATATCGATAAAAATATCGGCTTTATTATTTTCCCATTCGGCCTTAGCCGCAAAACTTTTGAAAATTACGGCATATTTAGATATACGTTTTTTTTGTCGAAATTATAAAAATTATTAAGCCGTTAATCGTTTTTTATCCGGATTACCGAAATTATCGCGTATTTTGTTTTCAAAATTAATATAAATTAAAAAATTTTGTTAATAAAATCTTTTTTATTTATTTTCTTATTTTTAGGAAATTTCTCATAATAAATTTAAACTAATTAACCGTATTTCTTCTTAGGTATGCTCTTATTATTAGGATTATATCCGCTAAATTATTAAGATTTAAAAAATAAAGGTAAATTTGTACCTAAGTTAAAAAAGTTTAAGGGTTACTTTTTCCATCGTAAGGTTCTGGCTTTTTTAGCTTTATACGGGCGAAAAAGAGTTAAACAAATAACGTAATTCTAAATTATCGAACTTTTTTTTCCAACTTCCGAATTCGAACTTAAAACTGCTAAATAAGGGTTTCTTAAATATTGGTCGATATTTTAACAATATTAAATATTATTTAAAATTTAATAGTATTATTAAATAAAAATTTATAACGTATAACGGCTAAATAATTTAACCAATTATTAAACCTTAAGTCGACGGGTTTATATTAATAAAAATATCGTAAAAATTTGAATAAGAAATATAGTAATATATTATATTTCGTAATATCTAAAATACTTTATGTAACGATATTATATTATAAATTGAAATTATTTAAATTATGGATTTAATAAGCGTATATATTTTTTTTCTTCTTAGCTTAATTATTCGTAATTACGCCGTTAATAGTGATTACGATTATTTGGGATCATTTTTGATCATTGATGATCACTGGTTTGGCAGTAATCACCGTCACGTGACCCGGGAGGTGGTCCGTATGCTTCTGCCTGACCGTTTCTTGAAACCGGAGCTTGTCGGGTCGTAACATTTATTTTAACAATATATTCGAAAACTAATCATTAAATCTTAGAAAGAATTTTGATATTATTGTATTGTGTTTTTAACCGTTTAATATTAACGTAATTTCTAAATAACCGTATTATTTTTCGTATTAAATTATAAACAAATTTAAATATCAGATGAAAATATATTAGAAACTCTTTAATATTCAAATTATGATAATATATCGGCATAGTTTTAACGATGTTATAAATGTTATTGTTTTTTTAGTAATAAAAATTAAAATAACTTAATATTACAAAACTAGACGTTCCTATCTCGAAAAGACCTACTTTTAAGATCTAGCGCGAACTTGTTATAATTAAATCCCGAATAAAAAGATTTAGCTTTTAAAGTAATCTAATTAATTTAGATAATTTAAGCAATATAAGACTAAATTATAAACGTTATATGAATTTATAACATACTTATAAAAAACGATGAACATATAATAAATCGGTTTGTTATCTAAATAATACTTATTAAATTTTGTCTTTTAATTGTTAGTTTTCGCTTTAAATTAAAGGTATTGTTTTTCAATAAACGAAAATATTCGTAAACCTTTTATATTAATATATTTATAAATTATTTCTTATTCTATTATTACCTATAAATGAAAACCTCGTTTCAGATACTACTTTAATCTTTAACGAGATATAAAATAAAGTCGTTATATTTTAATAAGTTTTTAATTAATAATTAAGAAATAATTTAAGGTCTAATTAAATTAAATCGTTTTTCAAATGTAATAAAGACGATTTTACGAAACGACGTTTAAAAGACAAATAATAAATCCGATTTTCGATATTAATTAGTAATACGTTCGTAACTAAATTATTTAAGTTAATAAATAATATAATATCGATAATTACTCGGTTTTGAAAAGTCTTTTTTTAGCAGCAACTTATCATTGCAAAAAAAATTATAATTAAAATTTAAGAATTTAAAGTTAAAGAAATAAAGAGAACAAAAGAAAAAAATATAAAACTTAATAGAAAAGAAAGGAAGAACATCTAATGTTAAATAAAGAGTTATATATTTTGGTAATAAAAGTCCGAATCTTACAAAAATACTAAATTGGTTCGAGAATAAAAAGCCTTAATTTTATTATTAATAAGCACAATTCCACTTTCTGAAAATATCGTTTTATTTTTTAAATATTATAAAACATTTAACGTTACAAGTTAAAAACTACCTTTTTCGAAACTTTATAATAAATATATAAAGTTAAATAGACTTCTAATTTACGCTGAAATTTATTTAAAGTTAGTTATAAAGCCTTTTCAATGAAAAATTATCAAAAGATAATAATTACTTTATAATTATTTATATGTAAAGGTTTTTTTATTGTTCGAACTTGCAATAAAGAATTATTTGCAAAGTTTGCTCAATGATTATTCGAATATAACATATTATGTTTTTAATATATATCAATATTTCAAGGAGAAAATATTGGTTTTATTAGAAACCTTAAATAAAAAAATACTATAGAATTAAGCAATTTTATTTTTCTCGTTAAATTAAGTTATTTAATATTGATATTAAATTTATTAAAGAATATATTATTTTTATTATTATAATATAAGTTTTAAATGCAAAATCGAATTATATATTAAATCGAAAATTAGATATTTTATAAATATATCGATAAGATTATTATTGTCGAAAAATGCGTTTTTAATTAGTATTTTTAAAAAACAGATTAGTAAACAAAGTAATAATAAAAGATTAAATAACCGAATTAAGAAAAGGTCAAGATAAACTTTAAAAAAAATTAATTCGAAAAAAATCGAAACTAATACAAATTTAATATAAAATATTTGAGCTGTAGTAAAAAAGAAGTACTTTAAAAATATATATCGTTTTTTAATGAAGAATTATTTTAAAAAAAGCTTTTCTAATTCTAAAAAGAATTAAAACGGATGAGAAAGAATTATATACAAAGAAAAAAAAGAAAAGAAATTAGTTCAAATTTTTTCAAACTAGAATATATTATTATTACAAAAATATGAATTTAAATATATATTTTCAAAGACCAAAATATTTTTATTTATCAAGATTTTAATATAAAAAGCTATAAATATTATTAGAATAAAATGTTTTCAAAATAATTATAAAACTAAAATATCTTTATTATTTCGATATTAAAATGGAGCAGGGTATTACGCTCATATTCAGCCTCGGCTGATCGAAAATTCAAGATTTCGTATATATATTAAGGAATTCTTCTTCGACATGTGGTTTAACTTTAATATAAATAATAACTAATATTATTACATCTACTATTTATTATATCTTTCTAATACTTGAATTATCACAGTTCAATACTATTAATATAATCGATTTAAGTCTTTGATTTTATTAATGCTTTTCCGGATCATAATATAACTTATTTATCCGTATTAGTTAAAATCAATTCCTCTTAACTCTAATTTATTTAGCTACTAAAAAAAGAAAACTAGCTTTAAAAAGATACCGAAACAACTTTTAACTCATTAATTAATATTTGAAAAAAAATTAGATCTTAAATAAAAAGGCGCCTAATTATAGCTATAGTTATAAAAATGCAAAAATATATATTGCGCTTCATAAAACGATAACAACACAAATATTTAACGACGATAAAACGACTTCAAAATACTATTAATCAAAGAAAATACTTCAAAGTTAAGCGTTTATAAAGTTTCGTCCTAAGGAAAACCTCTAGTTAATCGTTTTGGAAACATTTTATACTAAATTTACATAGATTTAATAATATAACTTAATTATTCATATTTTAAACTAAAGGTATAATTCAAAATATAACGCATTTTTGAAAATACTTTTGTATAAATGAGCGCAATTTGAATATTGAAAAATTAAATAATAAATATAATTGAATTAAATATAAAGGTTTAACAAACTATAATGAATAAAAGTTAACTAAAATCCTCAATTTATAAAAATTATAAAAACAAAAAAGAGATACTAGTAATATATTTATACAGGTTTTAAATTCATTAAATTTACAGTAATAGTAGTATAGTTAACAATATAATATAAATTATTAAGGTAAAGAAAAAAAATAAACCTATAAAACTTTTAATTTCTTGGACCAAAAAAAGATTCTAAAAAAATTAATATTCTTTAATATGATTAAAAAAAGTAAAACCGATCTATGAATTAGTATATTTTAAAATGTTTTCGCCTTAATAAACTAACATTTCGTATGAGCTTTACTTAAAAACTTTTCTTAAGAATTCGTTAATATGAATTAACAAAATTACTTTAACTGTAAAATCAATATTAAAACTATTAATTATAAAATTAAAAATAATGAAATCCGATATTTACTACTAATGATATGACAGTTAAAAGAAAACAGGTTTATTTAAATAAAAAAATAGAAAGATATTTTATTATAATTATAAACAATTTAGAAAATATGGACTAAAACATCAAACGTTTCAAATTGTATTATATCCGCGTATTCGAATAATAACTTTAAGCTAATAAGTTTTGTTAACCCCAAACTATTTTTTTAATCAGTAAATTTCCTTAGAATTTAAACAATTTACTAAAAGCTCGTCAAAATTATTAAGGATTGCGAGATAACAAAAGTTACTACTCATTTCGAAATTTTCTACCATTTAAAAACATTCAAATCTAAGATTAAATATTATTAAACATTATCGATTATTTAAACTTAAGTACGAAAATAACGTTAGCAATAAACTACTTTTAAATAATTCTACGAATTCCTTAAAGCCTGTTATTAATCAAAACAGAAATCGAACATGAAAAGTACGAGAACTTATTATCAAAACTCTTAGAAATAACACATTTAACTTATTTAAACTCTTTTACAAATATTTACTGAATTCATAATATTTACTTTTAAATTTATACCTCTAAATTTTCTTAATTAAAATAAAAACAAACTCCTAATAATTATCATAAATAAGCTTATTTTTCTTATAGTATTATTAGATGCGTTTATCTTCTTAAATTTTCATTTTTCTAGCACTACGATTATCGACTAACTTTAAAAATTCGATAAAAAACATCGGAAATACAAATTTACAAAAACGAAAATAAATAATGAATTATCTTATTAAACAAATACTCTTTTTATAAAAGATCGAAGATCGATTTAAAATTATTTTTAAAAAGATTTTAAGACTTCTTAAATGATAAAGCTGAAAACGAATACGAATTTTTAACAATTAATTAAATGTTTTAAAAAAATAGATTTCACGTAATATATTTATTTAACTATATAAATATTATGTAAAATATATCATTATAGTTTATCATATCGTTAAAAAGCGAAGCTTAAAAGCAAAATTACGAAGAAAAACGAATATATTCAAAGCTTATTGAAAGGATATTGAAGTAATTATTTTTAGAAATATTTCTATAATTTATTAATAAGCTTCAAAATTTATATATAACGCATTGTAAAACGGTAACAGTATTAATTAAAAATTAAACTTTTTATAACGTTAAATTAATTAAGTAACGAAAGCTTTCTAAAAAAGTATTATATATAATTCTTCTCGATTTTAATTAAATTTATAAAATATAATAATAACGTTTTAAACTTTTTTAATAAAGCAATCCTGGACTAAAATTCATTTTATCGACAAAACGTAATCGAGTATCGGAAATTATTACCATTCTATAAAATTAAAAATTACCCAAATGCAATAAAATTAAAATTTTAACGCCTGTATAAAGAAAATAGAAAATCGTAAAACTATTTAATTATTACAATTTTACATATCTTGAAGTTAACAACCGTCTAGAATATAATATAATAATATCGATTTATCGATAAATATAATAAGTTTTTAACCGGACGATTTCAATAAAATAAAGCCTTATCGTAAACGAAATAATTGTTTAAATATTTACCGAAAAAGCAAAAATCGATATGTTAATTTTAAGAAAAAAGCTTTTTAATTTTAGGACAAATACAAAGGCGCAATATATATGTATAACTTATTTTACACTATAAGAACCCGGTTTAATTTCATATAATAATAATTAATATACGTTTTTATTAAATTTAAAATTAATCGATTTAATGTAAATATAATATAATTTTCGATAATATTTTAAAAGTAAACAACTCAAACAAAATTCTTTTTAAAAAAATTTTAAAATATTTACACAATTTATCTCATTCTTATAATTATTTCTAAAATAAAATAAAATATTATAATAATCTATAAAGAATATTTAAAAGATTAAAAAAATTTAAATTCAAAGTTAACTAGAATTTTAACCGTTTTAATACCTCGAATGTATCTTACTATATAACAATTTTAACATTTAACCGACTAGAACTTATTATTAATTAAAACTGTATTATTAAAAGTATTATATTTTACTTTACTACAAAAATTATAAATTATTTTATAAAAAGGCATTTTCAATTAATTAATTAATTATAGAGCCTTTTTTATTAAAAATAAAAATATTCAATAGTTTAAAAAAGGTCGAATATTAAATGTATATAAATATAATTAATCCCTTATATTTACCAATACTATATTCATTAATTAATTTAAAATAAAACCAGTAGCAAATCTATAAAAACAAATAAAATTGACAATTGTAAACTTATATGAAAAGAACCTGTATTTTTAAATATCGAATGAGGAATATGAATAACCGATATTTTAAATTATAGTAAATTAATTAATTAATAATTAATAAAGTATTAAAAAGCAAAAAGTTAGAAAAATGTAGAAAGATATTCAAATTCATATAATCGATATTAACTAAAATTTATCCAAATTTTAATAAAGCTTTTAACAATTTTATAACCGTAAAAGCTTTGAAAATATTAAATCGTAAAAATAAAAAAGCGATTAAAATAACGCAACTAAGAATCCGTAACTCTACGCTTATTAAACTGTAATAAATTGTTAAAATCATAATTATAAATATTAAATATAAATCGAAAAAGTAGAAAAAGGCTTATATTTTATACGTATAATATTCTTCTTTGATTAAATATATCATTCCGTTATTTAAATCAATTATCAAATATAATATTTAAAAAAACCTAATTAATAATATTATCGATACTAAAACCGAATCAAATATTATAATCCTATCATACGTTAAAAAGGATGGATTAATAAAATAATAAATTCAGATTTGATAAGACTTAATTCTTAAAAAAGGATCGAATTCAAAACCGTAATCGAAATTCCAATATAGTTAATTAGCCGAATACGTATTATTTGATTGTCTATTATCGACGATAATTACACAACATAATTATTACTATTATAATTTAATTTTATAGAAAAATCGAAAATAATATTAAATATAAACTCAAGAATAATAAAAGAAATTTTAAAATTTAGTCTAAAAAAATCATTATTCTTTTAATAGCGGCAAAACGAAGTAATCGTAATATCCGTATAAATAATTAACTTGAAAAAAATAATTAATAAATCAATAAACCGTATTATTAACATAAATAAATTTAATAACAAAAAATACATAAATTCGTTATAAACTCTTATATATTTTCGATTAAACAATATCCTATATATAAAACTATAAAAACATTTTAAAAACTATAAAAACTAAATTAAACTTCGAAAATAAAATATTATAGTAATGTAATAATAGAAGATAAATATATACGTTGTATAAAATCTTATAATAAAAAACGCATAAAAATATTAAGAAAAGAAACGGTTTATATTAATACTATGTATAAACCTAAGTAAAAAAAGCTGGTTGCTATAGATAATATATTACTCGATAAATCGATATTATCTAGAAATCTGGATTGAAAAATTATAAAATTAAAAAAACGTTATCTAAACCATTAAAATGCAAAACAGTGTTCTAAATAAAGCTAATATACTATCAATAACATGGTTTTCCAAATTTGTTTCGATAATTCGACAAATTCAATTAATTGAAAAAATAATTAAGGTCTTATTTAATCAAATCGTCGACATATTTACTTATATAAAAAAAGCTGCTTTAAAAAGACGTTATTTCGAAAGAAATTATATGAAAATAAAGTTAATAAAAATACAGTCGAATTAATATAAAAGAATTGTTACATTATTTTACAAAATCAAAATTATTTTTTACAAAATTTAACACATTGAAAATATCTTAATATTAAATAATATAAAATATAAATTAATCGATATATTACCAATATATATCGAAAGAAAATTCGAATCATTATATAGTATATATTAAAATATTCAATTGCTTATAAAAGATAACGATATATAGTTACAATACTTCATAACGAAATTAAACGCTATTTTATTACGGGATATGTTTTTGTTAAAGATTTACAATAAATCTTTTGCAAATTTTGCTATATATTTTTTATTTTTCTCTATAAACGTCCTTGTAAAATATAATGAAATTACTTTAATTTTTGCTAGGAAGAATATAATAATATTCGTAATGTTACTAAAATTTCTCTGATATATTTTTATATCTATAAATTTTATTAATTCTATAGTTTAGATTTATTTCAAAATAGAAAGAACTCTTTAAAATTTAATATCCAAAATAACTTAATTATTTCTAAATAACGTTAATATTATGACATTAAAAACGCAATACAATAATATTAAAATATGTCTCGAAATTCGACACTTTATTTTCGAACATATCGTTAAAATAAACAAAACGTTATTCAATTACGAATTTATCAAAATTATGATTTATATATTAAAATTCTAATAATATTTTAAATTTGCTATTATAATCGAGTTTTGATATACCACGAACGGTCGTCGACCTAAACTAACTAACATAATAAAAGCTTTGAAAATTCGTACTTGTAAACGGGTATTGAAAATTAAACCTTTTTTAAAAATTATTATTTATGAACAGATTTTTACTGTATATTATATTATTAAAACTCAACCTATTATTTATTTACTTTTTAAAATTAAAAATTTAATTTTAAACTTTAATTAAAAACATATTATAAATACGTTCAAAAAATCTTACAACGGTTTCGATCTTTATTATTATTAATTATAATCTCGAAATAAAGATATTATTATAATAATGTATGTGTAATAACGAAATTTTAACAATGCGTTAAATTAAATAATTAATAACATAAATATTCGGCGCGTTCTAAAAATAATATTTTTAAAAACCGAATTAACTTATAATATTATCGAATTTAAATATAGAATGATTTTTAAAATTTTAAAATAATTCCGAAACTATATTTATATAGTTCGGTTTATATTAAAACTGAATACCAAAATATTAATTATATAAATTATAGCTTTAGAAACTTATTACCAACTACTCTATTAATTTACTAAGTTACTTAAATTTATTCTTTCTATTTCGAAATTAAATATATTTCTAGTAAAAAGAATACGACCGTTAACAAATTATTCAAAACGTTAACTAGGTTTTTCAACGCATTAAATAATTAGTAAAAAAGAAAAATCGATATTTTTATTAATATCTTATTAAACATTATTCGGATAAATTTTATAACCGAAATAATATAACTGAAAACGGAAAAACATCTTATAAAAGTTTAGTTTAAATACTTGTAAAAATAAGTAAGGTTGTTTACAATAAAACCTTTTAATTGATTAATAAATATAATAACGAAAAAAATGAGTAACTATCAAATCTAAAGCTTTAAAGTACTTTATTTAAAACGTTATTTTAAAATGTAAAACTAAAAAGTAATAACAATTTATAAAGTTATCTATAAAGCACAAAAATGCTAAATAATAATTAAACAATATTTTAAGAATTATAGTTAGAAACAAAATATAACTTATTTATATATAATTGCTTTTTACTTTTAACGTAATATTTATAAATATATACGGAAAGTAATTTTACTTATATCTCGTATTAAAAGATTACTAATCGACGTTTCGACAAAAGCTAGAATTTTTAAATTTTTAACTATTATATTATATAGATTATTAAGGCTTAATATACACTAAATAACTACAGACATAAAGCGTTTATCGAAATTGGATATAAGTTAACTAGATATTTAAAAACTAAAACTTTATATAAAATTACGTTTAAGATAATTAAAGAATTTCTAAACGAATATATCTTTTATTAATACGAAATTTCGATTAAAATTAAAATTGATAAAATATTTAAAAATAAAGAAGAATTATTGATATTTACAAAATACTTAAAATTGGAGGAAAAATTAGAATTATACACATTATTTAATAATAAGAACTAATTTTAAAAAACGTGTTCTAATTATTAAAATTTTAATAAAAATAACGAAAAATACGAGTAAAACGTAAATTAACTTTGTGCGTAAAATATTATTTATAAATAATATTATTATAGAAAATTACGGTTTAAACTTTTTTAAATTATTATATAAACAAAAATCATTTCTACCTGTTACAATTTTAATACGAATATAAAGATTCTTAATATAAAATCTTAATATGTCCAATAGAAAAAATCGATTTACCTATAAGATTGAATTATTAAAATATAGAATTAATATTATTAGTAAAGTAATTAAAAATGAATTACGTAATGGAATAAATATATTAATTTATGAATTAAACACTAAAACTAAACAGAGAATTAATATTTACAGTTTAATAGTTTTATATAACTTTATAATATGTTACAATGTATTAATATATTTAAAAAAAATAAAACTAAAACACAGTTTAACAAAACAGTACCTAACTAATAATTCTATTAATTAAAATGTTTAGGACTTGGAGTAAATTAAAGGAATTTATTAAAACAATAACAATAATTAATTTATAAAACAAAATTAACTAAAATTATTACTTAATAAATACAATAAAATATAGGATATCATAAATAAAATATTAAACGCTATAAATATTAAATAAATAAGTTACATATTATATAATAATCTATAATAATAGCATATACGAGATTAATTATTTGAACGAAAAAAGAATTAGTACAATTATTTAAAAAAATATTAGGATATAAAAAACTTTAGCTAATTTATATTCTCACCTAATATTCAAAAATGTTAAAGTACTAAAATAACGATGTACTTAAACTTTTTATAATATTACGAATTTTAATTATATAATAAGAATCGATAAACATTTATTCCCGAAAGGTTAAAAAGAACACTTATCGAATTTATAAAAAATATTGATAATTAATTTATAAACATTTAATTTCGCTATTATCTTATTTATACCGTTTATTTAAAAACAATTGAATCAATTGTCTTTAAACATATAATTATATTTATGAATAAATTCTATATAATTATTACAGAAAGTTTTAAAGAAATTAAAAAATATTACAAATCCGAAAAAAGAAAACATCTCGTGAGTTCTAAACGATTCAAAAATATAACAACGCTTTTAGTAAATTTCGTAAAATACCAAATTATTTATTTTGAAACTTTAAATAAATAACTTAAAAACGTATCGAAAGTTCTTAATAAAATATATTATAAATTAACTCAAAAAGCAGGCGCATATACCTTCAACGACTACTGTTTTAATTTCGAGTTTATTTTTAAAAACTAATATTTTAATAATCGATAATTAGACGTTATCTATTTCTTAAAATTTAATATCGATAATTTGTTATTTTAAAAAGTAACTTCTAAAAAACCGAAAATAATAGAAGCAAATGTTATTTTAAGTTTATATTATGAATTTATATAAAGTATATTATAATAAAAAGAAAATTATAAAGAAGCACTTAAAAACGAGAAACATAAATAATAACCATATTAATATTCTAAATATTAATCGTATATATAAATATAAAAAAGTAAATTAAAAAGTTAATTAATAATTTTGAACAGTAAAAAATCGATAAAGATAACAATAAAACAGTTTTTAATATTAATATTAAGTATTAATATTATTAATCGATAACTGTTATAAAATTGTTTAGCAGTACCTAAAATAAATGAAATTATAAAATGATTTTCAATAGATTATTATATTTCTCTTTATTACAGAAAATAAGATTTGAAAACAAATAAATTAAATATAATTAAAATTATAAGAAACAAATCTTCTCATCTTTGATAATATTACGGAATTAATACAAAGAAAAGTATGATTTGTAGAAAAAAACTTAATAATATATAAAGTTTTACCTTTTACAAACATTATATAAATTAATGAGAAATTTATTATTTGATTAAAATTAAAAAATTAAAAACTTATTTACTTTTAAAATAAAAGATTTTAAAAATATAAAATGCTTTAAAACTTTAAAAACGTAATAATAATATACTAAAAAACAATCGAAATTTTAAAGATTTTAATTCTATTTAACTTATTGATTTTAATAATATCCACAATGTTATTTTTAATTAACGAATAATTTATTCACTGAATTTATTCCTTAAAATCCGCATTTATACACAACCTTTAAAATTGAAAATATTGTAACAATTTCGAAATACTTATAATAAATACATTAAATACATTGCATTAAAGATAAAATATATATCAATAAAAATATTAATCTACGTAAATAATTAATAAATATTATTCATGAAAATAGTTTAAAGAATTATAGAAATTAAATTTTAAAAAACTATAAAAATGATAGCATTTATAAAAGGTTAATTAAAAACGAGAATAACAAATAGTATCTTTTTGTATAACATCAAATAAAAGGTTTTGGAATTTCTCGACGCATAAAGTTTTTCAGTAAAATATTATTAAAAGAAACGAATATATCATTATTTAATTATTATTATTACTAATTATTACAATTATATATATTTCAATATTTAAATTGCTTTTATAGTTTATTAATCACATTTTATATTTACGTACTTATATCCTAACTCTTAGCTTGTTATATATTTAAATCTTATTTAATATCTTATAATACTAATATTAATAAAAAATAATCTACAAATTAACTTACATTAATCTAAAATTAAACTTTAAAAACATAACTTAATTTAAATATATTCAATTAAGCCAAATTATGAATGTTAACGTTTTAAATAAAATAAAAGTTAAAAAAGGTATTAAAATAATTATATTAAAATATTTTATCTTGCATTCTTAGATCTTATATGAATTAGAAAATTAACTTTAGTTAATTAATATCTATAATTCTATATATGTAAAGAAACCGCCCTTAAGATATATTTTAAATATTATTAAATATTGAAAATGCGCCCAATTTATAATATAAAATTTAATTTTATTATTTTAAAAGATTATTGTATTTATTAATAATCGCATATATATTCGATTAAAAAAATATTATTATATTAATATACACATTATAGCGCGGAATGAAATAAATTAAAGCAATATATATTTTGGAAATCGGTCCTTTTATTATTTAAAAATGTTATACGTTATTAATTAAAAATATAAAACCAATTATCTATAAGCCGAATCTTAATTACATTTAAACGATAACCTATAATATTATTCGTATTAATAAAATTAGAAAATATAAATATTAAATTAACTTTTTATACATTCGATTACAACGTATCTTTATAATATTCGAAACGGTTTTTTAAATGATTGAATTAAAATGATATTATAATTTTATCGATAAAAATAAAAGCAAATTCATTTCGATAATTTACTTATACGGATTAATAAAACTAAAACTTTCAAAACGTATCTTAATCAAATATATAATATTAAAATAATTTATTTATTTCATATTTTTATACGGAAGCGTCATTTATAAGATATTAAAAAAGAATTTTAAATAAAACATATCAATTAATTAAAAGTATAAAAAAAGAAATTAAACCGTACCTTGATTTAAATACCAAAAATCAAAACAAAAACATATTTAAAGAATTTTAGCTTAATAAACGTTTATCGCTTATTTTTTAAAAACAAATTTCGATTTCTTTTATCTTTTATTTAAAATATTTATATATATCGTTAAACTAGAAAAGGTCCTATATTAACATGCAAAATTTATTATAAAATAGAAACAAAAAATATATTTTATCTAACAATTAATAATTAAAGTATTTAAGCTGTGTTAATAAAAATCTACAAAACTCTACATTAATAATTAAGAAATATATATGAAATTATTAAAAAACGACCAAAGCATTATTTTGTTCTAATATACCCAAGCTGAAAAAGTATAAGTTATCTATAAACGATTAATAATTAGCGAATAAAATATAAAAAAATAAAACAAAGACTTTATAACGCAAAAGGCTAAATATAAACAAAATTGAAATTATGAATTAAGAACGTCAAAAAATACATTACGTTAGAAGAAAAAGATTAATTAATAAAAACGTGTATATATTATATTTATTATAGCGTTAAATTATTATTATTTCTTATAATAAAACAAAAGATTTATATTACAAAAATATATTAATATAAGTTAAGATATTACGTCTATAATTAATCTCGGTTAATTAGAAGGTTAAAGTTTTATATATATATATTAAATTTTTTCTTCGTTACAAATTTAACTCTAAGATAATTAACAGCTAATATCATTACAATCATTGCTTATTATATTTTTTCAACACTTTAATTATCTGAATTTAATGTTATCTATATAATTTGTTTAAATTCTTTATTTTAGCAATTCTTTTCCTAATCGTAACATATTTTATTTATCTATACTAACCAGAATCAAGTGTTTCTAACTCTAATTTTATGTATCGAAATACGGAATATATATTAAATAGTGCTAATTTCGGCCGGATTTTAATAATTATAAATAATTATCACTCGAATTTTACAAGTTTTTTAAGTATACTATATATATTTAAAAATCTTCAATAGATTCTTATAGTGTATTACATCTTTTAACTTAATATTACGAAGATTATTTAATTTATTTACTTATCAAAAAACAGTATTAACATTTAATTCGGATAAAATAAATGTAATTACGGAATTAAACGACAAATATAAATGTATGAAAATTTCACGACAGCAAAAATATCTTAAATCTTATAATTTATATATAAAATTAAAAAAAAGGTAAAAAGCTATATTATAAGGATATTTATATCATCTTTCATGATTTTATATGTAATACGAATTCTTAAATGTCGAAATAACAGTTTCGAAAATTTATATTTTTAACTTTATAACTCCAAAAATACGAAATCAATAGTTAAATTAAAAGGAAATTGTAAAAATATATAAATAATTATTATATTAAGCATGCTATTAAAAGGACTCGAAGATAATAACTTTTTTTGTAAATATATTACTTTATATAAAAAATACCAAAAGCGTTTAAAATTAAAATATTGAAAACATATTAATATAAAATTTTACATAAAACAAAAAAAGAAATACGTAATAAAATTAAAATCCTCTTTCGATAAAAAATACAACGTTTAAGGCCATAATCGATTGACAAATAAAAACCAATTATATTTTTCTAATAATAGCAAAAACATATCAAATTTTTAAAAGTATAAAATAAAGTTATCTAAATTAGGTACGATAAATAGAAAGTTATATGAGAATAAAAATAGATCAATATTCCAAAAAAAATTAAAGAGTTTTTTATTCAAATATAGAGATATTAAAAACAGTTTGCGTTAAATATAACGGATATATCAAAATACGGTATTATTTTAAAAAAATACTCTAATCTCATTTCAGCAATTTACGGATTAACTGAAAAAGTTAAATACTTGTTTAAAATAATAAAATAATACTTAAAGAAAGTTTTTCCTAAATTTGTGATTTAATTAAAAAAAGTATAAATCTCGTATTAAATTACTATAATACTTTTAAGATATTTTAAATTTAAGATTATATTTATAGATAAATAAAATTACGCATTATTACTATACGATTGATAAGATTATTAAATACTATTTTAATAGATATTATTTTAAACTCTATATAATTTACTATATCAACTTTAAAAGATTAGAGATAATGTAAAAATTTATAATTAAAGTTTTTTAAAAAAATATTAAACTCTTTAGATTTCCAGCGGATTACTGAATTTTTATAGTACTTAAATTTAAAGATAATAAATACAAGATCCATTAAAGCGAAAATCGGGTTCTTTAATATATAATTAATTATAACTAATTTAATAATATTTCTATAAAAAAGATTACTTTTAACCTTTATATATACTTTTAAAGATAAGACTAATCAACTAAAATAGTTTACAGTATTTAATTTTCGAAATAGTTATTAATATATTAAAATAACCAATAAAAAACCGCTTTTAAAACGGTATACGGATATTACGAATATCGAATTATACTTATAGAATATCTTAATGCCTCGTCAAGTTTCCAGTAATTAATTATGATTATTTTTAGAAAGTTTTAATACAAATTTATATTCGTATATTTTAAAAATAAAAAACAACTTATTTAAGTATTTAATTGTTTAAAGAAAATAAATATCTAAATTAATCCAGCTAAATTATATAATATATTTAAAGGCTTAACTTTCCAGAATATATCTTTACTTTAGGCCAAATTTAAATTTAAAATCCTACATTAAAAATAAATAAAAATGAACTTATTTCTAATAAAGCGAATGTTATAAATGGTAGGGAAGTCTTAAAATTTATTAATTATATACGTAATTTACTTAGAAAATATAGAAATATAATTAAATCATTCACGAACTTTATTATCAAAAAGTATATTAAGAAAAGATTCGAATTTTAAAGAAACATTAAGTAAATTTTTCAAAACCCTAAAAACGAAATTCTTAAAATATTAATAATAACATTGCTTAACTTCGCTAACGATATATTTAAAAGCTGACGCTTTAAATTAGGTTTTATACGCCTTTTAAAACAATAAAAATATATAAAATAATACTTAATAGTTTATTATATTAGGACATTACCAAAGGCAAAACTTAAATATCCGATTTACGATAAAAATTATTAATAATTATTATTGTTTTCAAAGAGTAATTTTTTTTCTTTATAAAATTAAAAGACTTTTCGATATTTACTTTAATTATAAAAACTTTATCTCGCTTATAAAACCGTAAAAATTAAATAATCAATATAGAATATAAATATATATTTTATTAATATTCAATGTTAGTATATATTATACTAAAAAATATTTAGGCGAATATATTTAATTGTAAATATAATTATAATTTTAAAATTAACAAAAAGAGTTTCCGAATATTATAATATAATAAGGTCGGTATTTTATATTTGTATAATATATTAAAAAAAAGTTAATATTCGGACTGTTGATACGGTTTCGAAATTCTTATCATACGGAAAAATAAAAAAGAATAATAATAATTAAGAGAATAATCAAAGAACTAGCTACTATTCTGGAACAAAATTTACGTTTTTTAAAAACCAGCAAAAACGATTCGTTAAGAAATTTTACGAAAACCTATTATATAGTTATTAAGAAATTTTCAAAATTACTAAATATTACAAAACTTTTCAATTTTTTAAACTTAAAAAACGAAATTAAATACTTAATTAGAACTTGTAATATTTAAAATAAAATTATGATAACCCGTTATAAGCTATATAAATTACTGTAATTCACATATACTTTTAATAAAATATAAAACGTTATAACTTAAGCCTTTTTTACTAGTTTATCTTTATTTAAAAGGCCTATTAGCGGAATTGAATACGCTAAAATATATGTAATTATCAATAAATTTGTTGAATATAGATATTTTTTTACTTTTTAAACAAAATATAATGGCAAAGTAATTAATTTATACTTTTATCCGATATTACTTTAATAAGTATAAAATATCGGAAAAGGTTATTTCTAAGAAAAATATTTTTTTACGTTTAAATTTAACGCCAGTTTTTTTAGACTAATCGGCGCGAAATTTAAATTTTAGTAATATATTATTTCTTAATGTACGGATAAACGAAACGATTGATTAAATAGTAAAATCATAATTTAAAAGTTATATTAATTATTTATAAGATAATAAGTAAAGATGTCATTACTTGTAAATATAACTTACAATATATTATTTATTAAGAATATAAATATATCTTAACATGTAGCGATATGTGAATATATAAAAAAAATCAGAAACCGGCTTTTAGAAATATATTATTACTGTACTAACAGTAAAGACGTTAATAACGAAAATAAAATAATATAAACCCGTCTTAAAACTTTATTGTAATTCCTTTAATAGAAAATAATCTAATTGTATTGAAAAAAAATAAACTTTATTAATTTCGCTAAAATTAAAAGGTAACGCTTACTATTATATAAAGAAAAGTTAAGAAACTTAATCATAAGCCAGAGTTTATAAACTTTAATTAGTTTAAAATTAATAATATTATTTCTAAAATTCTTTATCAATTCTAGTTACTGAAAACTATTAAAATATACTCTGTGTTTTATATATTGTTATAAATTAACTTAGAAATCGAAAATCATAAAAAATATAAAGTTAAAACAAAATACTAGATTTTAGTATAATTAAAAATAAGGTTTGATATTTAATTAAGTAAGAAGGGTATTTATATAAAAAAGTATTTAGAAATTGTTTAACAGTTTAACGAATATAATAAACTTAATTAAAATGTTTTACTGTTAGAATTTTAACCGATCGTTCCTAACGCGGTTAAGATTATAAGCAATAACTATTTCTCGCTTAAATTTAACTCTATATTGTTTTAGTAAAAAGAAAAAAAAGTTCTTACTATAAGGTTTATTTTTAAAGTAAGTTAAATTTACTTTATAATTATACGACGTTACTTTTTTTCCATTTTTTCTTTTGTTTGTTAATTTAGTTTATGGCTTTTTTTAACAAAAATAGCTGTAACTTTCTTCTTTAAAACATTATATAAAAAAGTAAGCGCCATAATTAATTACTAAACTTTTGAAATCTTTTCTTTTGTCGATAAAATGTTTTCTTTTAACATTAATATAAATCGTTTAATTTCTTTTTAATAACTTTTTAATACGTTATAAAATTATTTTCAACCTTAAGTTGTTTTCTTTTTCGAAGCGGTTACGTTTTTACCTAATTTCATTAAAGATTATATAATTAAAATGTTATAAACAAAACGTTAACGACAGATATTATAATTTTAATTCGAAATATCGAAACGCAAAATAATCTAAAGTTATTCAAACAAATATAATGTAAAAAAGAAAAGCTTTTTATGTTAAATTTCTTAATGAAATTAACTCAAATGTCGAGAAAATTGTTTTAATATAAACGTTTCTTTCTTTTTTTTAAAATAAAACCTTTCATAATAAAATCAAGATAAAAACCTTTCGAAACTTCTTTTAATAAAGTAAAACGACTATTTACGGTTTTTATCTATGGGATAAAAATCTTTGAAAAAGAAAATAATGTTATAGAAACAGGGATTTTAATTTTGAAAAAACTTATTTTTAAGACTTAGTATAGATTTATTAAGTTTAAACTCCGAATAAAAAGATTTAGGTTCTAAAGTAACCTGGTTGATTTAACTAATTTAAGTAATCTGGGGCGAGTTATATATCTTACATAGATTTACAATATATTTATTGAGAAATAGATAAATATATAATAAATTGAATTTTTTTAAAATAGCTACTTATTTAATTTTACTTTTTAGCTATTAATCTAAGTTTTTAATTAAAGATATCGTTTTTTAATTAAAGAAAAAGTCCGTAAATACTTTTAACTAGCAGATCTATGAATTATTCCTTAGCGTATTATTATCTATAAATAAAGACTTTATTTTCAATATTATTTATACTTCTAAATAGATGTATAACAGGTTCGTTACAACTTAATATAATGGTTATCTATATAATTATATCTTTTTTCCATTCAATTACTATTTATATTTAACAGTTTTTTAGTAATATCTTTAGTTTTATATACTTTGGTTTCTAGGATTAAAAATGCGAATTATCGAAACATTTATTTCTTTGTTTGGAAATTCGTATTATATATAAAATATCGGAAAACAATATAAGTATCTTTATAATATAGTTTTTCAATTTTAGTTTAATCGAAGATTTAAATAATAAGATTTAAAATATTTTATTATAGAGAAATCGTTATATATTTATATTTATTATTAGGATCGATAAGTTTTAATTCGTTTTTGCTAGCCAAAAGTTATTATTTTTTGGGCGGGTTGTTGTGACTTTGTCTACTATAACAGCTCTAGAAGAATATTTGCTGTTAGCACTAGAATAATAGCTATAATTGCGATTATTTCACCGATCTTTTGCCCTAGTAGCGTAGCGGTATAAGGTACAACCGTAGCACGTGTAAATAAATTAAATAATAGTTATTTTAATAAGTTGACAAATATAATAAATTACAAGAATAGGTTAAAACAACTTAAATATATAATATATTTAGCGAATTTACAAGTTTCTAGAGATATTTATTTATAATTATAAATATTTCGTCGAGATTGGCCGTATTTATCATATATCTCGTATTTCTATATATCGAAATAATAAAGGTAGTTTAATTTTATAGTTATCTTAGAAGCTGTTTATTTTAGATAGTATTTGTAAGTTTTTATATCAAAAGTCTAGCATATAAAATAATATTCGTATTTTCAAATATTATTCAGGATTTAAATAATTATAATAATAAATTTTGGCTAAAAGGAAATCGGTTTAATTTCGTTTTCTTTCTTTTTTATCTTAATGTTTACTTCGTATTTAATCGTTTTGGCTTTTTTTAAGATTAAAAAATCTTTTTTTCTTAAAGTTCTTTTTAGTTAAAAAAGATATTTGCTTTTAAAATGCTCCGTTTTATTATAATTAAATTATTTTATATTAAATTTATTTTTTCAAATTGTTTTAGAGCGATATTTTTTTTTCTATAAGGCTTGTCTTTATTTTTCTTAATTCGATTATTAAAGCTTTTATCGCCGTTTTATTTGCTGGTCTCTTTTTTTTTCGAAGTATCGATTTAAGATGCGTTTATTGGTAATAATAATTTTATCGATATACTTTGTAAAAGATCTAATCTTAGGTTCCATATATAGCATTTTTTTAATCTAAGAGTTTAGGCCGTTATAATAAAGATAAAGTAACGCGCTTTTTAGCAAGTTTAAAATTACCGTTAAGCGATTAAACTCGGTTACATATTTAGATGTTAACTTGATTTGGTGGAGAAAATAAAGCTATTTAATTATATATTTTTTTATTTAAAGTTTTAAATCAAGTCCACATTCTTTTCTATAAAAAGAATATTAGCATTTGTTGAAAATGTAATTAGTTATATCCGAAAAATCGGTAAGATAATTTTGCAGGTAACTTTTTATAATAGATTTAAATTATAAAAAATAACTTCCTGCAAGTAATTATAAAATAGCTTATTTTGTAATACGTTTCAATTAGAAAGATTTTATACAATTTAAGATAAAACTTAATCTAAATGTAAAAAGAATTATATCGTTAAATCCGATATAAAACTTAAAGAAAATTAATTTATAATCTTTAAAATTTAGCTTCTTATTGTAATTAAAGAGTAGAATAATATTTTTTTCGAAACTAGTTCGCGTCGAATAAAAGCAAAATTAAGGCCTTTATTATTAAAGGTATTTAGTTATTTTTCTGGGTCCCGATCTTTATTATTAAGATATATCGTTTTTTGTCAAATATTAGTTCTTTTATTTCCCTCTTTTATCTAGTTCTATAATTTTCTTCTTTTTTTCATCTTTTTAGCATTGGATCTTTATATTTTAATAATATTCTTTTTAGGAGTAAGCTATTACTGAAAAGAAAAGGAACTATTTTGGAATCGTGTAATTACTAGTGCTATGTTATCGATTAACTGAAATATTTCTTTAAGAAAAGATAAATTATCTAATATAGTTATTAATTTTTACTAATTAATACCGGGGATTGGATTTATTATTTATTGTTTGAACGTTATTTTATAATATCGTTTGTATTAACTATAAGAAAATTTATATGTAATAAAGTAACAAAATATTAGTCGGTTATAAAATAAGAAATTATCAAAATATAACGAACGTGTTATATATCTATATAAAAATATAAAAAATATCCGATATAGGATGATAATTTATAAATAACAATAAAGTAAGAAACAATTTAATAGTTTGCTTTGTAAACAAAATTTACAAAAGTTTTTCCTTAGTCAAAAAACTATACCTTTAATTAAAGACTTAGATTAATTATTAAAAAACGAAATTAAATACATTCTTATTTATATAAAAAACAAGGTTTATTATATATTGGTTTTTTATTTAATAAATATGTCGTTGATTTATATAATTTATATAATCTGGTCAAATTACTTAAATTTCCTAACTCATTTAAAAAGGCTAAGATTTTTAACCTAGGTTTAGCCGTTACGTATCGGCGTTAGGCTCTAAAGAGGATCTTTTAGAAATAAAAATCCTTGTTTTTATAATACATATATTTTATACTCAATTTCGCCTTTAAAAGATTGTAATTTTTAAGTGTCGTATAAATAACAGCGAATATTAAAAATATAATTATTATTATTTAATGATTTTTTAAATAATTAAGCTTTTTAATCGTTAAATATAAAAAATATAAGTTATTTTATATTATTAGATTAATTACGTATACTTTCGCCAAGCGTACAACTTTTATATAACCTAGCAATGGAATATATATGTTCCGATCAAAAGGTAGCCTTTCCGTATTTAATGTGCTAACGCACACCTGGCTAGCTGACATATTCTCATACTAGTGGTTGCATGATAACCTCGCCTTCTATCCAACTTCTTAGACATATCTTATGCCCTTGATCCTATCCAAGCTCTTCTTTATAAGCGCAGGAAAACCGGGCAGTACGCACACCTTGAATGGATAACCACCACAAGTCTTCAGCTACATCGCTTAGCGCACGAAGAGCTCGGGTTGAACCAATGGCCGAACTGCACAGGAGAGGTTCCAACCACCCAGCATAACCTCACTTGGACCAGCTTAGATATCTCGGATCCGGATCATCCTTATCTTAGCCGACCATACATAAAGGAACCTACAGGGCAGATCGAACAAGCTGACCATATCTGCCATGAAGGGTAAAGTGAACGATATCAGATCTTCCAGTCCTGAAGCAGGAAAGAAAGCCAATAAATGTCCGATCCCGCAAAATCTTCTTCTTAGCTTTACGCCACGAATGTAATCCCTTAACCGCCTTTAGCTGGATGATGGGCACCGAGCTGCTGAGTAGTATGGAAGCAAAGGCGCTGTACGGAGGAGAATGGACAACTACTCCGCCAACTAATCACACCCTTTTCAACGATACCTGGTGTAAACTCGCGGATGCCTAGGTTTGTTACAACGGCACCTCATCACAACTTTGCGAAAACCATTGATAATAAAGGCTTAGTTGGGATATAGAACCCCCCGCCGTGATTCCCAGGAGTGTGCCATACCGTCGTGTATCCGCCTAATGGTGCCACCTCCATCTCCCCTTTTATTGCCACCCTATTTTATTTCAAAATATAATGTGTACCTGCAGAGTTGCTTACGTCTGGCGCATCCTAGCACCGCATCATGGAGTGCTTGGGAGACTATCGTAACAAGGAATGTTAATCCCAGATCAATTCAAAGCGCTACATGGTCTTTAAATTTGGCTTTCAACGTATTTATAGTCACATTCTTGGGCTAGCATGTAAAAACATATATGGTAGGCCCAAGAAATATCGTATTGAACTATATCGAACTATGGATTTCCTGCAACTACTTAGGGCATAATGGGCTATATATAAGAGTGGATAATAGCATATTGAGGAGATTGTTCGCTTATTAACCCGCTATTTCCGTTAAAATCCAAGGGTGAATCGTAGAATGGTATAAAAAGATAAGAAAGAATTTCCCTAGCTTTGCCACCCCTGAATAGGGGTAGCCCCTCTTTTCCGGAGGAAACCTCCGGATTCCTAGAACATCAAAAGTTCAAACAGGAGCCTCCCGTAATGGTTCTGCGGCTCGAGCAGTCCCATAAAACGGAGTTTGAAGTCCATTGCAGCCTAAAGGTGCTTCATCCCATACTTGACGACCCGACAGGAGAAGCAACGTATTGGAATTTCTCACGCTCTCCGACAATGGCATCCTTGCGGCCATGATATCGGAACGTCGAAAGAATAGCAACAGACATGTCCCCCCTCAGCTTTTTCAGCATGGCGTGCAATTCCCATATTGCGTTGAATTAAGAGACTACACATCTGGCAGTTGATTCCTGTTGTGTGCATGATGGTACACGGGTTGTCTGAGTCCGGCCAGGTTTCACCAGGGGACTGAGAACATTATGGCGGAGCTCGTTGCGAGAATATACGATGTTGGGCGGAAAAGGGCTGCGGTCTCACCCGTTATGGTTTTATCTGAGTTCTGCTAACGGACACCCATAGGGTCCAGGCCGACGTGGCTGGCTCCCTCAACGAGCTTCCGCTTTGGGTGTCCTCAAAGCGTTGATAAGCTCTAGACCACGCGAGAAGCCATTCTAATTCTGACCCCTGAACTTGTTGAATAACGGATTGATGCTCTTCGCACTCAGGCGCCTTTTGAGAATAGCACGACCTCGAGATAGGGGTCGTACTGCGTGTCGATCTTGGCACTACCACCATCGTCCAAGACCTGGACGCATGACTGGAGACTCAAACGAGGGGGAGCCCTGTTTGAAAAGGACGACGGTATTTGTGAGATTTAAGACCTGATAGTGTCCTGCCGTAGTGTGGGGCCTCACATTTTTCGGCACTTCAGGATCTGACAGTATTGTCCCCGATGTTAGGCGAGTTCAATCGCTGCCTGCCAACTTTCCTTCGCCGGGTATTTTGAACTGATGGTTAGGATCAGCCTGGAAACTTGGACTTACAAAAGCACTGGGCATCAAGTCCAACTAGTGACTCCGTCACTAGGCATTTCTGCCCTCCAGTTCACATGACACGTTTCCATCATAGAACGGATCGCGCAGTCTGATCACAATCACCGGTCTCGTAAGCAAAAGCCAAAGCGTAGTCACCATCACTCTGTATTCAGGTCATTATCACGCTTGAAGTCTTGTTTAATACATGCCTGCCCGTCGTCAGATAATACTGTCAATGTTTGAAGTTTGTCCATACTAGTAATTCGGCAGCAGCTATCTGGAGGGTCCACAGCCTACGGGTTGTTTCTGGACTGCTGTCTTGGGGATTGAATGGCCCTACGATCTTTACCATATACAATAATTTATCATCTAACCTGTCGCTAGGGATCGAGCATACGTATGCCTGTCCCTCAGCACGTTCCTAGTACCACTGTCTTTTCTGACGGAGATATAGTCCGTGCCCGTGAGCTCAGCATTCGCTTTTCAGCAAAGAATCGGGAATAGGGAGCTCCACTTATCCATGAAAAGAACCAAATTGTAAAAACAACCCATCTAAAAATTTGCTGTGTTTTGGCTTGTGCTCGGTTTCAATCGATAGGTTAATACAGAAACAATCCAGGTTCGGCTGATCAAACAACCTGAAATCTAGAGCCCCTTGTACCCTATCTTCTGGGCTGGAGTTGACGATAAACTAAGGGTCATGTTATGATACTCTAGTATCTCCCAACTTTCAAGCCTTATATTATTGAACGGTAGCTAGTGCTACTCATAACATTTGAAGAGCTGGTTTTAACAAACTCTCCCTGGTGGATTAGTTATGGCTGCGATACCAGTGAAAACACTTCAGCGTCATCTGATTGAACCCCTCACCGAGCCTCGTGGCTGCAAATTTAACCAGACGCTAGACGGTTATGACAGCGCCCGGACCACCTAAAGAATTCAAGCATGTCAAACCCCTGATAATACATCGTAAGAGCATATTTAACATCCTGGTCATGTATTTTTCATCAATTAACCCTTGGGACCCCCTATACGAATCGAAACTTCCACACAACAATGGCGTTAGACCTGCTGATAGAGGGTACTTGGCAGGGATGTTAATGTTTGGCCTGATACTCTATCTTTGTCGCTTCAACTTCACAGTCTACACTGTAGTATGCACGGTATGCTCTTGCCACAGCTTTCTTGTCGGCTTTGATGGTACAAGAGAGGTACTTCATCCCCTCCTGCCTCAATTCCGGGCTCCGCGACAAGTCAACATTATTGCTATTTCCATCTCAAGCTTCCTATTACAATCAACCTTTTCGTCATGAAAGTTATCTGAGTCCCCATACGCCCGCCTTTATTTATATTGAAGCTACTGTCTGCTCAACATCCAGATATAAAACCCTTGCGGGGTCTCTATTGTTTTACCTACACGTAACATGTTTCGATGTTTATCATCGTCCATTCACGTACGCTCTCCCTTTAAGGCTCCCGGCTTCTGCCATGCGTGTAGCTGAAGAATGTCTTATTGCTCACTCCTTGCCTTTCTTCTCCAGGCGCTAAGTGGTAGTTGTTAGAGCTCAAAACGCAACTTGCACGTTGAGCAAGCTCCTGCTGTCCCTGCCGCACATGGCTTGTATTCATCACAGCACCGTCTTTTCGTTCGTGCATTCCCTGCCACCTATGATAGTTTATAATATGCCCCTTTATATACTACGTAGATCCTTTTCTATTACACTGTCCTTCCGTGGCGAAGTGCTCTATGCTCCTATCAACTTGGGAAAAGGTTCCACTTCCAACGTATGTAGGGGCGGGATAGTTATCGTGTCAGGGGTTCAAGCTTCATCAGTCAAAGGATCCATTATCACTAGTTGCCATGTGCAGAGCGTGAAGGTTGTTTGCAGCGTACTTTTCCCGGGGCCAATTCTATACCTAGTAAACAATTGCCTCCGTCCCGCTGTAACATGGTGCATATCGTATGTTCAATTCTCTTGGCGTTCTTCTCTTGTCTCCCTATATACCTGCTGAACTCGGGCAAAGTATCTGCTGTAAATACCTAGCTATTGAAGGTAGCGTATTGTACCATTAAAACCCCTTGAAGAGCAAGGACAAGCGCCGCCGCCCGCCGCCCGCCGCCCGCCGCCACCACCACCCCCAAGGAGAAACCCACCTTGATTGGCACAACAGGACACCACCACCTCCTATATGTACGCTAACTGGCTACTGTACCAGTTGGGCTACATAGCATCCAATACTACCTGTGACTTATTACTTATTACCTACTACCTACTCTTCTAGCGGCGCTTCTCTGTTCCGACCTCCTGTGTGCATGAAGTGTCTAACCAATTTCTTAAACCTCAAACTCCAAGACCATGTCCCATTCTATGCACAACAACATCGTCTGAGAGCTACCGCTAAGACGCCCACCACTTCTCCCTGCTGTTTTTTTTTTGAGCGTATCCATTGCCTATAGATCACGTCTTCTCAAATCCAATTCCGCTCCATAATCTTCGCACGTTTTCTTCACCAATACTTCTTTCCTCTTTCAGCCCAAGTCACTTGCTTTCAACCCCCCCCCCGATCCGATCGCAGGACCGACTTTACTACATCTCCGCCGCTTTCGGTCCACAGGTCACTAGCGACCATGGCTGCTCCAGGTGTCCAATCCCTCAAGGTATGTTGGCCTGCATCACCCGCGTTTCCCTCTTCGCGACCGTGAATTATCATCATCCTCTTCCCACCGCTTGTGTTCTCCTGTCTTTAATTACAACCGAAACTAACCTACTATCGCTCTACAGTGTGTCGTTACAGGCGACGGTGCTGTCGGAAAGGTCCGTCTCCAGAGTCGCTATATCGCGACCACGAGTGACTCGAGTCGCCCATGTCCTTACCGAAGTGCTGACCTCGACCATAGACATGTCTTCTCATCTCGTACACGACCAACGCCTTCCCCGGCGAATACATCCCTACCGTGTTAGTGGAACGCCCGTCCTCGTCGCAGTTGCCCTCGATCATCATAAGCTAACAGGACCATTGCAGCTTCGATAACTACTCTGCTAGTGTGATGGTTGATGGGAAGCCCATCAGCCTGGGTCTGTGGGATACTGCGGGGCAAGAAGATTATGATCGCTTGCGACCTCTCTCATACCCCCAGACGGATGTCTTCTTGATCTGCTTCTCGATCGTTAGCCCCCCTTCCTTCGACAACGTCAAGGCTAAGGTTAGTGATGGCCCCAACAAAGGACGCCTCGGTCAAATGGACCGGAAGATAGGGTTGGTTATTAACTAGATGCGTAGTGGTACCCCGAGATCGATCATCATGCGCCCAACATTCCCATCATCTTGGTCGGCACCAAGCTTGACCTGCGAGAGGACCCTGCAACTCTTGAGAGCCTGAGGGCGAAGAGGATGGAGCCGGTATCTTACGACCAAGCTCTCGTGTGCGCTAAGGAGATCCGGGCTCACAAATACCTCGAATGCTCTGCCCTGACGCAGAGGAACCTGAAGAGCGTCTTCGACGAGGCTATCCGGTATGTCTACTGCTGTTGCAATGTCTAACACAGTGATACTAGTAATGCACTTCGCTCCGGTTATATACTAACATGGCTGCAGCGCTGTTTTGAATCCCCGCCCCGCTCCCCCGAAGGCCAAGAAGTCCAAGTGCACCATCCTATAAGATGCTCATAGAACACCTTGAAAGAACAACTAGTCTGTGGAGTCGCTTAGAGAAATGTTGTAATCAGCTTGGGAATTTTGGCGGACAAACGGGAAAGGAGCACTCATATCGTCGACAGACTCCCAGACATACGGCCTTGCGTTCTCTGCGTTGCCTTCTTGATGCTGATATCATGCCACCTATTTTTCAGACTCGAATACCCACACACGACGTGACGCGCCACAACATACCCACATATGCACTGTTTGGACAGCTATGAGGCTGGCTGTCGAAGAAGGATTATTACCGAGGGAGACTCTGGATGCTGGAAAGGCCACACATGATTTATAAGTAGGAGTTGGCATTTGAGTTTCTCGGGAGTCTTGATACCTCTAGTGTTTTGTGGATCTTTATTTCCGAGGCCATACAGACTTGAAGATTATAGGTACAAAATCTTACAGTACAGAGTTGTTCTGCCACTCGTCCTTTTGCAGTTTCCCTTGACTTTGAGATGTATGATTTGACACAACCTAGCAAGCTTCGCAGCAACTGTGGCCCATCTCTTAGAAGGGCAGTGTTCAGCAAGCATGAGGGCCTCTCTGCACTCTTCACGAATACGAGTTTATGATTCCTCATGTGAACTCAGGAACCACTTGGCACTTTGACATTCATTATAGGATGGATGGTACATTAAAGATGCGTGAAATCCGGAACGTGCAAGATTGATTCTCAAGAGACATGATCCTGCCAAGGTAATAATAATATGCACACTACTTACCTCATAAAACCGCCAACGCCGGCCAACGGGGGGGGTATCAATCATCAACCACCAGGAAAAGCAGCAACCAGCAGCTAGGTAACTACTAGCAAGCCGCCTGAATTAGGTTAGGTAGGAACCTGAGCCCGGCGACTCGGGTGAATATCAGCCTCCTCCTTGCCCTCCCCTTCGTCCTTCCCGCCATTCCCGTTCTGCTTCTTCTGCTTCTTGGCCGCCCTCTCCTGGGCCTCGGCCACCGCCCGGCGCGCGCGCTCCTCATTTAGCTTCGCGTTCTTGGCGCGGATCTTATCTCGCCGGTGTCCCGTGTTGCCGCCACCGCCGGCCGTGAGCTCGACGTTGATCTTGCGCTCCTCGAACTTGCCCTCTTCCCCTTGCCCTCTTTGTCCTTTCCCGCCCTTTCCACCTTTGCCTTGTTCCCCATCCGAGGCCGCGGCACCAACCCGCATGGTGCTGTGGTGCAGCGTCTTGAGGCACGTCTTCATGTGGTCGTACCGCGCGAACTCCACGAACGCGATCCCCCGCGACCTGCGCGGGTCCGTCCGCGAGTGCAGAAGCCGGATCGACGTCGGGTGCACCGCCGCGAAGTGCGATGCTATGTCCGCCTGCGTCGCGCTGTACGGTAGGTTGCCTACGAAGACTATGAAACGGCTGTTCTTCTTCGAGGTGGCGTCGGGGTCCGCGTCTTCTGCGGCGTCCTCTGCGTTTGCTTCTTCGGCATCGTCGGTCTTGGCGGTGGCGGCGGGAGTGGAGGTGGTGGTGGTCTTGTTCTTCTTGCGCTTCTTGGACGGCTTATTGCTGCTTTCCTCGGTGGCCGCTGGTTGGGCTCCCCGGTCTTCTGTGGCATCGTTGTCTTCGTGCTTTCGCTTCCTGCCGGAAGAACCGGCGTCCCGTGTGCTTGTCTCCGTGGGTTCCGTGTCTTCGCTTGGCTGCTCCTTGCACATCTTCTTGGCCTTCTTGGACTTCTTAGCGGTGATCTCCTCACCGTCTGCCGCCTCGGCCATCTCTACATCCTCTCCCTGGATAACCTGCGGCTTCGTCGTGGCTTCATCGCCCTCGGCAGCATGCAGCGCTTTAGCCTTAGGCTTGTTCTTCTGGAACCTCGGGTATCTCTTCCTTCGTGTCATATTTCTCTTTATTTGGGGCTCGGAATTTATGCACCTCTTATTCGGTGGAGGACACGGGACTGGGAATTTGAGAGGGCTCAATTGAGACGGCGGCTACCAGGGCAGTGCAAAAACAGTAAGGGCAAGGTTGTTGGGCGTTTGCTACTGCGGCTTGAAGTTTAGGCGGGACGTGACCTTTTTGAAAAGTTCAGGGACTTCACGATATGCAAATAGATAAGAGACTTTTAAGTGGGGAACTGCGGCCTGATATGTGACCAAGTGGGGTGGTATTATGGGGACAATGGAATGCCAATTGTTTGCAAATCCCCACATCTTGCATGTCCATGTGTGGAAGGAGACCCGAGCCGTATCGATAAATGACAGAAAGGGGGGGCCACTGTGATGGGAGTCTATGGAGGAGCTTCTGAGATCCGCGTTGGCCGTGCAGTTGCTGTATTATTCCAGTGCTTGTTTCAGCCCAGATGGATGAAGAGACCCTTTTGAAGGGTCCCGATGTGCTATATCAACTTCCTCGGCAGCTTCTCCAGCCCGATACGTCCCTTGCTCCCCATGCCGGAAGCCTCCTCGATCTTGGCTGGACAAAGGACATGGCTTCTGAGGGACTGGTCATATGTTTCAGTATATTTACTGAATCCATGCTCCTAACGGGGCCCACTGACTCGAAACGGTTCCTTTGAGGTAGGAATTTAGACTGGCTCGTTAGAAAGGGAATAATTATATATACTCGATAAAGGTTGAAGTTGTCCACTTTGTGCATATCCTTCAGCGACGAAAATAGTGGAGCATTTCCTGCTCAAAGGGATGTGGAATAGATTGGCTTAAGCAATCTCATCTATTCTACTATCCGGCATGTATGAAGCATTATGCGCCTAAACAGAGTGGAACTTTCCCTTACTGCGATTTTCAAACTAGATTCAGTGTCGCAAATCTCAAACCCCGGATCGCCACAGCTACAGACCAGCACCGCAACACAGGAAATTCATCCTACTCTGAAACAAAATGTCGAAATTAGAGAGCATGGTTTCGAAGCCGAAGTCAAAAAAGCGGTCGCGTGATGAGGATGGTGGCGCTCGGAAGCGAAGAAGAAAGTCGGCATTCGAGGAGGACGGCCTGCTGTTCGACATGGAAGCTGGGGTGAACAGAGCAATCGCTCTCATGGACAGTCAATTAATGTCAGATCATATTGCTCAGAAGACGAGCAGGTTTGGCACCGACTTGAGCCCCGTCGAGCTTTCTGACCTCTACATTTCACGTGTGGAGCCATCTCACCCACTTATATGAGGTCCATAGGCTAACGCTCGTCAGCGAACTCGATACTTGACACGACTTCGTATCGAGAAACTCGGATCTTAGAGAACTTGCCCCAATTCCTTGAGGCATTCTCAGATCACCCCGAGCGTCTAAGGGAGGCACCGAAGAAGAACGGCTCCCCGCATACCATCATCGTAACGGGTGCCGGTCTCAGAGCCGCAGACCTCGTCAGGTAGGCTGGCACTGTCTGTTCAGTATGCGCAATATAGCAGGCTCTAACAACTCTCAGGTCTGTCAGAAAGTATCAGAAGAAAGGCAACGCGATTGCAAAACTTGTATGATCCACAACTCTTCTCTGAGTGCTCGCTTCGCTAATGCTTCCTAGTTTGCCAAGCATATCAAGATTGAAGAGAGCGTCCAGTTCCTACAGTCACACCGCACGGGTATGGCCGTGGGGACACCGAAGCGACTGAATGATCTCGTCGAAAACGGTTTGTTCTTTTCCCCCACGCTCCGCCGTCGTCTCGCTTGGGAACTGACCTATTTCGCAGGATCGCTATCACTAGACAGCCTCGAGAGGCTGGTTGTTGATGCATCACACATAGACCAGAAGAAACGGGGTGTGATGGACATGAAAGACACTATGTTGGAACTCGCGCGTTGGCTTGCGAGGAAGGAGTTCAAGGAGAGATATACAGACCCCGAAAGGCCCCTGCATATGCTTTTCTACTGACCTATGCGAGGCCTCCTCTATATCATGCTTCCAAGCCCATGGCGACGGCGTTAGTTTTTGCTGTTCTGGTGGCGACATACATTCTCCCACGATCAGTCCGGAAAGCACCATCCCAGTGTCATTCTTGCCCAGCTGAATATTCAAGGTTCTTCTATTGCCGGTACCTTACCATGTCATTGCAGACCCGCGTTGCTCTTACTCGGTCAATCATGTTCGTGTTTGTTTATTAGTGTTGAGGGTCGCTGGGACGACGTCGGACCCTGTGACCTTTGACTTTCTTTTGATCTCTATCTCATTTAGCTTAGAGCATCAAAACACGCGCGCGCAGTCCCCACTGACAGGGCACTCATTTTGGGCGCCACCGCAACATACGTTGATGCATTTTTGGATTGGTGCTCTTTTGGTGATCATATGTACAGCCCTTCACTCCTTGCGGTTTTGGAAGATCAATTGGATCAGAGGCAGATACAGAGCTACGCACAGTCACTCCAAGATCATCATCTACCGCTGAGTTGGTCGCCATGAAGCACACCGGTATCCCCCTTGTGCAGTTCTTACTGGCCAACATACTGCCGAGTTCCCTTGCTGCGGACGCCAGTCCACCCAGTATGTTCTGCAAGACCTTTGGCGTGCTTACTATCATCCGCTAACCGATGCCGAAGATTGCGCTGCTCATCGCATGATCGACAGTACGACCGTAACGCAGTGCATCGATATTACCCGTCTCTGCCAAGAAAGGAGGTATCCAAAGGTCTGCTGATCCATCTCTCCATTGTCACCCCGTCCCTAGCCGCTTATCACTCCCAACCTCGCACATCCTCTGACCTCCTTCTCCAGCCGCCCTTCCAACGCCTCAACTCGCAGTGTGACTCCCACCAATATGGCCCAGGCCTCGGCCACATCATCTCGACCTGCCCGGGCACTGGGGCCGAGATCTACATGGTGCCGCCGAGCGATGTCAAGGACGAACTCCTGCGCACGAGGGAGGACTACTACCTTGCAGGCCGGCAGCTGCCGCAGATACCAGGCTTCCTCGACCTGCGACAGGAGAGGGCGGCGCCCGTTCCTTCCCCTGCCCTCGACACCGCATCTACGGTACCCGCCACTCTTCTCACCGTCGCCACCCCGGCGATGCCCCCTACTTCTTGTATCATGACGGCGCCGCTGCCGCCGCTACTACCGATCCCGCCACTGACGGCTGGAATGCCTCTGCCCCAACCCATCGCGACCGCCACAGCGACGGTCATCAATACCATTACCGCTCCTGCCACTCTCCAGGGACCATACCAGTACCTCTTGTCGCCGAGCTACCACAACAACGGCAGCGACGATGTCGACGCTGGTGCTGGTCCCCGTGCCGGCACCGACGTGACGTCGCCTGCCCGGCCCTGGGTCTCCCTGGTGGGCAAGGCTAGGAACCTCAGGCCGTCTTCGTATGCCGGGCTCGTGTTCTGGATCGCGATCGTCGTTGCCCAGGACATATGGCTTCACGGTCGGTAGGGAAGGCCGATGACATTTCGTCATGACTTGCTTACTATGATGGAGATACCAGGAAGATGGGGGATATGGAATGCTAAGCGAATATGAGGACGCGTATCTGTCGGAATACGGAAAGTGTTTAACTAGTATTCACGTGGATCGGAGGGAGTTCAGTCACCGGCTATCCTTATCACACTGTGCACAGCAGGTCTTTTACAAACCCATTTCATAAGTCCAATCAATTTGACACTCGAGTTTCACTACTAGCTCCCAAACCTCAAGTGGATGATTCGTAGCCGTACGTCCAGGATAGTAGCAACGGTGCAGTATTCAAATAGTGGCCAATGTAAACAAGGTGGACGTCAGATGGGACATGACACCCGTCTGGCGACTAATTTCGAATGAGACATTATGCAGACCTCAGGGGTAGCTGATGAGAGCTCGGTAGCGTGATTTTGAGTACGCCCCTCGACGTATGCATTACGCTCATCGTTGGAAGTAGGAAAACATCTGGGTATTGTATTACGGCGTCGGCCATGACCTTGATATCAACTACGGCCCCATCCAGACCTACCTCTTTCTTGGGGTACCGACTAGTGCTACTCAAGCATTCCCACCCCTGACCCAGGAGATGCGCAGAATGAATGCAGCGACTATACGCCGGTATACCGAGAACTCCATGGCAGTACGAGATGAGACTGGGCGATGGGGAAAATAGAGAGCAGGCATCTGTAAAGAACCAGATCACGATCATGTGTCTCAACTCACCTAAGCCACATTCTGCAGAGCAAAAACCCCCCAGAGGCGGAAAAACGAAAAGAGCAGTAGAGACACTTGTAAGGAAGAGGGCAGTCAGCACCGACCGCACTTAAGACGGTATCTCGAATGTACTGCGGCTCAGGCTCCCGGATCCAGACCTCGCGGTCGAACATCTTGCACACGGCCGTTCCACCTGTCGTACCGAACAAAATCCCGGGACTCGTTCTTCGTAGCTATTGCTCGACCCGACGATTCGGAGCTCCGTTTCTTGGGATCTTATTCGGGGGGGGGGGGGGGGGGGGGGGGGGGGGGGGGGGGGGGGGGGGGGGGGGGGGGGGGGGGGGGGGGGGGGGGGGGGGGGGGG
>QJNS01000306.1:0-82883 GCA_004154925.1 Monosporascus cannonballus
AATAATAATAATAATAATAATAATAATAATAATAATAATAATAATAATAATAATAATAATAATAATAATAATAATAATAATAATAATAAATCTTTTTGTACCGTGCTGTTATGACCCAACAAGCCACGGTCTCCAGAAACGGTCCTTCGCGATCTAACCACAAGTGCTCGGTAGGACAGGTTATGTAATAAATCACCAACTCACTGATAATAAACTGATAAACCGGATCATTAACTTACTGATGGTAAGCCAATAAGCCGAATTACTAACTTACTGATAATAAGCCAGTTAACGAAAAAAAGATATATACGTTTATTATTCCATAATTTAAATAATTTCAGCTTATAATATAACAACATTACCCAAAATATCCTTGGAATTACGAAACGTAATACGATTATTATATTAATTATTTAGATTTCTACGATACTTCTGCTAATATAAACCCGTACAACTAAGGTTTAATAATTAGTAAATCTTTTTAGCCGTTATACGTTACAAATTATTATTTAATAATATCGTTAAACTCTAAACAATACTTAATATTGTCAAAATATCGACTAGCGCTTAGGAAATCTCTATTCAGTAATTTCAGGCTTAAATTCGAAAGTTGGAAAAAGAAATCCGACAAATCAAGGTTATGTTACCTGCCTAAACCTTTTTCGCCCGTATAAAGCCTAAAAAGCCGGAGCTTTACGATAAAAAAAAGGCAGCCTTTAAATTTTTTTAACTTAGGCATAAATTTACCTTCGTTTCCTAAATTTTAATAAATTAACGGATAAGGTTTTAACAATAAAAACATGCTTAACGAAAAATACGGCTAATTAATTTAAGCTTATTATGAAAAGTTTTCTGAAGATAAGAAAATCGAATAAGGAAAATTTTATTAATAAGATTTTTTCATTTTATATTAATTTCGAAAATAAAATGCTTAATAATTTCGATAATCGAAATAAAAAACAATTTACGGCCTAACAATTTTTATAATTCCGATAAAAAAGATTTACGTCCAAATACGCCGTAACTTTTAAAAGTTTTACGGCTAAAGCCGGATAAAGAATTAATAAAACTGATATCTTTATTAACATATTTTATAAAAAGTTAAAAAATAATATAAAAAATAAAATTATTTAAATTAAGTAATTAATTACCTTAGACCAATGTATTATAAAAACAATCAAAATTAATAATCGTCAATTTAAAAAACGATAAAAAAAAAGGATAATATACTCCATAATCAAGATATAACAAATCCAACCAGGGAAAAAAAACGAAACGTACCCCTTACTTCTTATAGAACAATACAAGGACCTATGGAACTCGGCGTTACCCATAAACAAAACTGGAACCAGATTAAATACTTTAATTATGGCAAAATAAAATATAAGGCTTACAAATACAAAAAACCCAAAAAGCTACGATAAAATAACTAAATACCTGTACCAAAGGAATAATCTAGAAATACTTAAGAAAATAACAGCAAAACCATTAGCATAATCCAAGCCAAATACGCATCAGGCCCATAACAAAAGGCCTAATAAGGATTATCCCAATAAGAAATACGACGAAAAATACAAAAAGCCAAAAAGCTGGCCTAACGAATATCGCGAACATAGCAAAAAACGTTATAGGAATAATTACGCAAATACCAGAACTGGATAAAAAAAAATCTGCCCTAAAATACCTAATTAATACGGCAAAATACGTGCCATATACCGTCGACGACAAAAATATCCCGATTACGAAAATGGAAACAATATATTTACGAACAAATTACTTGCATATATTATAAAAGATTTGATTTTCCAAACCGTACCGAAAATAATAAAAATAATAAATAATAATATCGATAATTTCGATCCATAACCCTAGAAAATATCCAATAATTAGCCGAAACAGAAAACTGGCCCAAAAAAAGCAGTATTTATAAAAAAACCCGTTTTGTTATTTTTAATAATATAATTACCAAACGGAAAAAGAATTAATCCAATACATAATAAAGAAATATTACCAGAAAGTTATTACGGATTTCCATTTTTCATTTATATTTATTATAAACCTTTTGAAAAAAAGTTATTAAGGAAAAAATACGTTAATTTATAAACGAACTTTGGAATGATAATTAGGAAAATATATAATAAGATATAATCGTAAATATAAGAAAATAATTTATTTAATAAAGAAAAAAATTATAACAACACTAAGAATAATTAATACGGCTAAAAGAACAGTACGCCGGCAATAACGATAAATATAATAATTTAACGCGTTAAACTAGAAAACATAAACAAAATTCGACAAATTCGAATAAAAATTAAAAAAAAAAGGGTTATTTATAAAAAAGCCACAAAGTAATAAAACCTAAAGGAATTAAAAAGAATTTTTAAAAAAGGTTTTAAATATAACGATAAAAAACGTTAATAACTTTATTACTTTAAAAATACAAATCGGAACGTCTTAATATACCGTAATAATAAATTATGAAACTGTGGGCGGAAATTATATTATACCAGATAAATTAATAAACTTAAATTATTACGGAAATATAAATTAAAATCTTATATAATAACGAATACCGAAAATTAGGAATTTGTTTACGATTATAAAAAAATTATACGCAAAATTAATTACTTCGAGATTTTTATTTAAGGACGACATTAAATAATTAATTTCGATATTATTTTATTCGGAAATTACAATATAATCTTAGGATTATTATAAATACGCCAGTACGGAATTTTAATTAAGAGAAAAATTAGCTAAATAAAATTTACCTTATACCTTATTAATAAATCAAAAAAGAAAAAATTAAAATCTTAATATTAAATCGATAATAACGACGAATATAAGCATAAGAATACGATAAAAACCTTATTATCTAAAGGAATAAAACATAAAAGAAAAACGGGTATCAAAAAAATACAACATATTATTATTATTATTAAAACAAAATTAAGATAATTGAATAACGATCTGGAATAATAGTAGCCCTAAAAGTTAAAGGATTTAATTAATATTCCATTATAGTATTATAAATACGAATAGCTTTTTAAAAAAAACTTAATACGAAATTACCGAAATATAACAAATAAGATTACGAAATAATCTTTAAAAAAAGATTTTCGACGAAATTTTACTCCATTTACAACCTTAACGGAAATAAGTTACGCATTTTTAGAGAATACTTAAAAAATCGGTTTTAAAAAAGATAGATTCGACCTTTTAAGTTATTAATAAAATATCTTATATTTTTCGTGCTAAAAAAAACAGAAAATTACGACTTATAATTAATTATCGACAATTAAACGATATTACAATTAGAAATCGAATATTATTACCCTTAATTACAGAAATAAAAAACCGATTTTACGGAGTTAAATAATTCATAATATTAGATTTTAAAAATAGACATAACTTTATTAAAATTAAAAAAAAGATATAAATAAAAAATAATTTTCAAAACGAAATACGGATTATTTAAGTATTTGGTTACGCCAATAGGACTTATAAACGTACCAGCAACTTTTCAGCGAATAGTAAATTATGTGTTACGGGAATACTTCGATATTTTCGTCGTTTGCTATTTCGACGACATTTTTATCTTCTTAAAAACAGAAAAAACATACGTAAAATACGTTCATAAAATTCTTTAAGCTTTATAGGACGCAAAATTATTTATTAACGCGGAAAAAATCAGTTTTATAAATAAAAAATAAAATATCTGGAATACATTATTACCTTAGGATATATTAGGATAAACCCTAAGAAAATCGCTGCAGTTACAGAATTGTAAAAGCTAACGATAATTAAGGAGGTACAAATATTTCTTAGATTCGCTAATTACTATAAAAAATTCATTCGAAATTTCAGCAAAATCGTTATACCCCTAACGAACCGTACGAAAAAAAAGAATTCAAATAAACGCCAGATACGGAAAAAGCATTTCAGGATATTAAAAATACGATTATTAACGAGTTAATATTAATTATATACGATATAAACCGTTCCGTTAAATTAAAAACCGATATTTTGGATTACGCGTTAAGCGTAATAATCGGATAACGAAATAATTAAGGCAAACTGTACCTTATTATATTTTTTCGTATAAATTAAAAGGAGTCGAATTTAATTACAATATTTTAAATAAAGGATTTATAGCTATTATTATAGCATTTCGGAAATTTAGGTATTTCCTAAAGAAAAGCTGGTACCAGATTATGGTTAATACGGATTATTAGAATTTTACCCGATTTATTACGATTAGAGAATTTATAAAACGATAATTTCGTTACGCGAAAAAATTGGCGAACTTCGATTTCGTTATTATTCACAGGAAAGGCTTAAAGAATAATAAAGTAAATGCCTTAAACAAACGACCAAACCTTAAAGAAAAATTGGTTAAAATTAGTTATATAATTTTTGATATTATTATGAAAGGATATTTACGCTTACGACAGATTGCGATAATCCGGGTAATACCTTGTAACATATATTAGAAGATTTAGTAATATAACGATAATTTCTTAGAAAACTAAAAAACGGACAAAATATATGTTTTAAAAAAATATTAGAAAACTTTAGTAGGAAAAATATACGAACATTAGTTATACGGGCATCTAGGAATTTACAAAACCTTAAAACTGCTTTAACGCATATATTTATTTTCTTAAAATGAAATTAATAATATATAAAATTATACGGCAATATAATATTGACGCCAAAGCATAAGCTCGACGACATAAACCATATAAAAAACTATAGCTATTATCAGTTATAAAACGGCCATAGTATTTAGTTATATTCGACTTTATTATTAAATTTTTTGTATCAAAAAATCCAGCTATAGGAATATATTACGATAGCACTTTCGTAATTGTCGATCGATTTACGAAATTTTCTTATTTCTTACCATATTATAAGAATATAAATGCCGAACAAATGGTATATATTTTTTTAAACGTATTTTCAGCATATACGGATTACTAATAGAAATTATTTTAAATTAAAAATCGATATTTGCATTTAAGTTTTGGCAAAACCTATTAGTATATATCGGCCTAAATTATATATTATTTAACGTATTTAAACCTTAAACGGATAAATATATAAAACGAACGAACTAAACCTTAAAACTTTACTTACGATATTATATTAATTACGAATAAATTAACTAAGTTAACAAATTACTAATTGTACAATTAACTTATAATACTAACTATTACGAAAATATTAAAATAATATTAGCGAATGCAAATTTAAATTATATTTTAAAAGTTTATAAAAAATATACGACGATAATTTAATTAATACTAAAATAATTTTTACGTTAAAACAATTATAATAGTTATATCAAAAAATAAAAATAGAACTAAAATTCGTACAGAATTATATAAGTAAATATTATAATTAAAAAAAGTTAAAAAGATTAACTTTTAAAAAAGGAGAAATAGTTTTTTTCGTTATAAAAAATATTTAAATAAAGCGACCCAGCAAATAGCTCGATTTTAAATATATCGGTCTATATAAGATTTCCAAGAAAATCTCAGAAAATAATTATTAATTAGAACTTTTATTAAAAAGTAAATTTTATTTAATTTTTCATATTTTCTTATTTAAATTAATAGCAAATATAATTAAGGTATATACGGCATAAAATAATATAAAGGTAAAAAACGAACAAACTTACGAAATAAAAAAAAATTTTCGATATACGAAAACAAAACGGATTTACTTAATACCTAATTAAATAAAAAAACATCCGGATTCCGAAAATACCTAGGAACCTGCGAAAAACCTTACTGGCGCCCAACGCCTATTAAAAAACTTTTACCAGTAACGACAGAACTATCGGAAATAATTACACTTTAGTCCATATTATCCAAAAAGCTTACGACGCTCCAATTAATAATATCTATACCCTTAACAGCCTAAACGGCCATAACGGACTTTGCCTTTTATAATATAAGTTTCGGAAATTCGTTTAACGATTAAAAACATAATTTATTAATTTCGCACCTTATGATTAGTAATATTAATATTAACGACGTATACGAGAAAAATGCGAAAAAGTTTCGGATAACGATTTTTCGACCGTTAGCTTTTCCTTTTTTAATCTTTTCGACTTTGCGATATAACGATTAATTATAAAAATAGGGATTCCTATTCCGTTATATGAGCGACCTCGGCGAACACATTCCTTACAACGAAAAACCCCGTCCATTATTTGGCAAATGAGCTATCGAACGGAATAAAAAATAAAGTATTACGTTAAACCTTTCGAATTTAATTAAATTAACCAAAATAAATTGTTATTCGGATTTGCGAAAACAACGTTTAGATATACCAAACGACATATTAAATGGATATAGAAACTTACCGAAAAAAAAGAAAATCTTAAAAGCAAGATTTGTAAAAAAAGAAGATCGTATTATGGCCCAACAAGCCACGGTCTCCAAAAACGGTCCCTTACGATCCAACCATAAATACTTGGTAAGGCAAGTTACGTAATAAATTACCAACTTACTAATAATAAGCCAGTAAGCCGGATTATTAACTTACTGATAATAAGCCAGTAAACCGGATTACCAACTTATTAATAATAAGCCAGTTAGCGAAAAAAAGATATATACGCTTATTATTCCATAATTTAAATAATTTCAGCTTGCAATATAATATCGTTACCCAAGGCACCCTTAGAATTACGAGACGTAACACGATTACTATATCTATTGCTTAGATTCCTACGATACTCCTGCTAACATAAACTCGTACGACTAAGGTTTAATAGTTGGTAAAACCTCCTAGCCGTTACACGTGCCGTATTACCGTTATTTTAACATTATATATTACTAATTAACCGGTTTTACGTCCGTTTATATAAATAATGAATATAAGTTATTTTATATTTTTTATTTGGAAAAAAAACCGTTACGTTATAATAATTAGATAATAGGTATACCGGTTAATACGGGTTTTTAACAGCTTGATATAAATACGGTTATTATAAGGTTTAAAATAAGTTTTATATCGTTATACGTTAATTTATATAGTATGTCATTATTTATATTTTATGTCATTATTAACCGTTTATAATAATTTTTTCATACTTTAAAAACTTAGGTTATTAATTTTATTATAATAATAATTATTAGCCTTAATATTTTTAATATAAATTACTTAATTTTTAGTATTTATAATATTATAATTATAACCCGATTAAAAATTTATTATTAATTAAGCGTAATAAATTATTAAAATAAACTAGGTGGCCGTAAAAAAGGTTTTATAAGGCAAAAAGGCCGCCGCCGTTATACTTGTTATTAAAAAGGCGGAGGCCGACGCCGCTATTGTGGCGGAACGGTAAAAAAATAAATGCCTTATTGCCGAACGCCTGGCCGCTGCCGCTAAAAAAAACGTTAAGGCGGTCGACGACGCGACCGATTACCTTACCGAGCTCGTAGTTGTACAAAAGCGGATTGCCGACGCCCTCGAATATCTAGAAAAGGTTGGGCACTTTTTAGGAGCTTTACTGTAAGGTCGTATATATCCCTACGCCTGGTTATTAATGGTGCCGTAATCGCTAATTCGTTACCACCTAGAATGCCGATATTTTGCAGGCGTCTTTTTGCGGGGGTTCGATTTTCTCGCCTGAGAACGAGAAGGACGAAGGTCTGGAGGAATAGTAGGGAGGTCGTTATTAGGTCGTTATATGGTTTTGTCTTTTTTTTTTCTTTTTTTGATTTTTTAAGTTTCAAATACCCGCCTGATATAATACCGGAGCCGCGCTAATAGCTGGTAGCCTATTACCTAAATAAATGGAATTATTATTTTCGTTTTGTTCCATTTTTAAGTTTTCTTTGTTTTTTTTCGTATTTCCGTTTTACTCCCTTATTTACGTTATTCGACGGCTTTTACGAATTACTTTCGCTATTATATCCCTTTCACCGTATTAAGTACGGCCTATTACGGCCGTACCCTTTATAGCTAAGGATCCTTTTTACCGAAATTTCTTAGAAAGGAATTGTAAGTACTGGCAAAGAATCTAATTCGCTATAAGATAAATAATGCTTAGCTTTTGTACGCTGGCAAACCGTATACGTTATTATATTTTTTTACGTCGTTTTTTATATTTTTCCAAAAATAACTGGCATTTAACCATTTAACAGTTATAGAAACTCCTTAATACCCTGTTATTAGATTATTATAAGTATTTCGTATTAACTTTTTTCGTAACGGATAATTTTCGGATATGTAAATCCGTTTTTTAAATCGTAACAAAAAATCTTGATTTATTTGTTCAATTTATTTTATAACGGCCCGTTTATCACGGCATTATTTTTATATTAGCAACTTTATAAAATTATGTTTTATTAAGCTATTCGTATAAATTTTACGATAAGTTTTTTTTAGCTTATTTTAGTCCTTTAATGCAGCTAGCATTAAAGTGTATCTTGGCGTTTAGACTGCTATTAGGTAACCGCTTACCCGTTAACAACTCCGAATTTCTACTGTTTTAATATTTATCGCCAAAGGCCCCGCGGATATTATCCTGAATTTCTCTAGAAAATAAGGTAAAACCTGCTTACTTACTTTTTATTTCGCAAATATATTCTTTAAATCCGGATACCTTATTAACTTATTTATCGGATTTTGCCGGCTATTTTTATAATTGATTTCGAAATCAAAATTAACTAGTTATTTTATTTAACTTACTTACTTTACGTTCGGCTTGGGTTTAGATATTAAATATTTTGTTACAACCCAACCTAAGATCGGTCTCGAAAATGGTCGGACCTACACAAGAAGGTTACGTAATTTGGATTTTTCTTGGCAACAAGATCCAAATAAATCCATACAGAACCAACTAAATCTAATAATATTGGATCTATAATAATATTAAGATCTAATAGAGATTTAATCAATTTAAAAAAGATATATATATTTATTATTTCCATAGTTTAAATAATTTCAGCTTATAATAACAATTCGTTATTTAAAGTACTTTTGGTATTACGAAACGTAATACGTTACTGTATTTATTGTTGAAAATCTTATAATATTTTTGCTAATATAAACCTGTACGATTAAGGTTTAATAATTAGTTAAACCCTTTAGCCGTTATATGTTGCAGGTTTTTATTTAGTAATACCGTTAAATTTTGAACAATATCGCCGATATTATGTTTATTAGCAAATAGCCCGAATAACTCATTTATTAAGTCCTGAATTACTCGGATACTGGAATGGAATCCGAGGAGGAAAAGGAAAAGCCTCGTTTTATTCGCGAAGAAGTTTTTCGATATCTGGATGCCATAAACGAACGTATTATCTTGCTGAAAAAAGATAATAATGATTTTATAACGTCCTTTTAAGCCGTTTACGAAAGGTTTAAGAAAAAAGGAAAAGTTTCCAAAACAGAGAAACCTTTTCGAATAAGCTAGGTTATTTAGCTGAATTTTATTAAAGAATTAGGAAAGGTTTTTAAATTTCCTAAATTAAAGTTTTTCGATAGAATTTTAATTAAGTTATAATTATTTTTAACTTAATATTAAGCATATTTCGGGTATTTTGTTATTCGATTAATTACGTTTATTATACGAATAAAATTTATAATTGAACGATTTACCGGAAATGCAATTATTTAGTTCGAATCCGTTATAAGAAAATACGTTATTTTGGTAATCGAAAAACAAAACCCGAAAATAATATAAATTTATAACGATTACCAATAATTCGAATAAGTATTAACGAAATATTTCGGAATAATAATCGAAAAAATAAAAGCCGAAATATAAATCTAATAATTACGATAAAACGAATTAATATCTAATTACGACAGTATATTAATTCAGTTAATTGTGAAATTAAACTAAAAACAAAAACTATTAATGGCTAAATTTTTTAACGGCTTAAAAAAGAAATATAAAAAAAGTTTTTTAAATTTGATCGGCCTAAATATTTATCAGATTATATCGTTATAATAATTAAGATTAATAACCAATAATACGCCTAGCGTATTAAAGATACTAATGGAAAAAATGATAATAAATCCCGATATACGGCTAATATTAGCGCTTTTTAACGTAATAATACTTTGTACGGCATGAAACCAGGACTTATGTAACTAGGAATTACATATAGGAAGGATTAAAGCTAAATTAAATATTATAATTGCAATAAAATAGAACATAAGATAGCATAATGTAAAGCACCTAAAAAGCCCCGTTAAGATAACTGGAAACCTATATCTAAAAGATAATCTAGAAAAATCAAAACAACGGAAGTAAATTTATTAATATAATTTAACCTAAGCATATACTAAGTCCCTCATATTAAGAAGTACAGTAAGAAATACAAAAAACCAGAAAGCTGGCTTGATAGGTATTGCGAATATAACAAGAAATATTATAAGGATAATTATGTAAGTACCAGAACTGGACAGAAAAAATCTGTCCCGAAACCTCTGATCGATACAGCAGAATATATGTTATATATTGTCGACGACGAGAATATCCCGATTACGAAAAAAGGAAAGGGTATATTTATAGTCGAATTACTCGCATATATTATAAAGGATTTTATTTTCCAAATGGTACCGAAAATAACAAAAATAATAAATAATAATATCGATATTTTTGATTTATAGTATTAAAGAATATTTAATAATTCGCCGAAATAAAAAGCTGGCTTAAAAGAAAATAATGCCTGTAGAAAAACCCTTTTTGATATTATGAATAATATAATTACTAAGTGGAAAAAAAGGTAATTTAACATATAATAAAAGAACATTGTTAAAAAGTTATTACGGATTTCTATTTGTATTTGGTATTTATTATAAACCTTTACGAAAAAAAGGTTATTAAAGAAAAAATACGTTAGTTTATAAGACATTTTAAGAACGATAATTTAAATAATGTATAATAAGATATAATTATAAATATAAGAGAATAATTTATTTAATAAGAAAAGAAATTATAGCAAAATTAGAAATAACTGATATAATTCGAAGGAATAATATGCCGGTAATAATAACAGATGTAACAACTTAATACGTTAAAAGAAAAAATATAAATAAAGTTTGATAAATTCGAATAAGAATTAAAAGAAAGAGGTTATTTGTAAAAGAGCCACAGAATAACGAAATCCGGAAAAGTTAAAGGAAATTCTTAAAAAAGGTTTTAAACGTAACGATAAAAGCCGTTAATAATGTTATTATTTTAGATATGCGAATTAGACGGTATTAATATACCGGAATGGTAAGTTACGAGGCTTTAGGCGGAAATTATATTGTATTAAATATAATTAATATGTTTAAATTATTATGAAAATATAAGTTAAAACCTTGTATAACGACGAATATCGAAAGTTAGAAATTCTTTTACGATAACGGGAAAATTATACGCAAAATTAATTACCTTAACATTTTTGTTTAAGAACGATATTAAATAGTTGATTTCGATATCGTTTTATTTGGAAATTACGATATAATTTTAGAATTATTATGGATATGTTAATATAGAATATTGATTAAGGGAAAAACTGGCTAAACAAGGTTCGCCTTATATCTTATTAGCAAATAAAGAAAGAAAAAATTAAGATTTTAATATTCGATCGGAAATAGCGACGAATATAAGTATAAGAATACGATAAAAACCTTACTACCTAAAAAATAAGATATAAAAAAAATGGGCATTAAAAATACGACGTCTCGTTATTATTATTAAAACGAAATTAAAGTATTTAAATGGCAATTTAGAATAATAGTAGCCTTAAAAGTTAGAAAATTTGATTAATGTATTACCATAATATCACAGATATCAGTAGCTTTTTAAGAAGAAGTTTAATACGAAATTACTAGAATATAGCGAATAGGATTATGAAATAGTTTTAAAAAAGATTTTTAACGAAGTTTTACCTTTTTTATAAATTTAGCAAAAACGAATTACGTACTTTCAGAAAATATCTAAAAAACCGATTACAAAAAGGATAGATTTAATTTTCGAAATTACTAGCAGAATACCCGATATTTTTCGTACCGAAAAAAACGGAAAATTACGATTTGTAATTAATTATTAATAATTAAACGATATTATTTTTAAAAATCGAATATTATTACTATTAATTACTAAAATAAAAAACCGATTTTACGGAATTAAATGGTTTATAGCGTTCGATTTCAAAAATAAATATAACCTTATTAGGATTAAAATGTGACGGCTAGGGGGTTTAACCAACTATTAAACCTTAGTCATACGAGTTTATGTTGGCAGGAGTATCGTGGGATTCTGAGCAATGGATATAGTAACGTGTTACGTCTTATAATACCAAAGGTGCCTTGGGTAACAAATTGTTATTGTAAGCTGAAGCTATTTAAATTATGGAAATAATGAATATATATATCCTCCTTCTTTTTGGCTTAATTATTCAGGATCACGCCGTCGGTGATGATCACGATCATTTGGAATCACCTCTGATCACAGATGATCACTGGCTTGGCAGTGATCACTGTCACGTGACCCAGGAGGTGGCCCGTGTGATCCTTGTCTGACCGTTTCTTAAGGCCGGAGCTTGTCAAGTCGTAACATAGAAAAGAATACGAATAAAAAATAACTTTTAGGACGAAATACGGACTATTTAAGTATTTGGTTGTACTAATAGGATTTACGAATATATTAACGACTTTTTAACGGGTAATAAACTATATATTACGAAAATACCTTAATATTTTTGTTATTTGCTACTTCGACGACATTTTTATCTTTTTAAAAAAGGAAAAAGCATATATAAAATTTGTTTATAAAGTTTTTTAGGCTTTATAAAACGTAAGGTTATTTATTAACGCAAAAAAAAGTTAATTTTACATATAAAAAATGGAATATTAGGAATATATTATTATTTCAGGATATATGAAAATAAACCTTAAGAAAATTGCTGCAGTTATAAAATAATAAACGCTAATAACGGTTAAAAAGGTACAAGTATTCCTTGGATTCGTTAATTACTACAAAAAGTTTATTCGAAATTTTAGCAAAATAATAATACCTTTAACGAACCTTACGAAAAGATTTTTTAAATAGACGTTCGAAACAGAAAATATATTTTAAAATATTAAAAATGCGATTATTAACGAGTTAGTATTAATTATGTACGATTTAAACCGCCCCGTTAAGTTAAAAACCGATATTTCGGATTACGCGTTAAACATCGTAATCGGATAGCGAAATAATTAAGGCAAATTGTACCTTATTATATTTTTTATATAAATTAAAAGGAATCTAACATATCTACGGTATTTTAAATAAGGAATTTAGGGTTATTATTATAGTATTTCGAAAATTTAAGTATTTTTTAAAAGGAAATTTGTAACGGGTTAAGGTTTATACGGATCACCAAAATCTTACCCGTTTTATTACGACCAAGAAACTTATAAGACGATAATTTCGTTATGCGGAAAAATTGGCAAACTTCGGTTTTGTTATTCTCTATAAAAAAGGATTAGAAAACGGCAAAGTAAATATTTTAAGTAAACGACCAGATCTTAAAGAGAAATTGATTAAAATTAGCTATATAATTTTTGATATTATTAAAAAAATATTTACGCTTACGATAAATTACGATAATTCTGGTATTACCTCTTAATATATACTAGAAAGTTTAGCAGTATAACGATAGTTTTTTAAAAAACAAAAAAATAAATATAATATAAGTTTCAGAAAAATATTAAAAGGATATAGTACGAAAAATATACGAACATTAGTTATATAAATATCTAAGGATACATAAAATCTTAAAACGGCTTTAATACATATATTCTTTTTCTAAAATAAAATTAACGATATAGGAAATTTTATAATAATATAATATTTACGCTAGAACGAAAATAAAGCGATATAAGCTATATGAAAAATTATAGTTATTATTAATCGCAAAACGATTATAATATTTAATTATATTGGATTTTATTATTAAGTTTTCACATAAAAAATCAAATTATAAGAATATATTATAATAGCATTTTCGTAATTGTCGATCGATTTACGACATATTCCTATTTTTTACTAGATTATAAGGATATAAACGACGAACAAATGGTATATATTTTTTTCAAATATATTTTCAATATATACGGACTATTAATAAAACATATTTTAAATAAAGAATTAATATTTGTATTTAGGTTTTAGCTCAACCTAATAATATAAATCGATTTAAACCACAAATTATTTAATATTTTTAAATTATAAATAAATAAATAAATAAAACGAATAAATTAAATTTTAAAAATTTACTTACGATATTATATTAATTATAAATAAAATAACTAGGTTAAAAAGTTACTTATTACTTAATTAGCGTATAATATGAATTATTACAAAATCATTAAAATAATATCTGTAAACGCAAATTTTGGTTTTATTTTAAAAGTTTATAAAGAAATATGCGATAATGGTTTAATTAATATTAAAATATTTCTTATATCGGAATAATTATAATAATTATATTAGGAAATAAAAATAAAACGAAAATTCGTACAGGATTAAATAAGTAAATATTATAACCAGAACAGATTAAAAAAATTAACTTTTAAAAAGGGGAAAATAATTTTCTTTCTTATAAAAAACATTTAAATAAAATGATTTAATAAAAATTTCGATTTTAAATATATCGGTTTATACAAAATCGCCAAAAAGTGTTAAAAATAATTATTAGTTAACATTTTTATTAAAAGTTAAATTTTATTTCGTTTTTTACGTTTCTTTATTCGAATTAATAACAAATATAAATAAAATATATACGGTATAAAACGATATAAAAGTAAAAGAAAAATAAGCATATAAGGTGGAAGAAACCTTCGATATATAGAAATAAAACGGATTTACCTAGTACCTAATTAAGTGAAAAAAGTACCCGGACTCCGAAAACACCTAGGAATTCGCTAAAAACCTTATTGGCGCCTAATATCTATTAAAGAACTTTTACTAGCAATAACGGAACTACCCGAAATAATGGCATTTTAATTCATAAGATCTAAAAAGAGAAGTCTTTGGTTTACTGTATTCCAATTAATAACGTCCATCTTTCTTAAGGCCTAAATCTCAATTACAAACTTTGATTTTAATTATGCAAAATCGTTAAAATCGTCCAAAGATTAAAAAGCGCAATTAATAAGTTTCGTCCCTTAGGATTAATAGTACTAGCGCTAACAACATATACGAAAAAAACGCATAAAAGCTTCGGATAAAGATTTTGCAGGCGCTAGTTTTTCCTTTTTTTATCTTTTCGACTTTGCGATATAACGATTAATTATGGAAATAGGGATTTTTATTCTGTCATACGAACGATTTCTGCGAACATATTTTTTATAACGAAAAACCCTATTTATTATCTGGCAATTAAGTTGTCGAGCGGAACAGAAAAAACAAAATATTGCGTTAAAACCTTTAAATTCAATTCACTTAACCAGGGTAAGTTGCTATTCGGATTTGCGAACACGATATTTAGATATACAGAAAGATATATTGAATAGATACAAGAAACTTACCAAAAGAAAAGGAAATTTTAAGAGCAAAATTTGTGGAAAAAAGAAATCGTGTTATAACCTAACGAACGACTGTTTCCGAAAACGGTTTATTACGACCTAATTACAAATATGCGGTAAAACAGATCACATAATAAATTACCAACTTATTGGTGATAAGCCAGTAAACCGGATCACTAACTCATTAGTGGTAAGCTAATAAGCCGGATTATCAACTTATTGATGGTAAGCTAATAAGCCGGATTATCAACTTATTGATGGTAAGCCAGTAAGTCGGATCAGATATATATATACGTTTATTATTTTCATAATTTAAATAACTTTAGTTTGTAATATTTATCAATACCAATCGTTTGCAATATAACATCGTTACCCAAGGCACTCTTGGTATTACAAGACGTAACACGTTACTGTATCTATTGCTTAAAATCCCACGATACTTCTGCTAACATAAACCCGTACGACTAAGGTTTAATAGTTGGTTAAACCGCCTAGCCATTACATTTATCGTTATCTTAATCAAGTTTTTAAGTAAATTCTCGAGAGTTTTTAAAACTTATTTTTTCATAGTTTATAATAAATGTTAATTAAAAATAAATATTTGTAATAATCTTTTGGTAATATCTTTTTATTATACGTTAAAATAACTTTTTTGCGGTTTAATGATTATATTAATCGTAAAAGCAAAAAAGCAATTTAGATATTATTTTCTTTTTAGTTAACTTCGTAAAGCCGTTCGTTTATCGATTTCGTTTTATAAGATAATAATTTAAAAATATCGATATTACTGTTTATTTCTTTTATTATTTCCGGTTTAATTAAAAAAATAAATTCTGTATATATATATTCCATACGATAAGAAATATATATTTTTAATTATCGTATTTTAAATGTTAAAGTTATTTATAATATAATATATTTTTTTTATTAATTAGAATCTTTAAAATAAATATTGTTCGTCTCTTCTTGGTATTTTTCCAATTATCTTTAACGTCGTTTTATTATTTTTTAAATATTTTTTAGACTAACCTTTTAGTTTTTCGTATTTCTTATCGAATTTCTTATTGTAATAACCATATTATATATTAAACTTAAATTCCGTTGATAATTTTTATTACTTTTTTTGTGATTCGAGGTTTTTTTTAAATACAAGTACCTAGTTATTTTATCGTTACTTTTTAGGTTTTTTATAAGTATTTTAATTATATCTTACTTTACCGCAATTATAATATTAAACCGCGCTTTTATTTGTGCGGTAAACAGTTTAAACTTTATATGTTTTAGCATTATATTATACGATATAAATAATATATTATTCTTTACACGATATTCGTATAATTTGTTATTAATTTTAGCTATTTCGGTAATATATCCATTTAACGTTCTAAGTTTTAAAAATTTAAAAATTGTATATTTAACCTTATCTTTTAATATATTTTAAAATATATCGAACAAGCTATCGTTTTGATTTCAGTTTATCCTGTTTTAGCTATAAAATCTCTAAATACAAAAACTTAATTTAAAATAAATCTTTTTCATTGAAATCTTAAGATCTGTTATATATCTATTCGTTTTTCGTCCGGATTTTCAAAATTGGCCTTTAATTTCTTTTTAAAATATACGGAATCGAAAAAAAGTCCTAATAATTTTTTAATCGGTTTTAACGTGTTTCAAATAATCCTTTATAGTTATTTCAAATTAATTCAAAGTATTTCCTCTAAAGAAAACTATTATAATAAAAACTTTGTTTACGAATTCCTTTAAATTTTAAAAACGGAAATATATTCGTACTTAAGTGAGAAGATTTTGTACATTTTTTTCCGTCATAAGGCTAAAGTTTTTTTGCCTTATATCGTAATATAACGGTATGTATCGGAATAATTGCCGCTTATTTTAAGAACGATTACAATTATTTTTCGAATTCCTTAATTTTGGCCTAGAAATATGGATAATACGAGATACTTAGATACTGGTTTATATTTTAATTAAAGAGATATTGGTTAAAGTTTAAGAGTATTATTAAATAAAGGTTTATAACGTATTACGGTTAAACGATTTAATCAATTATTAAATTTAAATCGTACGAACTTATATTAATACAAATATTGTAAATTTTTATGTAATAAATATAATAACTTATTATATTTCGTAATATCAAAAATGTTTTAAATAACGAAGTATTATTATAAATCAAAATCCTTTAAATTCTGAAAATAATAAACTGTTATGACCTAACAGGCTACGGTCTTAGAAAACGGTCGCAACAAAAAAATGACTAAACCATGTAGGTCGAGTTACGTAATAGCTCGACAGGATCTATCGTAAAGCCTATAAAGCCAGGCTCGATAGGGCTGAAAGAATTAAGTATAATATGTTTATTATTTCCATAATTTAAATAACTTTAACTTGTAATAATAATTCGTTACCTAAGATACTCTTAATATTACAAAACGTAATACGTTGCCGTATTTATTACTTAATTTTCTACGATACTCCTATAAACATAAACCGATACGATTAAGATTTAATAATTAATTAATCCTTTTAACCGTTATATGTTATTAGCTTTTATTTAGTAATACCGTTAGATTTTGAGCAATATTACCGACATTATATTTACTAGCAAGTAACCCGAACAGCCCATTTACCAGGTCCTTAATAACTCGGATATTGCAATGAAATCCGAAAAGGAAAAACAGCCCCGTTTTTTTCGTAGAAAAGTTTTTCGACGCCTGGATACCATAAATAAACGTATCGTTTAGCTTGAGAAAGATAATAATAACCTTACGACGTCCTTTTATGTTGTCTATAAAAAGCTTAAGGAAAAAGGGAAAACTTTCGAGACTAGAAAGCTTTTTGGAACGAGCCAAATTATTTACTCAAACTTTATTAAGGAATTAGGGAAAATCCTTAAACCCCTCTAGCCAGACCTTTTTGACGGAACATTAATTAAGCTATAATTATTTTTAACTTAATGCCGAATATATTTTAAGTATTTTCTTATTCGATTAATTATGCTTATTATACGAATTAAATTCGCAATTGGACGATTTACCGGGAATACGGCCATTTGGTTTGAACCCGTTACAAAGGAGTACGTTATCTTATTAATCGAAAAACGAAACCCGGAAATACTATAAATGTATAATAATTACGAATAGTTTAAATAAATATTAACGAAGATTTTCGAAACAATAAACGAAAAAAAAAACCGAAATATAAATCTAGTAATTACGATAAAAAGATTCAGAATTTATTTACAGTAATACGTTCGTTTAATTAATATTTAAACTAAATAAAGGATAAAAATATTAATAATTAAATTTGTCGATAAGTTAAAAAAGGAAGTACAAGAAAAGTTTTTCAAGTTCGATCGGCCAAATTATTTATTAAATTATATCGTTATAGCAATTAAGATTAATAATCGATAATACGCCTAGCATATTACAATTATCAGAGGGAAAAACGATAATAAGTTTCGATATATAGTTAATACCAGCGCTTCTTGACGTAATAACATTTTTACGGTACGGAACCAGGACTTATAGAATTAGGAGCTATTTATAAGAAAGACTAAAGCTAGATTAAATGCTTTAATTATAATAAAATGGGGCATAAGGTAGCGTGGTATAAGGCACTTAAAAGATTTCGTCAAAATAACTGGAAACCCGTCCCCAAAGGATAACCCAGAGAGAATTAGAAAAATGGAAATAAACCTATTAACAGAATTGGGTCTAAGTATGTACCAGGGCCCACATGGCGAGAGGTTTAACAAGGAATGCGAGAAACCAGGAAGCTGGCTTAATAGGTATCGCGAGCACAAAAAAAATTATACTGGTTACGCGAGCATTCAGATTGGATAGAAGAAATCTGTCCCGGAACTCCTGATCGATACGGCAGAACGCATGTTACATATTGTTGACGACGAGAATATCCCGATTACGAAAAATGGAAATAATATATTTATAGAAAAATTACCTGTATATATTGTACAAAATTTGATTTTTCAATCAGTACCGGAAATAACAAGAATAATAAATAATAATATTAATATTTTAGACCCATAACCCTACAAGATATTTAATAACTGGCCGAAACGGAAAGTTGGCCCGAAAAAAAGCAATATTCGCAGGAAGTTCTTTTGTATTATTATAAAAAATATAATTACCAAATGGAAAAAGAAGTAATATACTATATAATAAAAGTGTACTACTAAAAAAACTATTATAAATGTGCATTTTAATTTAATATTTATTATAAACCTTTACAAAAAAAAGTTTATTACAAAATACGTTATATTATAAGCGACCTTTGAAATAATAATCAGTACGACGCATAATAAGTTATAGTCGAAAACATAAAAAAATAATTTGTTTAATAAGAAAAATATTTTTAGCAAAATTAAAAATAATTAATACAGTTCGAAAAAATAGTACAACGGTAATAACGACAAATATAGCAACTTAATATATTAAATACGAAAATATAAATAAAGTTTCATAAATTCGAATAAGAATTAAAAGAAAAAGATTACTTATAAAAATGCCGCAGAATAACAAAATTTAAAAGGATTAAAAGAAATTTCAAAAAAAGTGTGACGGCTAGGCTAATTAACCAACTATTAAACCTAAGTCGACGGGTTTATGTTGGCAGGAGTATCGTGGGAATCTGAACAATAAATACAGTAACTTGTTACGTCTCGTAATGTTAAGGGTATTTTGGGTAACGAATTGTTATTGCAAACTGATATTATCTAGGTTATGGAAATAATGAACGTATATATTCTTATTCTGGCTCAAGCTGCTTAAGCTGGCTCAAAACATCCTTTAGTAAGTTGGCTTCCTTAAGTGCCCTTAAGCCTCCTTAAGCCCATCTCCTGGCTTAACTGGCTCAAGGCGCCAAATCCTTGCGACACTAATTAAGTATATTAAGTCTTTTTGAGCCAGTTACGTGACCCTTTTGGCATGGTCGGAGCCTGAGCTCCTAAGCTTTCCGACCGTTTGAAGAAGCCAAAGCTGCTAGGTCATAACACGATCTCTCCCTTTCCAGGATCTTTGTCCCTAAAAATTAATTCGTCCGTTTGTTAACCTTAGTAACTTTTCTTTCTTCATATTTAACATGTCTGGTCGTATTGAAAAATCTCGGTCTCGTAAACGTACTAACGCCTTCGTTCTTTTAGAACGTATCGACCGTTTCGGTTTTATTATATCTCTGGACGTTATAGCTATCGTTCCAAAAATCTCCCGTAAACTAACGTATTTTTTTTGATAGCCTTTTTTTCGTAAGGATCTGTAATAAATATTAATTAAAAATAAAAGTCCGTAATAGCTTTCTAATAATGCTTTTTTACCGTACGCTGGATTAATTCTTTTTCCGTTTGGTGGTTGCATTATCTATAATAATAAAAAGGGTTTTTCTACGGGCATTGCTTTTTTTTGGGCCAGCTTTCCGTTTCGGCCAATTATTGGATATTTCCTGGGGCTATAGTTCGAAATTATCGATACTATTATTCGTCGTTCTTATTATACCCGGTTTAATTTGTAAAATCAAATCCCTTATAATATATGCAGGTAATTCGTGCATAAATATGTTATTTCCATTTTTCGTAATTAGGGTATTTTCGTTATCGATAATATATGGCGTGCATTTTGCCATATCGATCGGGTATTCCGGGATAAATTTTTTTTATCTAATCCCGGTATTCGTATAACTATTTTTATAATACCTTTTATTATGTTCGTAATACCTGTCGAGCCAGCTTCCTGGCTTCTCGTATTCCTCGTCGAATCTCTTATCGGGATGGGCCTGGCTGGATTTTTTGCTTAAGGCTTAATGCGTACTTGGCTTTAGATCATATCAATAACTTTACTATCGTTTCCTTAATTGTTCCTAGACTGCCCCTCCGGTACAAGGGTCCAGTTATCCTGTTATGGTTTTTTGGGTTTCTTGCACTTATAGGCCTTATATCCCATTTTACCATAGTTAAAACACTTAATCTGGCTCCAATCTTATCTGTGGGTAACGCCGAACTCCATAAATCCTAGTGCCGTTTCATAAAAAATAAGGGGTGTATCTTGTTTCTTCCCCTGGTTAAACTTATATCCCGAATATGGGGTATATTATCCTTTCTTTTTCTATCGTTTTTCAAACTGTTAATAATTAATCTTGATTGCTTTTACGATATACCGGTCCAGGGCAATTAATCGTTCGATCCGAATAATTTTATCCTTTATATTATCCTTTAATCCTTTATAAAATATATCGATAAGGGCATCGGCTTCGTTATTTCCTTATTTTGCCTTAGCCGCAAAACCTTTAAAGGTTACGGCGTACTTGGACGCAGATTTTTTCTGTCGGAATTATAAGAACTATTAAACCGTTAATCGTTCTTTATCCGGATTGCCGAAATTATCGCGCATTTTGTTTTTGAAATTGGTATAAGTCGACAAGATCTCGTTAATAAAATCCTCCTTATTTACTTCTCTTACTTCCAAAAGGTTTCTTATAATAGGCCTAAACCAATTAGCCGCATCTCCTATCAGGCATATTCCTATTATTAGGACCATATCCGCTGGGTCGTTAAGATTTAAGAAACGAAAATAAATTCATACCTAAATTAAAAAGGTTTAAAGGTTACCTTTTTCATCGTAAGGTTTTAGTTTTTTCGGCTTTATACGAACGAAAAAAAATTAGGCAGATATAGCCCTAAGTTGTTGAACTTTTTTCTTTAGCTCCCGAATTTGCATTTAAAGTTATTAAATAAGGGTTTTTTAAATGCTAATCGATATTTTGACAGTATTAAATATTATTTAAAGTTTAACGGTATTATTAAATAAAAGTTTGTAACGTATAACGGCTAAATTAATTAACCAATTATTAAACCTAAGTCAACGGGTTTATATTAACGGGAATATCGTAAGAATTTAAATAATGGATATAATAATTTATTACGTTTCGTAATGCCAAAGGTATTTTAGGTAACGAATTATTATTACAAGCTAATGTTATTTAGGCTATGGAAATAATAAACGTATATATTCTTATTTTGGCTTAAGTTGCTTAAGCTAGCTTAAAACATCCTTTGGTAAATTGGCTTCTTTAAATGCCCTTAAGCCCCCTTAAGCCTATCTCCTGGCTTAACTGGCTCAAAGCGCCAAGTCCTTGCGACACCAATTAAGTACATTAAGTCTCTTTGAGCCAGTCACGTAACCCTCTTGGCATGGTCGGGGCCTGAGCTCCTAAGCTTTCCGACCGTTTGGAGAAGCCAAGGCTGCTAGGTCATAACAAAAAGGCTTTAAACGCAATAATAAAAACCGTTAATAACTTTATTACTTTGGAAATACGAATCGAAACGTATTAGTATATCGCAATAATAAATTATAAAGCTTTAGGCGGAAATTATATTGTACTAAATATGTTTAAAAGACTTAAATAATTATAGAAATATAAGTTAAAACCTTGTATAACGCCAAATGCCTAAAGTTAGGAATTCGCTTACGATAATAGGAAAATTATACGCGAAATTAATTACCTTAAGATTTTTATTTAAGTCCGGTCCCAAATAATTAATTTCGATATCTTTTTATTTAGGAATTACGATATGATTTTAAGAAGATTATAGATGTACTAATATAAAATCTTAATTAATGAGAAGATTAGCTAAGTAAAATTCGCATTATATCCTATTAACAGATAAAAAAGAAAAAAATAAGATTTTAATATTCGATCGAAAATAGCGACGAATATAGGTATAAGAAAACGATAGAAACCTTATTACCTAAAGGGACCAGATACAAAAAAACGAGCATTAAAGAAAAATACCAGGTATTATTAATACTATTAAAACAAAGTTAAAGCAATTAAATAACAACTTAAAACAATAGCCTTAAAAGTTAAAAGATTTAACTAATATATTATTACACTATTACCGATATAAATAACTTTTTAAAAAAAAATTGATACGAAATCATTAAAATATAACGAATAAAATTATAAGATAATTTTTAAAAACGGATTTTCGACAAAGTTTTATCTTATTTATGACTTTAACGGAAATAAGTTATATACTTTCAGAAAATATCTGCAAAATCGGTTATAAAAAGAATAATTTCGACTTTCGAAATTACCAGCAGATTGCTTAATATTTTTCGTATTAAAAAAAACAGAAAATCACGATTTATAGTTAATAATCAATAGTTAAACGATATCGTTGTTAAGGATTAAATACTATTATCCCTGATTACAGAAATAAGAAATTGGTTTTACGGAACCAAATAATTTATAACATTCGATTTTAAAGATAAATATAACCTTATAAAATTAAGAGAAAATAAAAATAAAAATAGGCTTTTAAATAAAATGCGAATTATTTGAATAATTGGTTATATTAATAGAATGTACAAACGTACGAGCCACCTTTTAAAGAATAATTAATTATGTATTACGAAAATATCTCGATATTTTCGTCGTTTGCTATTTCGACGATATTTATATTTTCTTAAAAATGGAAAAAGCACATATAAGATACGTTTATAAAGTATTTTAAGTTTTATAAAACGTAAGGTTACTTATTAATGCGGAAAAAAATTAATTTTACGTATAGGAAGTAAAATATTTAAGATATATTATCACTCTAGGACATATTAAGATAACCCTTAAAAATTGTTTCAATTATAAAATAACAGATATTAATTACGGTTAAAAAAGTACAGATATTTCTTAAATTCGCTAATTATTATAGAAGATTTATTAAAGATTTTAGCAAAATAATTGTACCTTTGATAAACCCTGCGAAAAAAACAAAGAAGTTCAAATAAATGTCGAAAATATAAAAAATGTTTCAAAACATTAAAAATACGATTACTAACGAACCAGTATTGATTATGTACGATCTAAACCCCTTTTTTAAAATAGAAAGCGATATTTGAAATTACGTATTAAATACAATAATTGGATAACATAATCATTAAGACAAATTATACCTTATTGTATTTTTTTATACAAATTAAAAAAAAGCGAATTTAATTACGGCATTCGAATAAAGAGTTTATGGTTATTATTATGGCATTCCGAAAGTTTAAGCATTTCTTAAAAGGAAACCTATACCAAATTAAGATTTATACGGATTATTAATATCTTATCCGATTTATTACGACCGAAGAATTTACAAAACGATAATTTCGTTATGCGAAAAAATTGGCGAACTTCGATTTCGTTATTATCCACAAAAAAAGATCGAAAAATAACAAAGGTAATATTTTAAGTAAACAACCAGATTTCGAAAGAAATTCGTTAACATTAGTGATATAATTTTCGATACCGTTATAAAAAGATATTTACGCCCGTGACAGATTACGACAATTCGGGCAATACCTTTTAATATATATTAAAAAATTAAATAATATAATAATAATCTCCTAAAAAACCAAAAAACGGACAAAATATAAATTCTAAAAGAATTCCAAAGGATATATTACCAAATATATACGAATATTAATTGAATAAATATCCAAGGATCTATAAAACCCTAAAACGGCTTTAAATTACATAGTCTTTTTTCAAAATACAATTAATAATAAAAAATTTCATATAGCAATATAACGTTTGCGCTAAAATAAAAGCTCGACGACATAAGCTATATGGAAAATTACAACTATTACTAATCGCAAAACGGCCATAATATGTAATTATATTTATTTTACCACTAAATGTCTTATATTAAAAAATCCAGCTATAAAAGTATATTGCAATAATATTTTCGTAATGGTCGATCATTTTATAAAGTTTTTCTATTTCCTACCATATTATAAAAATAAAAGCCCCAAACCAAAAGCATATATTTTGTTTAAATATATTCTTAATATATTTAAATTATTAATGGAAATTACTTTAAATAAAAGATCAATATTTATATTTAAGTTTTAATAAGACCTTATAACATAGATCCGCTTAAATTACAAATTTCTTAATATATTTAAATTTTAAACAGACGAATAAATAAAATAAACGCTTTAAACTTTAAAAACCTATTTACGATATTACAATAATTACAAATAAAATCATTAAATTCAAAATTGTTAATGGCATAACTAGCCTATAATATTGATTTTTACGAAAATACTAAACTAATATTAACGAAAGGTAATTTTGGTTTTATTTTTAAAGTTTACAGAGAAATATATAAGGATAGTTCAATTAATATTAAAATAATTCTTAGGTTAAAACAGTGATAATAGCTGTATTAAGAAATAAAAACGAAATTAAAATTCGTACGTAATTAATTAAATAAATATTATAACCAAAAAAAGTTAAAAAGATTTAATTTTCGAAAAAGGGGAAATAGTTTTTCTTGTTACCAAAAATATTTAAATAAAACCACCTAACGAAAATTCGATTTCAAATATATCGGTTTATACAAAATCGCCAAGAAAATCCTAGAAAATAATTATTAATTTGAACTGTTACGAAAAATTAAATTTTATCCAATTTTTTATATTTTTTTATTTAAATCAATAACGGATATAATTAAAGTACATACAGCATAAAACGATATTAAAGTAAAAAACGAATAGGTATATAAGGTGGAAAAAGTCCTTGATATGCAGAAACAAAACGGATATACCAAGTACTGAATTAAATGAAAAAAATACTCGGATTCCGAATATATATAAAAACCCGCCAAAATTCTTATTAACGCCCAGCGTCTATTAAAAAACTTTTATTAATAACGCCGAAATTAATAAAGCTTAAAATTCTTTAATTAATAAACGGCCAATTAATAAACTTAAAGTTGAATTAGTTAAAAAGGGGCACAGCCTTTGCCGATATAGCCTTAGCGGCCTCCAGTTTAACTTATTTTTCTTAACGTTCCAACTTATTTAACTTCTCCAGGCACCGAAACCCGTAGGATAATATACGTATTATATGATCGGCCCATAATTTCTTTTGTTTTCGAAACCGGCGAACCTTGGCCTACGCCTGCTCCATTTCTTTTTTAACCTTTTCAAATTCCGTCTTAATCTTAAAATAATTAAAAACAAGTTTTTCAAATTGAAAAATGGAAAAACCGTTAACGTTGTAAAGGCCTTAATTCCGCATTATATATTTTTCGTATCGGCAGGAATCCGACAAAAAAATACGATAAAACGATTAACCGTAACGAATACAATACGAACAAACAGGCATATCCATAGCTCAAAAGATAATAAGTTTAAATAAGTTATTTCGCTTTCTTATTTTTCCATTAATAAGTTTTTTAATACGACCTAATATAATAGCAAAAAAGAATTTATGAAAAAAGTTTTTCAGGGCGAAAATTGTAAAAAGGGAGGATCGTATTATAACGTAACAGGTTGCGGCCTTAGGAAACGATCGTAACGAAAAAATAACTAAACCATATAGGTCAAGTTATATAATAGCTCGACAGGATCTATTGTAAAGCACATAGAGCCAGGCTTGACAGGATCTATCGTAAAGCTCATAACACCAGGCTCGACAGGGCCGGGAAAACCAAATATAATACGCTTAGTATTTCCATGGTTTAGATAATTTCAGCTTGCAATAATAATTCGTTATCCAAGGCGTTCTTGGTATTACGAAACGTAATACGTAACCGTATTTATTGCTCAGTTTCTCACGATACTTCTGCCAATATAAACCCGTACGACTAAGGTTTAATAGTTGGTTAAACCCCTTAGCCGTCACATAAACGTATATATCCTTTAATATTTGACTGGAATTTTATTAAATCTCGACGTTATTACAGATCTAATACCCATTAGATTTAATTGGTTCTATATGGATTGATTTAGATCTTAATGCCAAAAGAGATTCAAATTACGTAACCTTTTCGCTGAGGTCCGACAGTTCTTGCGACCGATCTTGGTTTGGGTCGTAACAAAGATCGTATTATAATCCGATAGGTTTAGCGGGCCTAAAAAACGATCGGAATAAAAATAAAATTAAATGCAATATAAGGTAAATTACATAACGAACTTAAGATTTTTAACAGCTTTAACATTTTAACTTTACTAACTTATATAAAAGAATTAAAAACTTTAAAAACTGTACAAAGTTAACTCTTTTAAAGATTTTAAGTTAAAAGTAAAATATATACGTTTATTATTTTTATAATTTAAATAATAATAATTTATAACAAAATATCGTTACTTAGAAAATTTTTAATATTACGAAACGTAATAAATTATTATATTTATTATTTAGATTTTTACGATATTTCTACTAATATAAACCTGTACGACTTAGATTTAATAGTTGGTTAAACCGCCTAGTCGTTGCATGCCGGATTTTGAAAATAATCAGAAATATCAAATAATGAAACAAATGTGCTATTATAATAAATATATAAAAAATCGTTACCGTTATAATAACTTTGGTATTCTAGTTAACTTTTTTCCTTGTATTAAGAAAGAAATATTTAAATCGTAAAAAATCCGTTATTAAAAAAACTTTATAACGGCTTTAATAGGAAATTTTAAAAAAACCTAATGCGCAAATAGCGTAACATTAACGAAACTATTAGTGTTACGGCTGCACCTTATACCGCTGCGCCACCAGGGCAAAAGATCGGTGGAATCATCGCAATTATGGCAACCATTCTGGTGCATACACCTGTATAAGTGCGCTTACGGTGGACCAGGCCGTAACTGTCAGCTAGCCACTGCACCAAAAGACTGAATTGATTTACCTCAGCTAGCTCAGGCCTCCCTGGCTCGTTTTCCCAATTTCTTCAAAGTCACTCAAGTACCGCTCCATAACGCTAAATATTAACCAATCAAATCTCAAATCCCCGTAACGAGCCAACGAGGCCTGAATTGTAATTACGTAAAAACGGTTTCGTTTAATATATTTGCTTTTTTAAAAAAACAAAAATCCGTAATAATTTAATAATAATACGTTTTTGTAATTATATATATATATATATAATTATTTTAATTGTAACATATTATTAATATTATAATTATATTAATTAAGATTTATTTATTATTTTTAAATTTTAACGTATATAGTAACTGTAACCCGAATCCGTTCCGTTATTATTTTTTTTAAAAAAATATTATAAATCTGAATTTTTCTTGTTTTACCAGGTTATGCCCTTAAAATAAAATATACATAGGTATATTGTAAAATTTTGGTATTAATATAAAAGAATTAATATAATATTTAAAGATTTTTTTCGTAATTTGATTTTTTTGCTATAATTTAGACTGAATTATTAATTTAACCGTTTAAATTTACGAATTAATTAACGTATTAAAAAATAAATACGTAAATAATTATTAATATATACAAATTAATCAAAATATTTAGTTTTTATTAATTAGGACCTTATTATATATAAATACTATAATATATTATATAAGGATTTTATAATTTTGATAAAATGGCTTAAATTTTACCGTTTGCTAGAAAAATTATTATTTGAAATTAACGTATTTTATATTATTTTAGATAAAGGTTAACGTTTTATAAAAATTATTTTTAATTAATTTAAACTTTTAAATTAAATAATTTTATATTTATGGAACAAATAATAATCGTATAATATAAAACGGAAAACAAAATAATTTTATAATAAGAATAATCCGGATATTTATATATATATATATTTTATAATTTTTATTATTATTATTACAATAATTTTCAAAATTAATAATAATTATTTACTGTATTTATTAAGTAAATTTGTATTATTTTCAAGTTTATTATTAAATAATACTAATATATTAAGGGAATTAAATATTTATAAAAATTATTATAAGTTAAATAAAAATATAATTTTGTTAATAAAAACATTTACGGTAATCCTAAAAATTTCTTTATAATAATATAATTTTAATTAAAATATATTACGTTTTAAAATTAAGTATAATAAGATAATATTTACAATAGGATATTTTAATATAGTACTGTTATACAAAATATTATTATTATTTTTATTCTTTATTATAATTATGTCCTTAAAGAATGTTAAAATAATTTATATTTTAATTTAATTAATATTATAAAATAAAATAATTTTATATAATATATTATCATAATATTTAATACCGTTTAATATTGTTTATTTATTTATAATTAATATTATCCGGATTTTATTTCTAGCTTTTATTAATACGTTTTATAAATATAATAAATAAAGATCTCCCGGTTTTATTTAAATTAAAATATATATTATATAATAAATACTGTTTAATTTCGTTAAATATAATTAACGAAAATAAAAATATTATCGATAATATTTATAACGTTTATCGAAACCATTTTTTAAAAAATATATGGATTAAAAAAGATTTTTATTTGTTTTCGGAACGTTTTTATTTTATTTATACAAATTAAAAAATAATTAGTGATATTTAGAAATTATAAGCTAATTAAGCAGATATGATTAATTTATATAATAACAAATAATAATTTTTTATTTTTGTTTTATTTTATACGTAAATAAATCTTTTACTTATAATTATATGTATTTATTAATTTAATAGTATAACCGCGGTATATAAAATATAAGTAGTTTTAAAAATAAATTATTAATCATTAAATAAAATAATATAATTATATTAAAAATTGCCAAAATTCCATTTTTATAAACGTTTTATTTTTTATATACATAATATTTATATATTTACATTATTTATATCAAAATTATATATTGAATATAAATTATTTAACATACAAATATTTAATATATATTAAAGTTTTTAAAATACCTTAATTAAAGATTTTTTTTAAAACCCGAATTTACCGAATTTATAAAATATATATATTTCCGGTTAACCGTCGCCGGATTTAAATTTATTACGTATAATACAATTTTTAAATATTCTAATTACGTTAAATAAATAAAAACAATATAATAAAATCTGAATTAACAGGTATTAACAAATATGGATTTTGTTAACGAAAATATTTTATTATTATTTATTAATAATACGTTATTTAATAACATAAATAATTTAATAAATAATATGTAAATATTTTATTTTTTAATTTAAAAATATAATTTATTTATATTATTTATTAAACGGCGCGATTTTAATTATAACGTACCGAATAAATTCTTTTTATCGGATAATTATAAGGCCGGAAATATTTTTAATACGGCCGAAATTTTATAAGGCAATAATATTTTTAATTTTGTTAAAAATAATAATTAATTATTAATCGATATTATTTTTATTAATAAAAAGTTACGAAATTATTATTATTTTTCTTTAAAAAACTTAGATTTAATTATGTTTTATATGTTATATAATATGGCGATATTAATTATATTAAGCAATTAATACTAATATTATTTTTTTATATACCCGGTTAATTTAATTACGGCAAAAAAGAAATTTTCCATTAAATCTTGCGTTATATAATATTAAATTAAATCCTTATTAATTCGATTTTAATATAAAATCTAATTCCGGTAAAATTTAAAAAGTAAAATATAAAAAGTATTTAATCAAAAAGGCGAATATTATAATTTGTAACTTATTGGCGAATTCCGCCGGTCGAAAAATAATATATATAATATTAATAATATTTTTTCCGAAATTCGTTTTAATTCGGTACTGTATATTTTTATAATATAAATTTTATATTTATTATGTTTTTTTGCGAAATAAAAATTTTATTATTTAGGATTTTTGTAACAAAATCCTAAAATGCGTTTATTTTGTATTTCGGAATTTTTGGCCTATTAAAAAATATTTATTTTGGATTAAAAAAATAATTAAAAATTAGAAAACATTTTAACTATAGGTCGTAAAATTATAAAAATTAAATTTATCGATTTTAATAATACCGTACTTATTGTTAACGACGTAAATAAGCTTAATTAGTTAAATACGGCAAAAAAACGAAATTTAACTTATAAATAACTTTAATATAATTATTCGAAAAGTTCTTCGTATCGAATTCGTTAAAAATAATTTAATTTAAAATAACCGTAACATCGTATATGGAAAAAAAGTTATAATCCTATAATATAAATTATCGATAATTTAATTAATAATCTGAATTAAGGTAATCTATTATTATTATTATTATCGGATAAATAAAATAAAGGTTTATCGGACGAAACCGAATTATTAATATACTTCTTTATCTTTTTATTATTTTACAACATATTCTTATATAAGTAATATAATATTTATATTATAATATTATTAATAATATAATTTTTTATTTATAGAATTTTAATAAATTAATTTCGGGATTATTATATATATTATTATAATTACTTAATTATTATATTAATGTAACTTATTTACTTATTATAATAAAATTACAAATAAAATAATTATATTTTACAATACGATATATAACATAATTATTAACGAAATTAACATAAATAATTAAATTTATAATTTGCGTAATTTTAAATAATTATATTTCGTTCGAACGTTTTGCTTTTTATAAGATTAAATAAAAATATCGTATTATTTATAACTAATTATAACGTATAATTTCGAGTTAATTTATATACCTTATTTATAATTAATTTATTAACTAATATTTGTAAATAGTTTCTGAAAGGTTTTCTCTTTATTTTATCTTTTTTTATATGTTATTATAATTTATATATTAATAAATTTTTTCACTTTTTCGGATTCCAAAATTATATTTATTTTAGCTATAATATTTGCGTTTAAATCTTTTTATAAATTTTTATTCGGATTATACAATTATATCGAATATTTATAAATTACGTATAAATATTTTTTATTACGTTCCTATACGTAATTTGCATATTTATTACCTGTATAATTTTATTAATTATAATATTCATAAAATAATTATACAATATATATATTTTTATTTAAACGGCCCGGTTTATGAAATTATAAACTGTTTTTCGCATTATTTATATAATATTTATTTTATATAATCTTTTTATTAAATTATCAAAGCCATAATTTATCGAAAAGCCATAATTAATTTAATAATTTAATAATTTATAAAACCGATATATTCCGTTATAATATAAATATTATTTTACCGCTTATTATTACAAAAAATATACTAAATTATATTATTAATACTTATTACTTATAAAAATACCGTATTTTTCGGTAATAAAAATTCTTATTTATAATATAAACCTTTTGCAATATTATCGTATTTATAAATTTTTAATAATTATAAAATCTTATTAATTAATATATATTCGTATTAATATTAAAACGTTAAATATTTATTTTTTTAATTTTCCGCCATATTAACATAACCTTATAATATATGTTTAATATTTAAAATTAATTACGTATAATATGTATTTTTCGTAAAAAATATTTTATACCTTAAAATAATTAAATATTACTTAGTTAATACGAAAATGCCTTAATCGGAATTACGTTATCGGTTTCGCCTTATTGCAAATTATTTTAATATCTATTTCGTTTATTTTTTCGTTAAGGATTTTATTATTTATTTTTGAAGTTATTTCTTAAAAGCAAATTATTTTTATTTTAATATTTATTTTGGGTATTTTTTGGTACGAAATTTTGTTATCCGTTCTTAAGCTTATATTTTAAAAATAAATTATTTTTTTAAAAATAACTTACTTTTTAGGAATAAGTTATTTTTCGAATATATAATTAATTAATTTAATTTTTTTAACCGGCCGAACAAACTTTTTTAAGTTCATTTAATATATTTTATTAAAGAATATAACGGAAATTACCTTTATTATATTAATAAGAAATATATTTACATTTTATAATGTCGTAAAATATGTGAAAATATATATTATAATTCGGATTTCCATTATTAAGTAAAAAACAAATTAATTAATAATTATTATATCATAAATAACGTAATTCTAAATATTACAATATAATAAATATTTAAAAATATAAAATATTATAATTAAATAAATAATATTAATTATATATCAAATAATTATAATAATTTATAATTAATATATATTTAATTTGAACAATTCTATATATTATATTGAAAAATTTATAATAAAATATATATTTCGTATAATATTTATATAATTATTAGGTTCTTTTCCTTATATATTATTATTTCGTTAAAAAAAATAATATTAATTTTTTATATTTAGTAATTTATATAAATTTAATAATTTATATATTTATAATTATATAATCCTAAAGTTTATATATATCTTAATCTTAATTATATATATTATTTTAAAATATATTTATAATTTATTAATTATCTATAATTTATATTTATATACCATAAATCTTTATATATTTCTTATTAATATTAATAATATATTCGGTAATTATTAAATACATTAACCTTATTTTATTTATTATATTTTATACATTTTATATATATTACTGGTTTTAATTAGTCCAATTTTGTATTAATAATTTTATAATATTATTAAACTTTTTAATTATAATTATTTATTTATATATGCTTAATATTATAAAGTTATTATAATAATATTATTGATATTTAATAAAATATAATACTGTAATTATATTTAGAAAATATATAATAACTTAACAAAAAATTAAAATATATATAAATATCGTAATCGTACTAAATTAATTTTTAATATAAATTATATTAAGTATGGTGCCATTTTCCGTACCTTATTTCTTATTATATATACCGTTTTTTAAATTTTGCAATAACTTACAAAATAAGCCTTTTTTAAATTAAACGATTATTCGATATATTTTTAACATTATAAGATTTTTATAAAATACATTATATTATTATGTATTAAAAAACATATATTATTTACCGTTATTTATAAATTAATATATATATTATTTACGATAATTTCAAAGTAATTTTTCAATAAATATTTCGTAATCTTAATTATATATATATAACTTATAAAATAATAATAAAAATATATTTATATATTTTAATAATTTTTAAATTTCGGTTCTGTTAAATCTTATAAAAATTAATAAATAATATATTATATTATTTATTTATTTTCCTTACATTATAATATAATAATAAAATTACCGATACTGATAATACAAATTATTAAATAATAAATTTTTAAAACCGCCAAATAAATATTCTTTATATTATAGACTTAATTGGCATATATTCTTTAAAAAAACCGCATAACTTAAACGGTTAACCGTTTTCGGAAATTTATGATTTATAACGATTTATATAATATAAATAATATTAGAAATATAATAATTTTATTGTTCCGATTAGGAAAAATACAAAATACGATATATCTTATAGTATATATTATATAAACGTTATTTTTATAATATTAAACCAAAGAAAACTCCGTAATTATATGCAGTTAATTGCTAAATAAATAACTTTATATAACAATTGAATTTTTAGGTATTACGGCATATTTGGTATTAATATTAAGGATTTCGGCGGTTATTCGGAATATCTAATTATTATTACATTTATATAGAATTTTGATATAAAGGAATTTTTAGAATTAGCCGGAGAAAAAATAAAAGAATTCTTAGAATTAACCGGGGACCTAATTACGCCGATAAAAAGAAAATGCGGTAAGGGAAAAAAAGTTAAATCCGGCCGTTAACTTTTATTAAAAGAATTAAAAAACTTTAATTTAAAAAAATAATTACTAAAATTTACAATAAAATAACGACAAAATATATAAACGGCTTTGAATAATATTAATTAGCACCGCACGTCGATAGATATTAATTTTAATTACAAAAAGATAAAGTTATAAAATATAATTAATAAAAATTTATTATAAACTTAAAATTTTAAATATTTCGAATTAATATCTGGAAAAATACGGACCTTAAAATAACGATATTAATAACGAAAATATAATTTTCCTAATATTGGCGAAAAATTATATTTATTATTTATTTAGCCGTATAATCGATTTTTTATCTTAATTATTCGACCCGAACTAAAATATCTTAAAAGTTAAAAAAAAATGAAAAAATTTAAAAATTAATATAAGGAATTCGAAAAAAAACCGAGAAATATAATTTAAGAAATTTTAATTCGGCGTCGTAAATCAAAAGTTATAAGTTAAAAAAATAATGTGATAATAACTGCGATACATTATAATTTAAATCATATAATGCAAAATTCCGTTAATTGTCTTAATTAAAAAGATTTATGATATATTTATTATGGCCTATAATTAATCCGGATTAAAATATATAAATATTTCGTATAAATCTTAACATATCAAAAATGAATAAACTTAATAAATTTAATAAATAAATAATATATTAATAATTTTAATTAATATTATACAAATATTTATAATTATTACATTTTATAATTATAAGGTTATGCCGAAACCGAATACGTTTTTTATTATTGGCCTTAATTAAATCCGGCAGAATTTCGTTTTGTATTTTTTAACATAATATTATAATTATTTTTTAATTTATTATTTATATTATTATCCGATAAGTACCGTTTATTTTTAACGTGGAATTCCTTAATTTCGATAAAAATTATTATTTCGATTTTTTTTTCCCAATATATTATACATAATATCGGGTTACGGATTTTTATATTTTAGTAAGTTCGTGGATTCCGATAATAATATAAAAATAAACGAATAATACGAATATAAATACGATAACGAAAATAAGGTTAAAAGGTTAAAAATATTTTAAAAATAATAAGTTTTATATTACCGTTATAAATAAAAAAACGAATTAAAGTTTTATTTAAAATTACTTAATATATTATAAATTACGTATATAAATATAAACGGTATTTTAACTAAAATTATAATTTTAAATTACGAAAATATATAAACTACATACTGGTTTAATATTTAAATTATTAATCTTAATATTAAATTATTAATTATTAATTTCAATCGAAAAATTATATACGATATATTTTAAGTAAAACGAAATATAATTTAAAATAACCTTATAATTTTTTAAATATTTATTAAATTTATAACATAATAATAATTTATAACTTATATAAATTTGTTTACGATATAAAAATGTAACACCGTTATTTCCGATTAATTAAATTTTGTTTTTTGCAGAAAGTTATTTATATCTTTTATAAAATCGAAAATATAATATTTTTATATATTATATATAGCTTAAAAAATAAACAAATTTTTAAAATATCTTAATATTATTATTTATCGAAACCGGGAACGGCTTTAATTAATTTAATCATATTTTGAAATAAATATAAATCTTTAATTTGGTTTAATTTATTTAAATATTGATTAAATAAAAACCGTTTAAATTAAATGAAAATAAATATTTATTTTACTTTTTTATTATTAAATAAAAATAACCATACGAAAAATAATTCGTTTATCCGTCGTTTATATTAGAATTTTATTATTTCTTAAATAATTCTTTTTACCGAACCGGCTTTTAATTATTTTTATGTAAATATTTTGGAATGTAAAAATTCAGATATATAAAAAAATTAAAAGTATATATATTATAATAAATTTTAATCGGAATTAGGTTATTACGGTCCTTTTTATTATAATAACTTTATATTTTTTCAATATATTAAAGTCGTTTTAAATTTATATTTGCTGTTAAATAACGTTTATTATTAAGGCCTTATTTTTATTTAATATTATAAATTAAAATTACTTTATTTTAAAAATTTCAAAGTAATATCTTAACCCGCTGAAAATTTAAATTAAAATTTAATAATTCTTTGTCCTAATTAAGATTATTTGTAGTAAATTACGTATTATTTTTCTTATTATTCCATTTTATTACGTTATTTTTTTATAACGGTTTTTATATTTTTATAAATAATACGGTTTTTATTTTGCCGAATCTGGACTTTTTTAATTATTTTATTTTTTAAATAATAAATAATGTTTGTTTTATATTTATCGAACGCCTAATATAATGCAAATAATATAACTAATTTATAATTAATTATGTTTAATTATTAATAATTACGAACCGTTTAATTAAATTATTATTATAAATTTTTAATCGAAAACTTTTATATTATATCTTATTATATATTTTAAATTATATCTAATATATTTATATTTAATTTAAAAATAATAATAAATATAACGATATAAATAAAATTATTTAATTATTTTAAATTATTATATGTATAGAATTAATTTTCGTAAGGTATTTTAGAATTATAAAATTTAATAACTTTTCTAATTTTCGATAAATACTTCTAATTTACCATAATCCTAATTAAATACTTATACATATTTATAAATTTCGCCTTATTATTAATATAAATAATAACTTTAATAATAAAATACAAATTATTAAATTAAGTTAAGTAAATATTATTTAAAAATCTAAATATATTAATTATTAAAAAATCGAAATAGTTCTAATTTAAATATTAACCTTTAAATATAAAAAACATAATATTAGTTTCGGAACGCTTAATATTAAAATATCGCATTTTTGCCTTATTACTATATTTAATTAAATTACCAATTTAACGAAAACCATTATATTTCGCAATTATTTCTTTTGTAATATTATTAATAATTATTATATATATAAATTAATCTATATAAGCAAAAAGTTTAAAACGTAAATTACGGATATTAATATATCTAAACCGAAAATCCTTTAATTTTAATAATAAATATATTTTGTTAATAATAATTAAATTATAATATCGTTCAAAAATAAAATTTAATATAATAATTTGGAATTAATTATTTAATATTTATTTGAAATTAACAATAATATAATTATATTATTTGATAAATATATAATTAAATATTTTTAAATTAAGTTTTTTCGTAACCGTAAATATTAAAATGTAAATAAAATGTAAAATTATTAATATAAAATTTTATTATTTTTTTATCAATTTAATTAATAATATTACCTAAAAAATAATTAAATTATTTATTTTTAAAAAAGTTTAAATAATTAAAAAAAAATTAAAGTTTATTTTAAAAACAAAAAAATACTAAATTTTCCGAAAACCCAATTATATATCATACCGATTTATATTTTTATAAAATACGGCCTTATTTATTAAGTATAACGCCTAATATAAAGTAAATAAATCGAAAGTATAAGGTTTTTATAAGGTTATCGGTTATATATATAACGTTAATATATAGGTTAATTATGTTTATATCGCCAAAAACCGGTAGAAATATTCAATAAAAATAAACGTTTTATTTTAAAAAACTAAATATTCGAAAATTTAAAATATTTATTTTAAGTTTTTAAATATATTACCATTATTTAATTAATTAGGAAAAAAATATGTTTTAAGATTTATTATGGACGATTTTAACCTTAATATATTATAATTTTAATTTTTAAAATTATATTATTATTATATTAATTTAAAAAAATTATATAATTATAATATATATTAATTTCGAATTTTGGATTATTTTTTTATTATAACAATTTTTATTTTATATTAATTAAAACCATTATTATATTAAGAAATAAAGATTTTAATTTTGCGTTAAATTATATAGGTTAAAATATTAAGAATTTCGGCATTAATATATATTATTAAAAGAAATAAGAATAATAATTTTTGTAAATTTATATAAGAACGTATTAAACGAAAGAAAAAAAATCATAATTTGTTATTAGACCTTATTTTGGAGGTTTTATTATTTTTGTAAATATTATTCTTAAAGGAGTTTAGCTGATATATTGGACCCTTGACAAATAATTCTTGATCAAAAGTTAAGGCTGTGGCTACGACTGCTGCGCCGCAGGCGCAGCCACAACCTCCAAAATAGGGTCCTGATCACGATGAGGCAAGAATTGATAAGAGCGCACATATTGCGCTACTTATAGCTGAGAGTAACAGTAGCGAACCCTCCTTTTATACACGTAAATACAACTGTAGCTAAGAGGAAAAGGTACCAGGGGTGCATAAAGTAGCCTCCTTTCAGTACGTGACCAAACTGAGCCAAGGCTTAGCTGTTTGATCGACTTCAGCTATGTCATGGCCCAACCGGCCACGGTCTCCAGAAACGGTCTGCCACGACCCAAGCACAGGTGCGCGGTGGGGCAGGTCACGTGATGGATCACCAACTTACTGGCTGTGAGCCAGTGAGCCGGATCACCAACTTATTGGTGGTAAGCTAGTAAGCCGGATTTGTCAGCTAGCAGGGGGGTGCTTTAGCACCCCATATACGGAAGATTCCCTCTGATCGGAACATATATATTCCAGGACTAGATCACCTTAACATACAGTACGCGTTTTAAAGCATCTGCAACTAATTATTAATATATATATAACTAATATCCTTTATATCTAATAATTAAAGGTTTTATTCGCTTAATTAAGGCATATATTAATTAATTACCTATTATTTAAATAATATATGTTATATATGAATTATAATTATCGAAATACGTTAATAATAATAATAACGACCGTACCGTTAACGTTCTTTATTTTTTATGAAAAACCTAAAAATTAAAATCGTTTTAAAAGTAAATTCTAATTTAAAGCATATGCGTTCGATATTTGGAATTATATCGATTTTAATTAAAACCTTTAATAACATATTAAACTTATAAAACTTAATATAATTTTTTACCGAAAAAAAAACCGAATCTGTTATATAATATAAATTAATACTTTAAACGGTTTTTCGTCCATATTTATATTTTTCGAAAAAGATTATTAAAAAGTTTAATTATATTAATTATTTAATAAATACGTTTAAAATAATAATTAAATATAAATATGCTTATAATTAACATTTTACAATATATATTTATAAGGATTAAAAATACTATATTATTTATAAAAAAAATAATTTTACGACATAAATTTTGAAGGTAATATTTTTAATAATTAAAAAAATTAAATTTTTTAAAAAATATATTAATAAAAATAATATTTTAATTTAAGTAAATCAGGCAAAATATATAATACTAAATATTTAATTAATACTTAATAGGAACATTATAAATAGTTAAAATAAATTTAGAAATTAACAAAAACATTAAATAAATAAATTATAAAATAAATAAATATTATAGCTTAAAAATAATAATACAATATTTCGAAAACGAAAATAACAATCGTATAAATTAACGATTTATATATAATATTAATTTTTATTATAAGGATTTAAATAATTATTTTCCAAATAATAAAAAAAGGCCAAAATTAATAATAATACGATAAAATATTGTAAAATAATAATAATTATATTATATAATTAAATTATAACATTTTTATAATAACTATTAAAAGTATTAAGATAAAGTTTTTAATGTTTTACGGAATATTTATAAATTCTTTTAATTAAAATAATTTTAATTAAAAACTTTTTAAAAATATTAATCCTTAACCGTAAGAAAAGAATTTTAAGCCATAAATTAAAATAAAATAACCGTAAAGGTTTCGATACGAATTAAAATAATAATAAGCGAAACTTTTAAAATTTAAATATATAATATATTTATTATAAAAATATTTAATTAATTACTTTATAATATTTAATTATTATTATATTTTTTTAAAATATTTTAACACATTTTTATTTTAATAATAAAATAATAATATAAATTTATTAACGAATTTTAGCTAATTAAGTTTTAAAAGAAACTATTAACTGTTTATTAAATATTAAAAACAATTTAATATTTAAAAAATAATTTAATATCTTTTACAAAATATAATAAATATTAATATATTTTTTGATTATTATTTAACTTAATATTATAAATATTTTATTTTATCGGTTAAAAATTTAAATTATTTTAAATATAAAAGATTTAATATATCTTTTTAATTTAATTAATAAATTTTTAAATTTTATATTTATTATTTGAAATAATATAATATACATAAAAAATAGTTATATTGCGATTGAAAAATATAAGAAAATTAATATAATTTTTAAAACCATAATAATACGAAAATATTATATTTATATAATATAATATATTACGAAAATTTCGTATATAATTTGGTATTTTTTCGGTAATTCCGGAAGAAAAATATTAATAAAATAATTTAAAAATAAATATTTTTATTAAAAATAAATATAATTAAATAATTATTAAGGTTATAAATAAATTTATTAAATTTGATATTAAAAATATTAACGTAGTTATTATTTATAAAGTTTTAATAATTTATAAATTAAATATTAAGTCGTAAATAATAAAATTATTAAAAATTAATAATAATATTATATAATACTTAAAATTAAAATATTTAAAATCCGAAATAATTATTTAATTATAATTTAATATAAAAAAATTTATTTAAAAAATTTTATAATAATTAAATATTAAATATATAATAAAATAAATGTTAAAATATTAATAAATTATAAATTAAAAGAATATTTTAATTAAAATAAAAATTTAATATTAATTTTATAAATTTTAAAATATATTTTAAAAAATATAAATATATTATATTTATTATCGATAAATATTTACGTTTTATTTAAGATATTTACGTTAAAAATCTGATAATAAAATATATTTATTATAATATTTTATTATTTTTAAAAGGTTTTTATAAATAATTAAAAATAATAACAAAATCCTAAAAGAATATTAATTTTAAAATATATTTTAATTTCTTTATTATTAAATTTATATATTTAATATTATATATTTAAATTTAAAACAAAAATGTAAAATATTTAAAAAAATATAATTAAGAAAAAAATAATTATAATATTAAATAACGTTAATTTATTTTGATTTTTAATTATAAATATTTTTAAATATGTAATTTTTTAGTAAAATATTTATAATATTTATTATATATATTTAATATATTAAAATAATATTTATAATTTTATTTATATACTTATAATTATTTAATTTATATTAATATATTTATTATTATAAAACAATAAATATTATAAAAATTAAATTTTAAAAATTAAATTAATTATTTTTTATTATTAATTTATAAATATTTACGAAATTTAAAATTAATTATTTAATAATATTATTATTATGTAAAATATATAATTTAATAAAAAAGTATTTTTTTAAATAATAATAAAATTTTAAAAAATATTTTTTATATATTATAAAATAAATTATAAAAATTATTCCGTAAAATAAAAATATTTAATTAAAATAATTATTTTTGAATTTTTAAATAAAAAAAATAAAAATTTAAATAAATTAATATAATTATTAAATAAATAAAATAAATAATTTAAAAATCATATTAACATAAATTACGTAACAAATTAAATAAATATAAATATATTTATAAAATTCTTAATTATTTTTATATAATTATTATATTTAAATTAATTTTTTTAAATTATTATTGTAATAATTATATTAATATTAAAATAAATAATACGAAATTTTCTTATATTATTTAATTAAAAATAAAAAAAGAAAATAAAACTTTTTTATAAATTATAATCATAAATTTTGCATATATTTTATATTAAAAAAATATAATTTAAAATAAATATAAAATATAAAATATTATATTTAATATAAAATAAGTAATTTTTTAATAAATATATATAATAATCGGCCAATAAATTATAGAATATTGAAAAGTTTAATTATTTAAAATATATATTATTTTTTCGAAACAGTTAATAATATTTTAATATATAAAAATCTTTTAAAATTATAAAATTAAATATATAAATAAAATATATTATTTTTATTATAAAATTATAAGAAATTAAATATAGATTTATTAAAAATATCTTATAAAATTAAAAAAATTATTTATAATATTATAAAAAAAATACAATTTTAAAAAATTATAAATAGATTTTTAAGTAAAAAATTAAATTATAAAATATATATAAATATGTATTTATAAATTTAATATATATAAAAATTAAAAAAATTATAATTTAATTTAATTTTTAATAAATTTTTTAATTCTATTTATTAAAAAATATATTTTTTTATAAATAATATTTGTATAATATATTATAAATAAATTTAAGTTTTATTAATTAATTAAGTTAATAAATTTAAAAATAATAATATTTTTTAAATATTAAAATAATTAAAAATAAATTTAATAAAATATTTTAATTATTTTAATTTAATTTTATAAATAAATTTATGAATTTAAAATTTAAAAATGTTTTAAATAAATTTTGAAAAATATTTATTATTAATATTATATTATTGCCAAATTATAATATAACTTATTTAAATTTTATTAATATATATTTTAAAAAATCGATTTTATTTTTTTCGTAATATTTAATATATAATTTAATTTATTTTTTTAAAATATTTTAAATTTATTTAATTTAATTTAAATCTTAATAATATATATTAAAAAATACCGATTACATTATATTATATTTAATCAAAATTAAAATATTAAAATAATAATTTAAAAATAAAACTTTATTAAATATTTAAAATAATATTTTTTAATAAATAATATAATTAATTAAAAATAAATTAAAACTTATATTATAAAATGATTTAAAATAATAATAAAATATTAAAAATATAAATAAAATATAATATTTATTTATATAATAAAAATTAAATTATTATTTTTAATATAAATTTTAAAAAAATATTATTTACTTTTTAATTTATTAACAAATTAAAATTTATTTTAAATATATATTTATTAAGTATATAATATTATAATTAATATATTATATAATTTATTAATACCGATATTATTATATTAATAATACAATTACGATATATAAATATATTTAATTATTAATTATAACAAATTACAAAAAAGAATTAATTAAAATAAATTATACATTTATAAATAATATATTAATTAAAGGTTTAATAAAAACCTTATTATAAAAAGTTTTTAAATATTTTAAAAAAATAATTTAAATTAATAAATATGACGGAAATTTTCGATTAATAAAAAAATACCTTATGAAAAATTTTAAAAAAAACCTTAATTAATTAAAAAAAATAATTAATGGAAAAAATATAAATTAAATAATTATGGCCTTAAGAATTATAATAATTAATACCGTAAACACTTTAAGATGTTAAAGGGGTATATTAGCTAGCAGGGGGTGCTTTAGCACCCTATATACGGAAAATTCCCTTTGATCGGAACATATATATTCCGGGACTAGATATAACGAACCTGTTATATATCCACCTGGAGGTATAAGCAGTATCCGAAATGGGGTCTTGATTTGCAGGTAATAATAAGGAGAGGAATAATCCAATAAAGGTTTGTTCGTTAAAGAGATTTAAAGATTTTTTTCCTAATTAAAGAACGGTATAATTATTTTTAATTAAAAGCTTAGATTAATAACTAAGGAGCGAAAATTAAGTAAATATTATTTATATGAAAAACCGATTCATTATATATCCCAATTCCTAAAATGAATATATTGTAGATCTATGTAATCTATATGATCTATGCGACCCAGCCTCATAGATCACTTAGATCTTTAGATCACTTCCAAGGCCAAGCCTTCCTACCCGAGGTTTAGCCGTGGCAGGCCTACGTTAGGCCTTAAAGGTTGGTCTCCTCGAGACAGGAACCCCTGTTCCTGTAACACTAGATCATCTTAAAGTGCAATGCGCGTTTTAGAGCACCTGCAACTAGTCATCAATACATATACAACTGATGTCCCTTATATCTGACATTATCGGTTCTTTCGGTACTGCCGGTTCTTTCGGTACTTTTATCGGCGGGGTACCGACTAACAGCACGTCAGTCAGCAGCATCTCCTTTATTGAGAGCTACGTTACTCACATATATGAACTTCTTTATACTCTCACTCTATCATAATGCCATACGCCTTTAGATAGCGAGCACCCCTACCTCGTCTCTAATATATGAGGGAAATCTGGCTCTAGACTAGCAATCTCGGCCTCAATAGCATCCCTTGACGCTCCATTGAGTTGCACAACAATCCCCGTATGTGTCCCGTTACGCTGACCGGAAGTTGAGTCTACAGTCATTAACCCGGAGGACTCTTTCGATATCCACCACGTGACGCATCCATAATCGTATCTATCCACGATTGCTGCGCCGTAAGCCTTATTCAGGTCCGAGCCATCACATGCCAACAGCATCTGGGCAAAGCTGTCTATACACCAGTCGCCCATTGGGACCTCCCCCTTACTCTTGCAACCGCTTTGATCCTCCGACCACTTGACTGACGCCAGGAGTCCTGTGCTCTCACTCCTCGACACGTATCCGAATGTATTGGATGATGTCAGTGGCGGGCTGGCACACAAATGTTCAACAACTACTTCGGCCTCAGAGCCATCAAAACTCAACCAGCGGCCATCATCGTTGTATTCCCTAAAGCAGTACGGTTTGGGGGTATCGGGTCCTGTTGGGAGCGGAATATCGGTATTTTTTGTGGTCGTGGGCCTGGATGTGGTCGTCGTGCTCGTAGTGGTAAAATCCTCAAATAACCCTTCCGAGCTCAATGTCGATAAGACATCCCGTGCTGCATCCAGTTCCTCGTCTTCTGAAAGTGGAGTTATGTCCCATGGCTCCCAGAGTTCGAAGTACCCATCGTAAGCTATCCCTGGCATGGGCTCAGGTTCATCGTCATCTGGATCATCCGGATCATCTGGATTGGAGCCGGGTGGTGGGAGCGGCCGGTCGGGATCTTCAGGATCAAAGAAATCTAGTATAACTGTCAGAGCTAGGGGGAACTCATATCGTTTGACCAAACCGATGGCAAGGAACAAGAAATGATTTAGAACATACCTGGTAAAATACCGCTGCAGAACAGGAGACATGGCCTGTCACAGAAAAGCTTACATTGAGTGCCACACTTTGCCTTACATATAGGCTTGGGGGAGCCGCTCTCATGAACTATGATTACAGGTGGGTCGTCCTGATCCGGCGTTGAGGATGTAGTTGGTGAGGGTCCTTCCCCACTTACCGGCCATGGCCATGGTCTTGGGGTAATGGTCCGCGTCTTGCTAGGCAGTGGGCCACTAGACTTTTGAGTGATGATAAAAGGCGGTGGTCGTATGCTTGTAGTCAGTATTATTGTGCCTGATGTCTCTTCTCGCGTAACGTTGTAGTTCCAAAAAGGTATTATCGAAGTCGTCAGTGGTGGTACCGTGATGACCGTTGTTTCAATTTTTGATACGAACACACTTGTCGTAATCGTGGTTCCTTCACCTGGCCAGGTCGTATTTTCGAACCAGCCACGCTCGAGCGATGTGGTAAAAGGGGGAATGTGATAGTAGTGGCAGTGGGGAGGGTCAATGAAGGGAAAATGTACTCGCACGGCGGGAAACACTTAACAGTTGCAGTTCCGCCAGGGGCATCAAAGACCTCAGGATCGATATAAATCGGGCCAGATCCGCTACCCGAGTCCTCAAAACACGCTCCGCTTTGACAGCCCGGTCCACAGTGGGTGTCAGAGCTCCCACACCAACCACTCGAGGAACAACAGCTACCCTGGGGCCACAGGCCGCAGTAAGTATTTCCATGGCCAGCCCCACAGGTGCCGTCTGTTGTCTCTATCCCCTCGTGACATTTGCCGTTGAGGCACCCAGACCCGCAATGCGTATCACTGCTACCACACCACCCACCCGAAGAACAGCATTTCCCAAACCCGCTTCCCTCACACACGGTACCACCATTGTCTGGACCGCATCGACCGTCGGTTGAGAGCGGAGCATCGTCGGTATCCCCGGTACCCGAGTTGAAGTCAACACTCCAAGCCATAGTGCCACCGAAACAAAGGTCGTTAGCGAATTTCCGTTTCAGTTCATGTGTTTCTTCGTCGTCGTAGCCAATCCACTGATCATCCCAGACCAGCTCTTTCATCATCGACTCTGAATTCAGACGGGGCTTAATGTTCTTCTCTTTGATTAAATTCTTGATCTCAGTGAGTGAAAGCACACCGGCACTGTTGGTACACTTCCCAGGCTTGCTTGGCCCTGAGAATAAGCATCCAAGCTCATTGCAGCTTGAATCTACTCTGTGTCAGTAACGACAGCAGTTCATCTCTTCTCCAGACTCATTGATGTTTCGTCGTACTACTTACCGGAGAGTGTGTATCCACGGCCATACCAGGCAAGGCCGAAATTGATCTTGGAAGGGTCAAGGCCAGCATAGTATAGAGGCAGTGTGTTATTGTAGATTTCCCTCACGTCAGCCTGCCCACGGACAAGTGACCCGAGAGTCTCCACATCAGCGTCCCAGAATCCGTGAAGATCGTAGGCCATAAAACCATAGAAGCGATTTTTTCTAATATTTATTAATAAAGTTTAAATAAGCTAAATTAAAATTTGGCAATAGTTTAATGTTAATCTTAAGTATTTCTAAAAAGTTATTAAAATTTTTAAGTATTAAATTTAATAGCTTATTTATAAAATTAAAGTAAAATAATTAGATTTTTTATTAAGTTTATTTTTAATTCTTTCGATACCGAGAAAGTATTATAGGTTTTTACTTTTTATTAAGATATACCGTTTTTATATTTGTTAAATTAATTAATTAACGAAATTTCAATTTTGTTTGCAATAGATTATAAGGATATTATTTATAAAGAAAAAAGCAAATATCTTTTAACGAATAAAATAATAAGATTTATAAGGAATACGGATGAATCATAATTTTTTAAACGTTTTAATAAAATTCTTTTACCATAATAAAGGTAATTTCCTTAATCTATATAATATTTTCTTAATTAAAATTTTTTGTTATATTACGGATATCCTAAAAATATTTATATATATATATTATAAAATAGGTTAAAATTTATAAAAATATTTATAACATTATATTGCTTAAGTTTTAAATCAAATTTAACTATAATAATAATTAAAATTCCAAATAACTTTTTAACGAAAACAATTACGTGTATATCGTTATAAGCAGTTTTAAGTTATTAGGTGTTTCGTATAATAAAATAGGCCATATATTTTTGGAATTAGCTATATTTATTAAATTTATAAACATATACCTATATTTACTTTAAAACCTGTTTTTTTAGCAGAAAATTAATTGACGGCTTTTTAGGATCGTATTTCGTTATGACTTTATAAATAAGCCTTTTCGGCTTTTCGGAATATGTTTTTAACGAATATATAGTTAGTTTTTTATAGCTTTGCGGTAATAGCGGTAAATTACATTTATGCATCTAGTTCTATAATTTAGATACCTTTTTATATATTAAGATATTATTATTTTTTCGATTAAGATAATATGTATTTTAAATAATTAATTTTCTTAAATTTCCGCAATTTACCGGCCGGTTATCGTATGTACTTATAAATGGAGCTAAACGTTTTATATTAAATGCGGTTTTCCATATTTTGTATTCGTTTCGGATAATACTCTTTTAGTACGGAATATACGAGGAGCTTACCTTTATAACTCGTAAAATACTTTTATCTTTTATTATTATTTTAAGTTAAATACTATAAAAGAAATTTAAGGTTATTTTTTTTGTCGGCGTAATAATCGTAATAATTATTAAGGTAAACGTTGACGGCCGTAATAATCCAAAGGACGGCAATAGTTCGAATATAATGGTCGTATGAGAATAATTAATCTTTTACGAATAAGCTTATTTTTTATTCCGTATATATTTTACGTTAGTAGCTTTTAAAGTTATTGTTTTATTTAGCCGGTAACTGAATTATTTTATTTAAATCTTTATTTTGTTTATATATAAATTAAATATTTATCATTTTAATTACATATTTTTATCTGTCGAAATAACTTCCGTAATTCTTTTTATAATACATAAAAAAATCGTTTTTTAAATTTTTGATATTACTTAAAAAAGTAATTTTTTCGTTAAATTATACATTTCGAATAATAATAACCTTATTAATTTATGGGTTAAAAATGTTGTAAATATTCGTAAATCGGTAATCAACGAAATAACCAATTTACGTTTTAAAACTTAACTTTTAAAATGTTTATTTTTTTATAGCGGTAATTATCATAACGTAAGTTATATAACCCTATGTTCGTAAATAAACTTATTAAAGTTTTCGATTAAATATTTTAATGCCGTTTTTATATATTAAGTATATATAATAAACCTTATATAAGTTTTGTTAAAAAAAGGGGTATTTAAAAATACGGTTATATAAATATATTACTGCTTTAAGGATATATATAATTAAGAACGAAAATACCTTAACGTTATTTTATCTCGCAATTATTCTTTCTTTAATTATATCCCTTAAGCGCTTTGCACCCCCGTTCTAAACCTGGGTATATAATATTAAGAGTTTAAATCTAATAGTAAAAGGAGGCGATTAAAATATATCTCGAAGTTAATAATTTTTTAAAATTTCATTATCGTATTTAATTACTTGTAAAAAAGCTTTGTTTTAATTTTTTAGGACTTTTAAAAGGTATCGAAATATTATAATTAATATATTTTACTTTCAGTTTTTAAGGTAAATATCCCAAATAAAACCTTAGTATTTATCGGTGGCAAATATAGCGTATCTATATCTTTCAGAGTTTTTTTAAAGTTTGTAAAATTAATAACGATTTTTTATGTTAATCGGGATTTTTTTTTAGCTTGCGGCATATTAATCTTTTAATTTTCGCCTTATTACATATTTAGCATTTAACTATTATAAAACCTTTTAGGCAAATTCCTTTCGTATAAGACTGTAATTAAAGGATTATTTCGGAACCTGGATAACCTAATTTTAAATGCTACATAATACTGTTACCGGTCCGTAATAATCTTATTGTTTTTAAATTAACGCTTCGTTTATATATAACTAAAACTATATAAAATATTATTGCGTTAATATTTTTGATAATAAACTAATTAAATTTATTTATTAACATCATAATTATTTAATTATATTTATTTCGAATATAATTATTCATTCCTTTATTATTTTATTAATACCTTTTTTTTCGGAGCTGCCGAAATAATACCAAATTATATACGACATTTTCGTAATGGGCCACGTCGTACAAACGTAACATTTTCGTATTATTAAGGCTTCGAAGGACTATATTAATTTTTCCGTACCCCTTAATCGGGACAAAACTATTACCTACGTACATTCCGTTACTTTGTACGGTAAATTTAAGATTTAGAAATTTATTCATTAAATTAAAAATATATATTATAAATCCTAAATCCAGAATGGTTAGTTCCTTAAGGGGTAAAACAAAGTATTTATGGCGTTACGTTAATCAATAATTAAAAAATATGTTAATATTTGTCGTACTTTCTTTAGGAATTAATTTATCTTTTATATAATAAATTTTTTCATAGTTTTTAATAGGCGGTCGTTTTTTTTCTTTAAAGACTGATTAACGGAAATTCGTCTTTAAACATATATTATCATTTTATTATTAAAACGGAAACCTTTTACGGTTTTCTCAAGGAATATATAATATTAATTAAATAATGTATAATAACTAATTAAGCACGTTTTATAACGGGTACTTTATACGTTTAATTCTTAACGTTTTCCCTTATTACCCTTTTAATCCCTATAAGAACTTTTACGGTTACCTCGTTTCGGCTTATGGCTTAAAATCTTTCCTTGCGGTTAAAAATTAATATTCTTGGAATTTTCCTAATTAAAATCGTCCTAATTAAAGGAATTTGCAAATATCCCGTAAAACGTTAAAAACATTACTTTAATATTTTTAATAATTACTGTAAATTCGTTATACTCTAATAACTTAATAAGGTTATTATTATTTCCTAATAACTAATCGGATTATTATTAATTTCGTTCTTTTTTACTATTTAAAGATAATCGTTTAAGTCCCGATATTAGGGGCTAATGCTATATATAAATTATTAACCTATATAATTATTATTTTCGTTTCCGGAATACCATATCGTTATTTCTAGACTATAATCTTTTGTTATTTTACGATTTATTCGTTTAGCCTTTTTATTAATTTCGAAACTTGCTTTAATCGTTCGCGATATTTTCATTAAGTGTTAATTAGGAATATGTTATCGTATACCTTGCCGGATTCGCCTCAGCTGATATATTACTTTCGTAAGTTTTTTTCTGGAAAAAATTTAGTTTTTTTAATCGTTAAAAATATTAACTTTAAACTCATTTCGTAAGGTCGTTAATATTTTTTGCGAAAAATATCGTACTTTCGATTTTTATAAGTATACACTGTAAAGTCCTGATTATAAGTTTATCTGCTTTCGGTCGTTATTTTCAAGGTATTTGTTAGGTAATTAATATAATCGATTTTTTCGGTAATTCTTCCGGAAAATATAAATATAGACGAAAAACCGCTTGGGGTATTAATTCGTATTATATGACGGATTCGTTTCTTTAGGTAAAAAGCTATATTAGGTTTTATAGATTTAATAAGTTATTAAAGATTTTAATTAAAATCGATATAATTTTAAATATCAAACGCGTATGTTTTAAATTAGAATTCGCTTTTAAAGCGATTTTAATTCTTAGGTCTTTTCTAAATTAAGGAAGACGTTAACAGTACGGCCGTTATTATTATTATTAGCGTATTTCGATAATTACAACGAATATATAGCTTATATTATTTCAGCAGCTATTAATCAATTAATATATACCTTAATTAAGCGAATAAAACTTTTAATTATTAGATATAAGGGACATTAATTATATATATATTAATAACTAGTTGCAGGTGCTTTAGAACCCGCACTGCACTTTAAGGTGATCTAGTTCCGAAACATATATATTCCGATTAGAGGGAATCTTCCGTATATGAGGTGCTAGAGCACTTCCTGCTAGCTGACACTACCCACCCACCCACGCTAAAATTTCCTACCACGGGTATCCGTGGGTGGGTAAAAATTTACGTAGTTGGTTAATAGGGGTGTGTGGGTAAAATGAAATTACCTACGGATTAATTACCCGTAGGTACCTAAAGTGCACAATAATTAACCACCTATAGGTACTTATTTTAAAAATTAAGCATTTATTATGTAAGTATAATATTATATGTTACGAAAATAAAAAGTTTACGTAATTTAATGTTATATTTTATTCGTATTTTGAAAATATTAATTCCTAAATCTAAATGTTAAATTATTTTATTTAAATTAAATTATTTATTTTATAACATTAACTATAATATAATATTTTATTAATTTTATACTAATAACGCATTTAAAACGTGGAATTACTATAATCTATTTTAATTATTAACAATAGATATAATATTATATTAATCGGCATCTTAAATGTTTTCCGAATTATTTTTTAAAAGTTTAAACAATTTGGAATTATTATCGTTAATACCGGCAGGTGTGACGACTAGGCGGTTTAACCAACTATTAAACCTTAGTCGTACGGGTTTATGTTAGCAGAAGTATTGTAGAAAACTGAGCAATAAATATAATAATCGTGTTACGTCTCGTAATACCAAAAGTGCCTTGGGTAACGATATTATATAACAAATTAAAGTTATTTAGATTATGGAAATAATAAGCGTATATATCTTTTTTTCTTGGCTTAATTACTTATAATTATATAACCAGTAGTAATTATAATTATTTGAGATTACCGATAATTATTAATAATTACCGGCTTAGTAATAATCACCGTTACGTAATCCGGGAGGTAATTCGTATAATCCTTATCTGATTGTTTTTTAAGGCCGAAATCTGTTAAATCGTAACACAATTTCCTTTTTTCCAAAAATTTTACCCTTAAGATTTCTTTTTTTCTTTTTTTCTATTTAGTAAGTAATCTTTTTTTTTGTTTTTAATTATGCTAGTTTGTATTTTCAAGATTCGTCGTATTTTTCGTTCTTTTATCGTTCGTCGTGTTGATCTTATAAAAGTCTTTAACGAATTCGAGTACGAAATTATGCCTTATTTTTATTATTTTTCGAAACATTTAAGGTGAAAAATAGTGGAAAATGTTTTAAGTTGTAAAGAATATATTAATCGGGGTCGGTTTTGTAATAATACCGGTATGCCGCTTTCTTTTTTGCAAAATATTCGTCGAAAGTATTAATATTTAAAGTACGAAAAAATGTTTGTTAATAAGCGATTACCAAAGCTTTAACGGCTTTATTTTAAGGCTTAACATCATTATCAAAAAATATATAAACTTTTTTTTTGTTTTATTTGTTTACGTAAGCAAAAATCGTTAATTCGTTCGAAAGACGTTAATATGGTATAAAGTAAGTTTTAATCCTTGAATAAGTTAAGAGAATAAAAACATTAAAAATAAGAAAAACCGGAAGCTGCTATTACGGCTATTACGTTAATATAAATTGCGGCCGACTGGCCCGATATCCCGGTTACTGATTGGTCGGCTGTTAACTCGGACGCGCCCGTTATTATTGGTGAAAATTCTTTAGCAGGTACTGGGCGCCAATAAGATTTTTGGCAGGTTCCCAGATATTCTTGGAATCCGGGCGTTTTTTTTATTTAATTAAGTATTAGGTAAGTTTATTTAGTTTTTGTATATCGAGAATTTTTTCTATTTTATATACTTATTCGTTTTTTATTTTTATAATATTTTGTCCCGTATATATTTTGATTATATTTGCTATTAATCTAAGTAAGCAAACGTAAAAAATTAAAGCAATTTAATTTCTAATAGGAATTTTAATTAATAATTGTTTTTCGAGACTTTTCTAATAATTTTATATGGACTAATATATTTAAAACAGAGTTTTTTATTAGGTCGTTTTGTTTAAAGGTTTTTGGTAACGAAGAAGATTATTTTTCTCTTTTCGAAAGTTAAATTTTTAACATTTTCTAATTATAGTACTTATTTATTTTATTACGTACAAATTCTAATTCTGCTTTTATTTCTTAAAATAATTATTATAAATGTTTTAACATAAAGATTATTTTAATATTAATAAAACCGTTATTGCGTATTTTTGTATAAATGTTTGAAATAAAATCGAAATATGCGTTCGTAAATAGTATTTTAATATTTTTGTAATAAGTAATACTATACGTTAATTATACGATTAATAATTTCTTAATTTAATTATTTTATTCGTAATTAATGTAATATCGTAAGTAAATTTTTAAAACTTAATTTGTTCGTTTTATTTATTTATTTATCTAAGATTTAAATAAGTTAAATAATTTGTAATTTAAACCGATTTATATTATAAGGCCTTATTAAAACTTAAATACAAATATCGATCGTTTATTTAAAATATTTTTTATTAATAATTCGTATATATTAAAAATATATTTTAAGAAAATATATGCTATTTATTAGGCGTTTATATCCTTATAATATAGTAAAAAATAAAAGGTTTTCGTAAATTAATCGATAATTACGAAAATGCTATTATAATATATTTTTATAATTAAGTTTTTTGACATAGGAAATTTAGTAATATAATCGAATGTAAATAAATACTATAACCGTTTTTTAACTGGTAATAATTATAATTTTCCGTATGGTTTGTGTCGTCGAGCTTTCGTTTTAGCGCAAATATCGTATTGCCGTATAATTTCTTATGTCGTTACTTTTATTTTAATATATATATATATATATATATTAATGCCGTTTTAAAGTTCTATAGATCTCTTAATATTTATATAACTAATATTTATATATATTTCATATTAAACGTTTTGGTATTTTTCTAAAATTTATATTTTATTTATTTTTTAGTTTTTTAAAAAATCGTTATTATATTATTGGATTTTTTAATATATATCAAAAGGTATTGCCTATATTGTCGCAATTTGTTACGGGCGTAAATATCCTTTTATAATAATATCGAAAATTATATAATTAATTTTGACCAATTCTTTTTAAAGTCTGGTTATTTGTTTAAGGTATTTATTATCCCATTTTTAAGCTCTTTTTGTAAATAATAACGAAGTCGAAGTTTGCCAATTTTTCTAAATAAGGAAATTAGTATCCGGTAAATTCCTTGGTCGTAATAAATCGGATAAGAATTTAATAATTGATATAAATTTTCACCTAGTATAAATTTTCTTTTAAGAAATACTTAAACTTTCGAAATATTATAATAATAATTATAAAATTTTAATTTAAAATACCATAATTAAATTCGGCTTTGTTTAATTTATATAAAAAAATATAATAAGGTATAATTTGCCTTAATAATTTTATTATCCGATTATTATATTTAATGCGTAATTCGAAATATCGGTTTTTAAATTAACGGAACGGTTTAAATTGTATATAATTAATACTAGCTCGTTAATAATTGTATCCTTAATATCTTAAAATGCCTTTTTTGTTTCGAACGTTTATTTGAATTCTTTTTTCGTAAAATTCGTTAAGGGTATAATTATTTTGCTAAAGTTTCGAATAAATATCTTGTAATAGTTGGCGAATTCAAAAAATGCCTATACCTTTTTAACTATAGTTAGCATCTGCTATTTTACGATTACAGCGATTTTCTTAAAGTTTATCCTGATATATTTTAAGGTAATAATATGTTTCAGATATTTTACTTTTTGTACTTAAAATTAATTCTTTTCTGCGTTAATAAGTAACCTTATATCTTATAAAGCTTAAAAAACTTTGTAAACGTATCCTATATATATTTTTTCGCTTTTTAAAAAATAATAATATCGTCGAAATAGCATATAACGAAAATATCGAGGTATTTTCGTAACATATAATTTATCATCCGTTAAAAAATTACTGGTACGTTCGTATATCTTATTAATGTAACCAAATACTTAAATAATTCGTATTTTATTTTAAAAACTATTTTCTATTCGTATCTTTTCTTAATCCTAATAAGGTTATATTTATCTTTAAAATTAAATATTATAAATTATTTGGTTTCGTAAAATCGAATTTTTATTTTTATAATTAAGGATAATAATATTCGATCTTTAACGGTAATATTATTTAGTTGTTAATAATTAATTACAAGTCGTAATTCTTCGTTCTTTTTTAATATAAAAAATATCGGATACTCTGCTAATAATTTCAAAAGTCAAATCCATTCTTTCTGTAACCAATCTTCCAAATATTCTTTAACAATACATAACTTATCTTTATTGAAATTATAGATAAAGTAAAACTTCGTCGAAGATCTTTTTTTAAAAACTATCTTATAGTCTTATTCGTTATGTTTTAGTAATTTCGTATTAAGCTTTTTTCTGAAAAATTATTTATATCTATAATATTATAATAGCATATTAATTAAACTTTCTAACTTTTAAGGCTGCTATTATTTTAAATCGTTATTTAATTACTTTAATTTTGCTTTAATAATAATAACGATATGTTGTATTTTTTTAATATTCGTTTTTTTTATATCTTATCCTTTTAAGTTATAAGGTTTTTATTATATTTTTATACTTACATTCGTTACTATTTTCGATCGAATATTAACATATTAATTTTTTCTTTTTTATTCATTAATAAAATATACAGCGAATTTTACTTTGTTAATTTCTTTAATAATTAAAACAATATATTAATATATTTATAACTTTCTTAAAATCATACGATAATTCTCAATATAATATCGAAATTAATTATTTAATATCGTTTTTAAATACAAATCTTAAGATCAATAATTTCGCATATAGTTTTCTCGTTATCGTAAATAATTTTCTAACTTTCAGTATTCGTCGTTATATAAGATTTTAATTTATATCTTTATAACAATTTAAACTTATTAACCATATATAGTACAATATAATTTTCGTTTAAAACTTTATAATCTATTATTGCGATATATTAATACGTTCCGATTCGTATATCCAAAGTAATAGAATTATTAACGGCTTTTATTATCATATTTCGAACCCTTTTTAAAAGTTTGCTTTAACTCCTTTAAGTTGTATTATCCTATAGCTTTTTTATATGTAACTTTTTTTTAATTTTTATTCGATTTTATCAAACTTTGAATATATTTCTGTATTTAGCGCATTAAGCTACTATATTTGTCGTTATTGCTGGCATATTAAGCCTTTAAACTAGATTCATTATTTTTAATTTTGTTATAATCTTTTTTCCGTATTAAATATATTCTTTTTTTATATTTTTAATTATATCTTATTATACGTCGTCCTAATTATCGTTCTAAAATTCGCTTATAAACTCACGTATTTTTTTACTAACTCTCTTTTTGCAAAGGTTTATAAGAAATATTAATTAAAAATAAAAATTTATAATAGCCTCTTATTATTTTTTTTATTATATATTAATTTAACTTCTTTTTCGTTTGATAATTATATTATTAATAATAACAAAAAAGATTTTCTTACGGGCATTATTTTTTGGGCCAGTTTTTTGTTTCGGCTAATTATTAGATCTCTTATAGGGCTATAAATCAAAAAATATCGAGATTATTATTTAATGTTTTTGTTATTTTGGGTACGATTTAGAAAATCGAATTATATATAATATATATAGGTAATCCTTCCGCAAATATATTATTTCCATTTTTCGTAATCGGGATATTCCTGTCGTCGACAATGTATGACATATTTTCTGCCGTATCGATCGGGGGTTCCGGGATAAATTCTTTCTATCTAATCCTAATATTTACGTAATTATCCTTATAATGCTTTTTATTATACTCGTAATACTTATTAAATTAATTTTCTAGCTTTTCGTATTTCTTATTTAATTTTTCATTATAAAGAACTTCGTATATATTTAGGTTAAATTATATTAGTAAGTTTACTTTCGTTTTTTAATTCTTTTTAAATTGTTTTTCAATTGTTTTTCGGGTACAGATTTCTAATTATTTTAACGTAATTTCTTACGTACCTTGTATTATACTATATTATATCTTATTTTATTACAATTAAAACATTTGGTTTAATTTTAATGCTTTTTATAAGTAACTTATAATTCTATAAGTTCTGGTTTCGTACTGTAAAAAATGTTATTATGTCGAAAAACGTTAATATTAGTTATATATCGAAACTTATTATCGTTTTTTCTTTTGGTACTTTTAATACGATAGGCGTATTATCGATCGTCGATCTTAATTATTATAACGATATAATCCGATAAATAATTAGGCCAATTAAGCTTAAAAAGTTTCTTTTATATTTTTTTCACGTCGTCGAAAAACTTAGCTATTAATATTTTTATTTTTAATTTAACTTAAAAGCTAATTAAACCAACGTACCGCCGTAACTAAATATTAATCCTTTTTATCGTAATTATTAAATTTGTATTTCGGCTTTTATTTTTTCGTTTATTATTCCGAAAACCTTTATTAATATTTATTTAAATTATTTATAATTATTATATATTCGTATTATTTTATAACAGGCTTAAATTAAATAACTATATTTCTAATAAATTATCCGATTACAAATTCGATTTATATAATAAACATAATTAATCAAATAAAAAAATACTCGAAATATACTTGGCATTAAATTAAAAACAGTTATAACTTAGTTAAGGTTCCATCGAAAAGTTCTGGTTTAAAGGGTTTAAAAACTTTTCTTAACTCCTTAGTAATATTTAATTAAATAAGTTAGCTTATTCGAAAAGGTTTTCCGATTTCGGATATTTTTCTTTTTTTCTTAAGTTTTTTATAGGCGGCTTAAAAGGACATTATAAAATTATTGTTATTTCTCTGAAGTTAAATAATGCGTTCGTTAATAATATCCAGTCGTCGAAGAACTTCTTCGCGAAAAAGACAAGGCTTTTTGTTTTTCGGATTCCATTCCAGTATCCAGATTATTAGGGACCTGGTAAATGGGCTATTCGATTTATTTACTCGTAAATATAATATCGGCGATATTGCTCCGAATTTAACGGCACTATTAAACAAAAACTTGTAACGTATAATAGCTAAACGGTTTAACCAACTATTAAATTTTAATTATACAGATTTATATTAAAAAAAATAACGTAAAAAATTTAATAATAAATATAATAATCGTATTACGTTTCGTAATACCAAAAATGCCTTAATTAACGATATTATATTGCAAACTAAAGTTATCTAAATTATAGAAATAATAAGCGTATATATCCTTTTTCTTCTTGGCTTAATCACTTATGATCACATAGCTAATAATGATCATAATTATTTGGGATCACCGATGATCACTAATGATCACCGGCTTGGCAGTGATCACCGTCACGTGACCCGGGAGGTGGCTCGTGTGATCCTTGTCTGACCGTTTCTTAAGGCCAAAGCCTATTGAGTCGTAACAGCAGAGGATAAATAATAAGTTTTATCCGGATATTAGCTAAATAATTATTTTGGCTGGTGTTTATATATAATTTTAAGACGGCGTAGCTTTTCCGTTTATTTAACAAAATACGCCTTGTTTTAATATTATTTTGCTTTTTTTAATTATTTTTTCCGGATTCGAATTAAACTTTTCGTTTTTATTTTCGTTATATACGAATATTTGCGGTTTTTGAAAATAAATAAAATCGAGGGATAAGGCCGCCGTATCTGAGAAAATTTAACGGACTAACCGCTTTATTATTTTAATTATAAAATCAATAGATTTAATATTTTTTATTATGAAAGTAACGCATTTGCCGTAAATATATTAAAATTTAACAATTATTTACGAGTAATACGAAAAAGAATACGTATATTATTAATGTAAATATATTGATAAAAAAATATAATAAAAGTAGTTTTAATAACGTTTTGTAAAGTTTTAATAATTAATCGATAAAATCGGAAATCCATTCCGCTAGGTAAACCTTAAGTAATTTCCTATATAAAACGTTAAAATAAAACTTTTGGCATTAAAAGGTTAAAATCTTTTTAATATTTGTGGATTTTTTAAATCGAAACGGCTTATCAAAAATTTAATTACAAAAACTTAATTAATAAGCCTTAAAATACTTATTATTAGGTTTTTATCGTTTAAACCTTTTAACCGTGCCGGTTATATCCGTAAAAGTTTTTTTTAGTTATCGGCTTAATTTTATTTTTATTCTCAAGTGTATTTTTGATTTTAAATAAATATTTACTTTTAACGTTTTTGGTTTGTAAAATTGGGTCCAGTTATAAATCAAAATTAATATATCAATTAATACGCGCATTAATACAGTAATTAATATAAATATTAACATACGAATTTTTACGCGCGTTATAACGAAAAAATTACTTGTTATATTTAAAATTATAATATTAAAATTAAAATTAATATTAAAATTAACGAAAAATTATACTTGTATCAAATTTTAACCGTATAAACACTTGTATTATATTATATATAATATAAACAAAACGAAATAAATAATATCAAGATATTTTAAATAAGTTTTATATAAATCTATTTTTTAAAAAAAACTTTTGTTCTTAATTTAGAAAATGTATATACGCGTATAACAAAACTTATATAATAAATAATGCTTCAAAATTTAAAAAACCTAAATTTAAACGAAGTTTAATATTTTAAAAAGATTGTAATAATAAATTATAATAAAATAAAAGAAATTAATTAAAATAAAGTTAATAAATAAAATATTATTAAACGAGAATTATATATCCGAATATGCTATAACGAATTAAATTACGTTATATGTATTACTTAGTAATATATTAATTAATTGATTAATAATATATTTACTATTTTTAATATATGTTTTCGAACAGATTATAATAAGTTTTCAGAATTTTCGTAAACTTTCTTTTTCAGTATATTTGTTGATTTAATTATAACGTTTTGAAATTTCGTTTATTTTCTGGCGCTTAAATTAACTAAAAACGTTAATAAGCCAGGTTTTTGCTATACGATAATCTTATCATAAATTTGCTGCCTTAATAAAAAACCAGTTATACTCGGCATTATTCCGTTATTAATTTAAAATATAGCCGTTTGAAAAATGGGTTAGGAATTATTGATTTCGTTAATAACGGAAACAGCATAAATAACGGTTAAACCTTATTTTTTCGAAAACTTCGTATAAAAAGCTTTCTCGATTTTTTTTTACCGACATTTTGCAGTTTGAATAAATTTATCGTTTTTGATATAATGGTACCAATTATTCGGCAATAAATTTTCTTGCGTATTTCGTAAATAAATACAATAAAAAGGCTAATTCGGAATATGAAGTATTTTAATTCGAAACGGTTATCCGAATAAATTAATTTAGCTTAATTTTACGTTCGCTTTATAAATACGGTAATAACCTATATATAAAGATAATTATGAGCAAATACAGCTAGATCAGAAAAGGTTATTTTTATCTTACGTCAAATATAAAAACATTTTGGTTAAAAGTAAATTTACGTATTAATTAACGCATTAATCCCCGTATTCGAAAGCTTATATAACTTACGTATTTCTAGATAATATTTAACAATTTGTTTCTAAAGTTAACTGTTATCGGAATTTGATAAATTCGAAAAAATACGCTATTAAATATTAATAAAAGCATTATCGGAAAAAGGAGAAAATAAGATAATGCGAAAAAAATAAATACCTTTTAAGAAATTTTAATGCTTTCGTTTATAATTTTCGATAAATTTCGATTAATACGCGGTCGGCAAAATAATTTCATTACATTATTTTTTATATTTTTTGCAATAAAACCTATAAGTACGTTCAAAGTAATAAATCGCTTTATCGCGAAAAAAATCGTTTATAAACGATTAACCTGAAAACGTTTTTTATTTATCAAAATAAAATTTTATTCCAAATTCAATAAAATATATAAAAATATAACGAAAATAAACTAATATTTGTTATTTTTAAAAGCTTTATCGATATAAACCTGATAAAACTTAAAATAATTTTACACGATTCGAAATAATCGTTTAAGGTAAGATTATAAAACAAAAATAAAATTCGATTTTATATATAAATTTCGTATTTACGAAAATATGTTTTTATATTTTTAAACTTTGTAAAAATATAATTATAATTCGCATTTCTTTCGAAACGTTAAAAAAGTTTATTAATAAGAAAAACGGCTTATAAATATTGATCAAATCATCGATAATATCCTAAGTAATTTCTGTAATTTCGAAACAAATTTTCTTTTTACGACGTATGTAATTCTCGATTATAGATCTTAATCGACGAGCTCGAATAAATATATACCACGGAGCTTTAACGAGTCTTTACGTTACGAATAACCTACAATAATTTTGAGATATTTAAAATACTTTTTTTTTAAAAAAAATAACCTATACACGTTTAAACCTTTACTAGCGTTCGGTATTAAGATTAATATATATTGCGAATCATCTAATCCAAATTAACCAAAGGATTAGTACGAAAATGAATGCGAAAATTAGTATGACGTTGTTAGCGAGACAACAAAGATTAACGTACTTCTATTACTATACGATTAGCCGTATCGAATTTGATTTATTTGATTTTAGTTATCTTTTTTTTCGTCTTTTTTCATTTCTAAGCCCGTTTAATTTTCTGTATTTACGTTATTTATATTTTTTAAGCGTTTGAAAAACGTCTGTAAATATTCTATAAGAAATGCGAAAAATAATAGAAATAATTTGCTTTTTTTATCTATTTTTATTTTTGCTTATTCTTTCTTATATATTTCTGAAAATGCTTTATGCCGAAATTCGTTTCGCTATCCGCTATTTTAACTTGGACTTTTATATAAAATCCGTATTTTTGTAACGCTTCGTATAATATTCCAATATTTGATTTTCTTTTATTATTTTTATGTAGGTAAATATTAATTAAATAGTATTTAAGTATTTAGTTTTTGTTAATCAAATAAACATATATATTTTGGAAAACTTATATTAAATTAGGGGAAATCCAAACGTTATTAATCACCGAAATATAAGATTTGGGAGGAAATCTTTATAATTCCGACCATACGACCTTATTTACGTAATTTTCATATCTGTCCTTAAACGTACGGGAATTTGGGAAATTATAAGTAAGGTATATATGCCGGACCTAATTAATGAAATACGGATTTTCGACAGCATTAAAAAAACAAGTATAAACTGGTCCATATTTTAATTATATAACGATTATTTTCGAATAAAATTCCGATAACATTAAACGAATATTATTAGATTATAATTAGTACAATAATTCATACAATAAATAACGCGTATTAAGAAATCTTAGTTATAATAAATTTTATAACAGCTTAATTTTCTTGATATCCGGTTAATTTTTTTTACATAATTTATTCTTTATATAAATTTTTAATAAAATAATATCATAATTATTTTTGTTCGACTTCGGATATATCTGGATTTTATAGTAAGATTAACACATTATTATTAATTAACTTATTTTTAAAATTACGTTGTAAAGCTAGCCCTGTTAATATTAAGGTTTTTAATTAAAAACGAAGATTCTTTAAAAGAAATACTTAGTTTATACTATTATCGAAAGCAGCTTTTTTGGAAATTACGGCCGTCGTATAAATCACGTTTTAAATATTTCGGCGTTTTCCCTTGTATAAATATAATATATTAAAATACCAAATCATAAAAATAATTCGAATTTTTTCGTATATTATTCTAAGACTATAAGTTAAATGTTTGTTATATTGGAGATTTAATTTTTTTTCACGTATTTATTACGGAATTTATTGTTATCCGATTCGTTAAAATCTTCTTTCTTTCCATAATTAGATTTGTTTCTTAATTTTCAGTTACTTTTTTTGTAATTCGTTTTATCGAATATGTAATTAATTTCAAATTTCTTCCCGTTTTCGATATTAGGTTATTTTCTAAATTTAGGTTTGCCTTTATTTTTGCCTTCGTTTTTATATTTATCATATGAGGCATTATTTAATTCCCGTAATTAATTTTCCATTTCGACAGTTTTTTCGTCGATCGTAATTGAGCTAAAAAACGCAATAAAACACCGTAACATTTTGTGATATTAAATTCGAATAATAGTTTAATTATGTTGCTAATTGTGGTATTAAATATAACCTTATATAGTTAATATTTTGCAAGTAAAGAAATTAATATTTTAAAAATAAGAAATTTAATACGTTAAAAATAGAAAATTAATACAGGCGGAAACTTAAAGATAAAATTCAAATAAGATATATACGTGAAATAATGCAACGAGATTGTTTATTATCCGAATTATTTACTTGGCATTTATTTTATTCCAGCTTTTTCGGATAAATTTTAAAAGTTTATTATTATTTTTTCTTTTAAATTTCTCGCGCCTCATATAATCAAAATACTATTCCTAATAAATAAAGCCATATTTCGTTTATGTTACGTATTAGACGATATTATAAAAAAGACCTTAATTAACCGTAATAATATACGGTTTAATCGTCCTACAAATTTATCCGTTATCTTTATTATTATTATTCTTACAATTCTTAACAATAATAATCTTATTCTGTTTTAAAATAAAATTTTTATTCCAGGAATTCGAATAACAAAAGTAATTAAATTATTCCGATAATAACCGCCGATTACTTTTACTAAATAAAAGCAAATCTCGAAAAAAAGTGTTTACGGTCGCCAAATACAAAAGAAAGGTTAAAATACAAGATCGGTATCGTTATTTAAATTAGGAAATAAATTATGAATTGCAAAATTAATATATTAATGAACACGATTTTAATTTTAAAAATTTATGGTTTTATATAAAATTAAATAATTTCAGAAATTATATACCGCGCTAATTTATAGCATTCCTTTAAGCTTGTAATCCGGTAAATCATATTTAATGTACGATCGAAAAACGATTTTAATATTTAGTGATTCGCGTTAAAGATATTATAAAAAACCTCGAAAAATAAATTAATTACGTAATTTACTAAGAATAACTTTTATGTGATTTATGTGATTTATGTGAAAAAAAGTATTATTTATTTAAAAGATTTTCGTTTATTTACATAAATTTAAGATTTTTTTCTAATATCGTATAATAAATAGAACGTGTTTCTTTAATAAAAAAGTTTACTCGAAATTTAGCCGGGATTTTTTTTAAGTAAGTTAATTGCATATATACTTATTTAATTTTCTTTTAATTTATTTACCAAGTACCAAATTTCCGTTTTAGTGCATTTTTATCATATAATAAGATATTTACATTATTTTTTTATATTTTTAATCGTATTTAAAATGCCATAATAATTTTGATACTTATAATTAATTTAAAGTAAGTACTATGATAAATAAAAGATTATTCCTCTTTACGCCGTAAATATTAATCTAAGGTATACATAAACCGTATTCCCGATGTAATACGTATTAATTTTCGTATTAATCGATATTTTATTATATTTACCATAATATTAGTTTTCGAAAAAAATAATGGTAAACTTTTTCGCAAATATTGTAAATACGAAGACGCGCTTTTAAGTTATAAATATACTGCGAAAACGCAAAATCGAAACGAAAAATTCCTTCGTAAAAATCCTAATAAAAAGGCCGTAAAAAATGCTCACCAAGTATTATAAGCTAAAATTTGCCATAATAAAGCGGCTTAAGATAAAAAATACCTCGAATCGGACCTTATTATTTAAGATAAAGTTCACAAAAACATTATAAATACCTCTAATAATTTATTATAAATTCTGTTTTCAGCAACGTATTAATTTTTATGTTAATTATTTTTGATCGTTTACAGACCAAATATTTTAAATATTTTATAATTTAATATAAAAGTCGTATAAAATTACGTTCTAATATATTAAAAGTGGTTATAGGTAATTTCGATTAGTTATTTTATGAATTCTTTAATTTAAATATTAATTTGCTATAGGTGTCGGTTAATAAAAAAAATATAAATTTGTTCCCGAAAACAAACTTTCCAAAAACAAATAAATTATCTTATTATTATGGGATAATACGAGCCGCCCTTATATTTATTTCTCGAAGTTCGAAAATAAATTAATAATAATAATTAATAATGCGACATATATTATGACTGAAAAATATGCTGAACTATTAATATTTATTTCGAATAAATTTAACGCTATATTGTCGATTATAAAAAACGTAAAAAAATTATTATTAGTTTCTTAGTTTGTTTTGAATTTTTACTTTTTTTATATATTTAATCGTAAGCTTAAGCATAACCTATATTCTAATTCGGCATATTTATATACGAAATAGTTTGCCAGAATAATTATTAATGTAATCGTAAAATATTGTTAGCGAAAACTGTTTTCGTTAAAATATAAGAATTTTGGTATTTTCGCCAAGTAACGGCAATTAATAAGTTAATTAATACGTAAATTAATATATATATTCAGTATTAATTTAGTTTATAATACCAGTTATATTATGCTTATATTTATTATGTCAAATATTTTCAAATGCCTTTATAAATCTTATATTGTAAGATCAAATAAAGTTTTTACTATTTGCGTAATAAAAATTTAATACTCGAAATTAAGTTAGGTATTTTTAATTTCATCTGTAACGAAAAAATAAATAACGTTTGGGTTGTTTTTATTTTTTATTATTTATGCAATTTTAACAATATTCGTTTTTATATAACGGATAAAGAAAAAAAGTTCTTAATTAACTTTAGTAAATTTTAACTTTTCGATATTATAACTTAAAAAAATTATTTTTTCAAATAACAAATAAATTTAAATTACGTTTCCGGTTTTATAAATTCCGGTAAGCTAATTATTTACATATTTTATTAATGTATTTTTTATATTAATATATATTTTTAACCTTATTTCAAAATATAAATTTTGTTATTTTAATTATTTCTCAAAAGCACTTTCTTATTTTCAGTTTACGATTATCGAAATATTGGGAAAAAAATTCTTTAATTATAATATCTGCAAATTTCGTAAATTTTACTTGCTTTATTTTCCCGGCTCGGTTTAATTTTAAAATAATGTAATAATGTAATAATTCGAAAAATCCGTTGTTTGTTTAGCTTTTAAAAGAAAAATAAAATTAATAATAATATTAATATATATCCCGAAAACTGTTTCGATTATTCTTAAAGTATTTGTAAATAACTTTCTTTTTAACGTATATTTGTTTAATTTATAAAACATAATAAATTAAATAATTCGTTATTAATTTTGCTTAATTTATAAAGCAAGGCGATTATTACGCAAATTAATACGTATTTAATAATAATTTTGTTTTTAAAATAAATAGGAATTTTAATTCGTTATATTTTAAAATTATTATAATTTTTATCTAATAGGTATTCGTAAGTAATTAGCTCGTAAGTAAATAATCGTAAGCAATTTTGAAAAAATACCAAAACTATCTACGGTTACCCACTTACCGTCGTGGGTAGTCCGTGGGTACCCATTGGGTACCCATTGCAAACCCTAGCTCCGGCAGTTTAAAGGGCCACATATATGTATAGCGAAGTCCCGCTGCATTGCCTCTTGACCATCCGTCGGGAAAGAATACTATACCTAGTCATGGCATATATGTTGCAGTGATGTCAGAGGAATTAAACACTGGAAACCCCATATTGCACTCCTTCTACCAGCCCTAACCACTCCCCTGGAAATCCTCAAGCTGTTGCGACAATCGCATATACAAGCTTCATCCTACTAATTCCTTCTCTCACTCGCTTGAGGCCATCAAACACTCCTTCCAAGCCACCTTCGCAAGGTTGGGATGCGCAGCAATTTTTCCCCTCTTCAAAGAGCTACCTAGCAAGCTCCCAGAACCTGCCAACACATCAGTCCACGGACGCATAATAAAGCATAGCAGGGGGTTAGTCGGTTTACATTGCGTCGAACTCCAGATCTTCCGGCTTGGCCGGGACGACCGCGTCGCCCATGTTGAACGTCTCTCCGGTAACGGTGTAGGCGAGAGTGGAGTGGCTCTCTACGTCATCCCGGGAATGGGTTACCGGGAGCAGGGAGTTGATCTTGGGGCCCCCCCCCCCCCCCCCGCGAGGAGATTGCCTCGCAGCAGATCTCAGGGGAAGCGCCTTCGGAAAGGCAGTCAAACGCGAGGGTCAGCTGGTCCCTAGTGTACTCATGGATCTGGCGCCTCGGTTAGTCTTTCTTAAGCTCTCCGACGTCCCCACTCCTGATGGATTCTTACGTTTTGCCGCATTGGGGATCCTTGTAGTTAAGGGCCTTGCTGGCCCCCAGGTTCTCCACAAACGGAAAGTTGCGCGGAGACCAGGTCGTGAGGACCTCGCAGCCGGACCTTATGCTCGTGTTAGCGCGGTGAATGTACTGCTACCGAGCCAAGAGGGGTTCTGCGTCACTGACAGCGAATTGAATAGCTAGACTTCCTGTAGCCGTGTTTCCACCATACACAAGAAGCGGAACGCCAGCTTTTCCTCGACCAGACAAAGGGAGCCCGAGGGTCTGGTAGAGACCCTGCCCAACCGTGGTGATACCCACGCCCATGGTTGCGGCTTGATCGTCGTTTAGGTTGTCTGGGATCTTCATCTGGAAATCCCCTTTGGCGACGGCATACTCTGTCACTCTCGTTTAGTCTTAGTCCTGAGATCCGGGGGCAGCTTACCAGCGAAACAACTGTCCTCCGGCTCCAGCGGCATTGCATCCATGGACGAAAGCTGCGATCCTGTCGCCTTGTTGCAATTCCTCTTCACCTTGGGCCCGACTTCCTCCACGATGCCGACGAAATCACGGCCGGCAGCGGTTCCGACAGGGCCAAGGGAATCGATATGCTTCCTACAAGGTGATTAGGGGAAATCCCGGCTCCACAGAAAAGCACGTGGGCTCACCAATCCGTAGAGTTCAAGGCCGCCGTCTGGTTCACTTTGCATAAAATATTGTCATTTCGAAGGTTAGGCAGCGGAACTTCTTGGATAGTTGCCTTTTTCTTCCCTAACATTTTAATCGCTCTCATTGTTGTCGCCATGTTGATTAGATGCGTCCAGAGTAGATGACTTGGAATCGATCTCTGTAGCTGAGCCGGTAGAGCATCTAGGACCTCGTCCTGGAACGTGAAGTCTAAATAAGAGATCTTCCATGCTCCAGGGAAAGCGCCCGTGGCTCTCGAGCTGAATTTCTCCCGTTGATGCAGTGCTTCTCCCTACTCCGGGCCCCCACATGATACAGGCCTCCTGCCTACTGTGGCTGATCAGGGGAAGATCTCCTCGGAATTGACGCTGCCCTCGGTCCGAACTTTCACATTAAATAGACACTGTGTTTAGACACCTTCCAGCGAGCCGAATTATCCGCTAGGAACTCCAGAGGGCAGGAAAGCGTATCCAGGGCTTCGGTGAATGAAGCATGCCGTAGCGAGACGCGCCAGGCTAGCTTTTTCGGGAAGACCATCATGTAAATTTCTGCTTGTAGTGAACCAGGCTCGTGAAGTGGGCCACTTCGGGACTTGAATGCAGCGTCAAGCAACTTTGCATGGCATATCCTGACGCGATCCCGTGGCAGGGGTATTTTTAGGGTTGGCCTAAAAAGTGAGTCGAGCACTTGTCAGCACTGCTACACGTCCAGAATACCCGTCTGTGCCTGTGTTCTAGCTGGTCGAGGAGAACTGCCCAACATGTCGCATACACAATATACTTTTTCCCTCAGTAGCGTCTCGGCCTCTTCACCCGCGACAGAGTTGATATTACTCGAGAGCTGATTGGATCCAACAAGAGTTTTAGACACTCGACTTTCAGGCGACGCGGACTGGTCTGCAGCCCATTAAGCTCTGCAGGATACCGCCAGCTATTGCAGCAACCTGTACAAGCCGTCAATGGGAACATGCAGACTCACCGCATGATTGCTAGCCCAGCAGTTAGTCTCATGTGACTGGGGCAGATAGAGAGCAATTAACAGACAGAAGAGGTTTGAAAAACTCCGATCACTGGTAACAGACAAAAGCGAGACGTCGGCCCCTCTGTGCAGAAAAAGACCACCTTAGACCTCTACCACAGGACCCGGCCACAGCGTAGGGACACAAGTGAATGTCTAATTAACAATCCAATGGAAATCAACATGAACACCTACATCCCACTATCACTCAACATAGGTGGCCCATATGTACTCTAGTATATCTAGCCAAGATCTCAATATCTCTAGGTGTTTCCGTGGTTACCTTAGTAGAAAGAATAAGTGCGGCCTGCCCATAAAACAAAGCCAGCCCTTTGATACCTAGATCTGTCATATCTTCCACAGCTAGGACACCTTTGGATCTCGAAAGGTCTGAGCAAGATTTGACAGCCGAATATGCGTGCCAAGCCTTTTCTTTTCAAAGGCCCTCTCAATCTCGCTAAAAGACTTTCCCTTGGTCTCGATCATGTAAAAGAAGCTGACGACGGTGGCGGCGATGGTGCAACCGCCGAACATGAAGTACACGCTCGGGACGTTCCGTTCCAGCAAGATGGGACACACAAACGCCACAAAGAAGTTGCAGACCCAGTGGAAGACTGCGAGTCAATCAGAGAATGATGACAACACAAGTAATGAAAGGTCAATTGGCACGTACCGTATGCTAGATTCGTCGCCTGCGCCCGCGTGCGCGGGGGTTGGATCTCGGGCGCCCACACCTTGATGCTGATGCCCCACGTCGCGGACTGGATGATGCAGAAGAGGCAAATGGTGACGATGACGATCCAGCGGCCGGCGCCGTGGTCTGCATGCACCGCGTTGGCGGCGTACAGGCTGCCGACCAGCAGCAGCGTAATGGTGAGTCCGAAGCCCCCGGCGAGCGTGCTGGTCCTCCGGCCCCACTTGTCGGCAAATGTCGTGGCTGGGACGCTTGTTGTGAAGATCAGAATGGCAGACACCCCAGAGGCCTGGTCAGAAACAAGAATGTTAGCAGAAAATATAAGTTGGCAGTGTACTGCAACACCTACTAGGAACGAGGCTTGTTACGACCGAAGGCCTGCCTCCTGGAAGAGCATCGGAGCATACTACGCGCTAGCTATTCGCCATTGTGCAGATCGACATGTCCCTGAAAGTCGGCTAGCACTTACGAAGAGGACAGCATCAATACCGCAGAGCTGCAGGAACCCTAACAGGAAAACCGCGAGGAAGGTCCGGCTCCGCACGTCTCGGGCCCACAGGTCCATGAACCGCACTTGATCCTTTTCCGGCGCAGGAGAAGAAGCAGCAGCTACGGCTTCCCCAGGGAATGAAGATCCATTATTGTCACTGTCGGCAGGGGCATTCCCGTCGACCTGGCGCTCGTCGCGCTTCGCGCCCAGGGCCTCCCAGGCGCGTTCGGCATCGGCCTGGCGCCCGTGTAGCATCAGCCAGGGTGGGGAGTCGGGCAGGACGAAGAAGTTCGCCAGGACGTAGGCGGCGGCGATGAAGGCGTTGATGATGAAGGGCAGGCGCCAGGAGAACGAGCCGGGGATGTTGACGGTGCCGTAGCTAGTAAAGTACCCCGCGACGAGCCCTAGACAGGTCATGAACTGCGGGCCCGAGGTCAGGGGCCCCCGGCGCTTGGGCGGCGAGATCTCGCAGATATAGACGGTCTGGATGCCGATGAAGACGCCGTAGCCCAGGCCCTCGACTACGCGGCCCAGCGCGAACATCACCAGGTGCGCCGCCGCCGCCTGCACCACTGCCCCGACCGTGAAGATGGCGGCGCCCAGCGCGATAGCCCGCGTCCGCCCCAGCGTGTCCGCTATCCGCCCGGCGAAGAAGGATGTCACGGCTGCGGAAAGCAGGACGCAGGATACGAGGACCCCGTGCACGGCGGAGTCAAGATGCCCAAACTGATGGAGGAAGTTCTCCATTTGAGTGACAGGGCCGACGATGCTGGTATCATTACTGTGGGGCGTGGATCAGCGTATTCCAACGACGTGTCTCACTATTCATTCCAAGACATACATACCCCATGAGGAACCCTCCAAACGAGCACACTATCGTGGCTAAGGTGTACCCCGCAGGCTTGAGGGCGCGTGCCGATGGTAGGTCGATTGTCACCGGCATGCTGGATCTGTCTCAATAGAGCTGCAATAGTAGAGCCTGAGATGACACCGTTTGGGATAGAAACGGTGAAGAACGGTCGGATTACAGTGTTCAAGTGCTTTGTTTGACCGCTCAGATGTCGGTACTAGCTTATATAATTGTTCTCGGATTGACCAATGCGTTACTGAATAATGGCTGACGACGTCGGCCCCCCTGAGGGGGCATGGATTCGTATCGCATTCCCGCCCCCGGTGCTTCACACGCGTGTGGCATTCCCCTTCCGGATAGCACATAAAAAATTCCTATTGCGGTTTAGTGTGACCGGCCTGATGGCATTCTCCCTGACCTCGCGTCGACTGGAGAGTTCCCAACGGCATACTTTGCATCGCTTGGCAAGTGTCAGCAGCCAATCAACAAGGATTCAATATCACCGACCACTTGGGAAACTGCCTGGGCTGCGGAGAACCAAAGGCAGTCCATGGATATTACATAAAAATGGCAGTGGCCTAGAGCTGTTAGGAACCTGACAATTTCGTTTTGAGACCTAATGCAGAAAATCATCAACCATACAGGGAATAGCTCAGGTATGTCGACTGTACCACTGGTTGTTGTCTCCGAGGGAGAAAGGCGTCAAAGGAGGGGACATCTCGACGAAAGCTTCTATATACGAACCGGGTACATACATGCTTTGAGACAGTCTGGTTTATGAATATTTGTAGGCCACCAAAAAGCTGCACGTTCCATATTTGTATAGCCAGCGCGGTGTGGAACCTGGGTGTCGGGTTCGAGATTCGATAAGGGCCCCCTACTTTGTTAATAAGACGATCTACGACATATCCAGATATATTAGAATCTGTTCTTTGTTGTAGGTAACCCGAGACTTAGTGTTATAGGCCAATGGGTGTTGCTCCGAATAGACGGTTGGAGCAAAATGAGTGTAGCCCAACTCGGAAAAGTGAAACAACACCGATTTCTCTATAAAAGGCTTTCAAGCGAGCAGTAGGTTTTTATAGCGAACGCAATGCCTTACGGCTAAGCCAGTAAGCCAAGTCACTCTTCGCGGCTTCACACGTCGGGATTTGCAGCTTGATCTGCCAAAGAAGTCACGTCGACTACCGCAAGTTACCTATTAGGGGGCGTCATATAAACGCCCTCACACCAATCGCTAAGCCGGGTCCTCTTATCAGGGCAGTTGCGGGGCCCCGGGTATATCTATTGCCCACTTATATCATTGCAATGCCAGCCGGTAGGCACCCTTGATATCTGTGCCTGTTTATGCTGATCATTCTGTCTAGACGTGATCGAAGATCAAAAATCGAAAACATGGCTTGCGTTCGGTGTGCCCCTGAAGTGATTTCAATTCCCCAAGTTTCACTACTTTCCAACTCCCTAAAAGGCTATAGTTGCAAGCCAGCATATCTTGATCTGTGATGAGATTAATCCCTTGTACTCAAATGCTTAGCTCATAAATGGAGCCCATCCACTATGGCAGTACAGGGACTTGTCCAGCTGCGCATCCCCTGTCCTATGTATCCATTCCTTGTGTATATCAAATCGAGGGAGATTCGAGACTGACGCAATGTCGTCTGTAGTGGTACACTTTATGTCAAGCCTTCTAGGTATCCGTCGTAACACTTTCCTTTTTAGTCCATGGGTCATCTGTCTGTGTGGTGGCTCCCGGATATATAGGCATGAGCTGGGAAGAGGCTCGCTCTTCACTTAGATCCCATATCCTACATTTCGTGATTTCCGACTTCTTTAGCGAAAGAAAAATGATTGATACGAATTTAACACTGATGATCCTCCCTTTTCTGTCCCTGTCGCTGCTAGCCGTGCCATTCCTTGGCTTCCTTAGCCTGGTGGTCACGTACCTGCGCGACAAGAAGGGGTTCCGGAAGTATCCCAACCAGAATTGGGCGTCGAGGCTAACGGGCCTGGCGTACGGGTGGGGGTGGGGGTGCGGGCGGTCGCACAGGACTTCTACACGAAGCGGCTGCACGAGCGGCTGCAGAAGCAGCCGGTGATCCGCGTCAGGCCCAACCGGCTATCATTCGAGCGGGCGGCGGCGGCGCAGGACATCTACGGCCTGCAGTCCAAGTGCTGCAAGACCGCGGCGTACGACGGCGGGGGGCCGCCACCTCAACAACATCACTGACAAGTCGGTGCACTCGGCCCGCCGCCGCATGGTCTCGCACTTCTGTTCTCCCAAGAACTTGGACGACTGGGAACCCAAGATCGCGAGCTGCGTCGCCACCCTCATGATGCAGATGGACAAGCGGTGCACCGCGCCGCACTCCCCTTCGTTGGACGTCGTCCCCAAGGACGAGCTTAAGTTCGATGTGCTCCACTGGATGTGGCTCTTCTCCGTCGAGGCCGCTATCAAGCTCATGCTCAGCAAGGACGTCTACTTTCTTCAGCAACGGCACTGACCACGTACACTTCAAGGACGCCAAGGGTAAGGACCAGGCCGTAAGGACCAGGCCGTCAGGACCATCTATAACTCGCACGCCACGCAACGTGCCGCCGCGACAGTCATCTGTGAGTTACGCCGAACGCGTGCTTGAGCAGCAAAGCGAATACAGATATTGGCCAGCTGACATTAGGTTTGCAGGGGACATGGACAACTTCGGCACCTGGGTAAAAGTCACGAGCTTTTTCTCCAAGACATACGCCGAGAACTGGCAGGGGAGTGGGAAGTTCCACACGGCGATGGAGGCGCTCGTTAAGGAGCGGGTGGAAGCGGCACGCCAACGGCGAGGTAACCCATGACCCCTTCTCCCCGCTGCTGGAGGACAGCAAGGGCGACGAGCCCCCCCAGCACCACGACAGACCGCATCGCCGAGGTTGAGCAGAACGGTGAGTGTTGCGCTACTCCACCATGACACGCAAAACGTCCCCAACAAAAACACAACAATAGTGGTGGGAGGGAAAGGAAAACCAACTGCTGACGAATGTCTTGCAAATTCAAAGTTGGCGCCGCCACCGACGGGCCGGCACCCGCGCCTGCATCGGCCGCAACATCTCCCTGCAGATGCAGGAGGTCGCCGTCGCCACCCTCCTCTACCGCTACGAGTTCGCCCTCCCGAGCCCCGGCTGGGAGGTCGAGTACGAGGAGTGGTTCAACCCGTGGCCCTTGAAGCCGCCCCTCAAGGTTTGACGCCGCACCCCAGCCGCACCCGTCCCCGATGTTCCCTTGGTGGTTTAGGGTGGTTACTAAGAATTCACATTTCGCAATCAATATTGCGCGGATAGGGCGTTTGTTCTTTTTTTTTCATGGGTTTTTTTACTTGCCTGTATTGTATATGCAAGCTACCAACAACGCTCTCTGGTGATTTTCTTGTTAGGGGTTCTTATTCTGGTGGCTAGATAGAAGATTGCAAGTCGGTAGCGAAATGACCTATTGTTTTCCCTGCTGTGCTAGGAACACCTCCTACGTCGTGTTCTGGCCAATCATCTGCTTCAAAGACCGGACCTCGGCCTGGGTGCGGTATCCGAGCGCTTGCTCAACGTCAGCGAGCAGTGTCCACGCGCGGAACTTCTTCGTGATGTCTTCGGGATGCTTTCCGGCTGTGAGGATATATATATGGTCAGCACACGTACGGGATGGGTCACTCGGTGATGGACTCACCGAAGTAGATGGGCATAAGAGAGAAGCAGCGGACACCGTCTGGAAGCTCTGAATTGCAGATGCTGAGAATCATGTTCGCGTGGTCTTGTACCTTTTTACGCCGGTCAGATTTTAGCAGGGGATGGAGCCCATGACTGACAAGGGCACATACGAGCTGATGATTGGTGGAGCTGTAATCACGGGGTTCTGCTAATAGAAGGATGTTGAGCAAGTGGTACCACAACGTAGTCCCGGCTATGCCCAAGGCGGTCAGCTTGTCACACAGAATTTCAGGGGGAAAGGGGGTGTGAGGGACAGGGTGGAGGGGCTCGGTGAGACTCAACCCGCAGCCGGAACAGCAAAGAAGACCTTCCTCAGCCCCTCATCACTCCTAACCCCATAGGTAGTACCCCAAAAGCTCGCACTGGTAAGCCCGTGCCAAACATCCAACCTGTCGATCAGCAACTGCCTGTCCGCGGTCAAATCCCCGCCGTAGATCAGGTTGATGGTGGTGCCGGCCAACCACATCAGATGATTGGCCAGGTGGTCCTCCGGGGCGCCGATTTTGGGCTTCGAGACGTTCCAGTCCCCCGGATCGAGCTGCAGGGGTCTCTCGTTTGCCAGGGCGATGGTGATCTCGTGGCGGATGTAGATGAAGAAGTTGGCCCGGTCGAGCCCCGCCGAGGTCGCACAAACCCCTCTCGACTTGAGCAGGTCCAGCGCGCCCATGGAGTGAGAGCGGTGGGACTCCTCTGCCGCCTCGAGCAGCTCATAGCTCATAAACAATATAGCAGCAGTGAGGGCCTCGCTGTGGGCTCTCCGCCACTCACTTCTCCGATGAGACAGTTGAGCGCCTCGCCGTAGTAGCGGGAGGCGATCGGTAGCCAGACATCGCCAGACGGTAGCATCGAGAGGTGCTTGGCGGTAAAGGCGCATATGCGGCGCAGTAAGAGGTCCGAGTAGGAAGCGCGACCGCTGACTTCAATTTGGTAGGTTTGCTGAAAGTCGAATATGTCCATCCACGTCGCCAGCTTTGCCCGCTAGACGGTGAACAGGTATGCCATTTCGTCTTTCAGGTCGACCAGGACGGGCGTTGACCCCGGCGTCCTTGGGCTGGTAGACAGACCGAGACGTCGGGGCTGTAGATTCCGAGGCTGCGGCTGTGACTGTGGGGGATGGTCCCGATACCGTGCTCGCGCTCGCTGGCGACAATATACTAGTAGCATGGTTGAGAATAGAGCTAGCGCTTGGCCGCCTCGTTTTCATTGGACTTATGATAGGTTCCTCAGCTGTGGGGCGTGTGGCCGCGACGGTGCCCCAGGCCGAGTGGGTTATGAACTCGGTGGCCCGGCATTGGAGCCCTAGGCGCTCGCAATTGCTGCACACCGGTTTCTTCTCATCACATCGGGTATGTCCGGCCTTACATGTAAAGCATCCTATAGAGTACCTGTCAGCGACCGCTGGAGCATCTGACACTTGCGTAATATTTCCATCCTGTTTGTACGGAGGCTATGGTGCGGAACCTGGGTCCTCAGAAGCTAATCCGGCTTCATCATGTGAGTCGCTAGCATCGGTTTGCTTGTTTCGAGCTGTCTGTCGGCCAGCCTAAAAATGGCACTCCCTCCTAGTCGATGTCGGTACAGACGACATTTCCCCCCTCACGGAGTCGGGAAGAATTAAGCTCTTTAGGGTGATCCCCCACTGTCGCCCCTTTTCACAAACGCTTAGTTTCAAGGCTGGCCGTAAGGTTCGGGGGCCACGGGACGGAATTTTCCGCTAAGACTTCGTAGTGCGGGTTGCTGCATCCCCTCTGGTAGAATGAATGGCTGGGGCTGGAGGCGAGAGGAAAGGAACGTACCCGTCTTTCTCCGTGGACCGCCGCACCTCTTGCGCCTCTCATTTGGGCTGCCCGACTGAGTAACTTCCATTTGGTATAGGTAGGCAATATCGGGCGATCACGCTGTTGTTGGCAGCCTGCTGTAGAGCTGGCGCCGCACATAGGCACTATATATTGCAACGCATGGCAGCGAAACAGTGCTCGTCCCTTCGGATGTTCCGCCCAGTATGTTTGTGATTTGCACTAGACCCGCTCCGCGTAACGTGCCGGACAGCCTTACGGCACTTGCTGCTAGGTTACGTGATTAACGCCAATATCCTGTGTTGCGCTTATGTGTCGGCTAGTCAGGGGTGCGAAGCGCACGTGCTAGGAGGCTACACAATAAGCGGTAGCGGCACAGACGCTTAGTTAAACTAGCAGTTACACTCTATAAAACGTTGACTTCGTGCTATTTGACTTGCTACGATTTTCGCATTTATTCCAGAGCTAAACGGAAAATGAAGTTACCGCTTATTGGATAGCCTCCTGGTGCCCGAGAAGATATGCCACTCCTATTGCAAACCTATGAAAAGACCCGTTGTGCTGGTGGTCAAGTACTATCAACACAATCGCGACCTCGAATTTATGCCCTTACTTCGAGGGCCTATTAATACTTGGTACTGCCTCTCGTCAACGCGGATCATTAAATATATCTTCCTGGCCACATATGCTGCATATCACGGGCGGGATTTAATTAAAAGGACCCTTACCCTCATTGATGCCCATACAGTTCGCTAAACCGTTTTGTAACCGTATATTCCATTTATTCGGAATAAAGTCGATCGGACATATAATTACCAAAACGTAAGTCCGATTCGGACCTTTCTACGACAGTAATACCTATAAAGCTCCTTAGGTATGCAGAAAAGAATACTAGGTAAACATGGCTATGCCCAGACTGGTATCCGAATAACAAAATACCCCATCACGTAATATCATACTCTGAATGCTTTTGACAGAAGACACCTCAGCCCTTTCAAGAACAACTCGGAAACAGTACCGAAATAGGTTGTTGGCTTTCAATATTGCGTAAGCCAAAAGTAATCAGATTACCCAGGGGCGTCTAACACACCATAACAGCAGCACTTCTGGAGGACGCCGAATGCACTTCCAGCCATTTGGCGAGGAAGGGCAGTATATTCTCACCAGTTCTACCGTCCTCATCGCCGTCTGTTCCGCGTACTGGCTTCGAATCCCTCATTTCAGGCATTAAGGCCCCTGTCGTGGGTTATAGGTTATTTTCTAGCCTAGATGGATCGTCAAAATGCGGTTTGTAAAGGGCAACATGCTAATTCGGGAGGGCTACGCAATGGTCGTGAAATAGGTGGCTCGCGCCCATCATCGAGAATAGGGGGAACTAACACCTTGCGGTTCAAAGAGTCCATGTTCAAAGTACGCCGCAGCGATGCCGATATCTTAGTTGTCTCCAACAAGTACGTCGATGAGCTCCGTAACCTGACGGATAGCAGATCAGGGCTACCAGGGGCCATCTTAAGAACCTCTGTGGCCGCTATTCAGCCGCTGCCAAATCATCCCCACAGCCTTTTGTAGGAACCAAGCTAGCCCGTGACTGCTTCAGTAGAACTTTAAGCCGGGTGAAACAAGACCGGGACCTGTATCAACCCTTCCCAGGGTTCTGCCATTGGCGGCCATATATATGACAGAAGGTTTGTACATACCACCAGAACCGATTTTCTGGCATAACAGAAAACTACCTTGGGACAACAAGGAGATAGCAAGGGGACGAAATGCGAATGCTATATAACCAGAAGTTTCAACGAACGAACGTGGGCGATGGGGAGATAGGAGATATATCGGAAAGTGCATGGCAAGGCTCGGCGGGGCGTTGCAAAGACAGCATCGGGATCAGCTGGACAGGCCAATCAGTCTTGCGCATAACTACGTACTAATGGTTTGCATCGGAAGGCAGGCCACATGCATTGCTTACCTACTGATTGGATACCTGGAGAAGATCCCAAAGGTGTTGGAGAAAGCAAAGAGCCAGGACAAGTTCCTACGCCTCATTCTTAGTGCCGGCATTGACGTAAATTTTGTGTGGGCAGAGAGTAAGAAGACTACAGCTACGCAACAGTATAGACTACGATAGTAAGAGCATACGAGGCCGGCAAGGTTATAAGGCGGGTGTTAGTTTCGAAGCCATTATATACTATGTAAATGGGCATGAAGAGAGTAATGGTAATAGCTATTAACTGCTCCAACCAGAATAGGTATAGGTACCTAGTAACGTTAGTAGTAGTAGTAGTAAACCGTGCAGCAGCAACAGATTGGCGCCGATCTCGCAAGCGGCGATGTACCTACAACTCTAGAGGTACGAAGTACAAAGTACCTATCCCCAAGAGCTAGGTACCAAGGTAGTCTAATATCTAAATTCGGAGAAGTTGCATGTGGGGGATGGTTACAATATTGGAAAAATCCCACGCCGGAGAGAGACACGCCATCGAAATGAAATTGAATGACCTGATCGATCCAGTTTACTTTTTTGGCAACTGCAGGGTCCAGCAATATTTTGTCACAAATTTTCAATTCTGGTGATAGCTTCGTTTTTGATTGCTCATCGCACACTCCTGCCGGTTTGCGATTCTATACACAGCCACCCCCCCCCCCCCCCTCCCCCCGGCTCGCCATTTACATTTCATTCAATTAATTCCCTGCCATCCGAGGAATTAGACCCTCACCATCATGCTGTCCACCCTCCGCATTGCGACCCGCCAATCGGCGGCTCGTCGCGCATCGTCAGCCTTCACCTTCCAAGCTGTCCGAGCTGCTTCTACCTGGGCCAACGTCCCCCAAGGTCCACCTGTAAGTCTTCCGTCCCCCAATCAAGTTGTGTTTGGTTTCTTTATGGTAGCACGGGCTGACCAAGGGCCAAAATAGGATGTGAGTCTTTCCTGGCTAATGCTCTAGATCATATTTGAAGCTCCTATGACTACTAACACGGCCCTTTCCCACTCGATCAGGCGATTCTCGGTAGGTCCTCGCCGCCCATCCGCGGCACATGTGATGTCATATGCTGTATATGTGTGTGTACGTCTAACAATGCAACTGCAGGTATCACCGAGGCTTTCAAGGCCGACTCGTTCGAGAAGAAGATCAACCTCGGTATGGCCGCATTTCCCGTGCTGATCTTTCCCTCCCCGCCTCCCCCTATGCCTGCTGCTACCTTGTCGAGTTGCTGCGACGCATAAATGCAGGCTAAGCTAACATATCCCCACTCTCTAGGTGTTGGGGCCTACCGAGATGACAAGGGCAAGCCCTACGTCCTCCCGTCCGTGCGGTCAGCGGAGGAGAAGGTCATTGCGTCGCGCTTAAACAAGGAATACGCCGGCATCACCGGCGTCCCCGAGTTCACCAATGCCGCAGTCCAGCTCGCCTATGGCGCCGACTCCCCCGCTCTCGACCGCATCGCCGTCACCCAGTCAATCTCCGGTACCGGTGCCCTGCGGATCGGTGCCGCCTTCCTGCAGCGATTCTACCCCGGTGACAAGAAGATATACATCCCGACGCCGTCGTGGGCCAACCACAAGGCCGTCTTCAGCGATGCCGGCCTGAGCGTTGAGCAGTACCGATACTACGACAAGAAGACTATCGGCCTTGACTTCGAGGGCATGATCGCCGACATCAAGAACGCCCCCAAGGGCAGCATCTTCCTGTTCCACGCCTGTGCCCACAACCCCACCGGTGTCGACCCTACCCAGGAGCAGTGGAAGGAGATCAGCAATGCTGTCAAGCAGCAGGGCCATTATGCCTTCTTCGACATGGCGTACCAGGGCTTCGCCAGCGGTGACACCGACAAGGACGCCTTTGCGCTGCGCCATTTCGTCAAGGAGGGCCACAATGTCAGCTTGTGCCAGAGCTTCGCCAAGAACATGGTACGTTATTCTCCATTCTGGTAGCACATCCTCCAAATCCTCCTCCCATTTGTGTCCTCCTTGGTCCCCTTGATGGGCGGGCGGGACTGGCTAACACAGCCTGATAAAACAGGGCCTCTACGGCGAGCGTGTGGGCTCCTTCTCGATAGTCGCCGAGTCGCCCGAGGAGAAGAAGCGGATCGACTCTCAGATCAAGATTCTGGTGCGGCCCATGTACTCGAACCCTCCGATCCACGGCGCCCGGATCGCGTCGGAGATCCTGAACAACCCCACCCTCTACAAGCAGTGGCTGGGCGAGGTCAAGGAGATGGCGGACCGCATCATCACGATGCGCGCCCTGCTGAAGGAGAACCTCGAGAAGCTCGGCAGCAAGCACGACTGGTCGCATATCACCTCCCAGATCGGCATGTTCGCCTACACGGGTCTCGACGCCGAGGCCATGGACAAGCTCGCCAAGGAACACTCCGTCTACGCCACCAAGGACGGCCGTATCTCGGTCGCCGGTATCACGAGCGATAACGTGGGACGCCTGGCCGAGGCCATCTACGCCGTCAAGGGTTAAGCGACTTCTCATGCATCTATACCCCCGTGGAGCGCAAGCATCGTCTTCTGGTTCGTTTAAGTAGAAAAGAATGGATTGGTGAACGAAAGTCCGGGGTGGATGTTTTTGCATGCGTTCCGTCACCGAATCTCGACTATAGAGCAATAGCAATGCTATTTTATTGACGGCCATGGTAGACAAAATGACGATAGATAGCAATGCTTAGCGCGTAATATTTCGAGGCGCGACGAAAATTTCCCTCACTAAGCCCGAAATTACGGTCGTGTCATCGTTTCCTGAGTTGCCCTAGCGATATTATGGACAGGACAATACGATGGCCCGGGTAGTATTATATTCTGGCATGTCCATTTTTAGGCCTCGCAGTAGCAGATGGCCTGACACCATCATAGGAAGTCCCCCGGTTGTCACACACCGCATCGGTTCCTCGAAGTAGCACAGCCACCGCAGCTCACTCAGCTCATGCCCAGCCTCTCGAGATCGGCCCTGACCTCGCGCACCCTGCCCTCCATCTCCTTGTACACCCGAGCGATCTCGCGCATCCTCCTCTCCTTCTCGCCCATCGCCGTCGCCGCCGCCGTCGCTATCTTCCTCCCCCCCTCACGACCACCATCGCCGTCGCCATCACCACCATCCCCGCCGGCGGAGACGGAGACGCCGTAATCCCCGAGCTCGGCCTCGCGCACGCCGACGCCGTCGAGGAGCCGCACGCGCGCGCCCGCGAGGTGGCGGCGGTAGTTGAGGAGGGCGGCGCGGGCCTCACGCGGGTAGACGTCGGCCATCGCGTCGGAGCGGAGCGCGCGGGCGGCGAGCGCCCACCCGCCGGCGTCGAGCGCCGCCAGCTCGGCCCGCAGCGCCGTGCCCCGCG
>QJNS01000307.1:0-82642 GCA_004154925.1 Monosporascus cannonballus
ATTATTATTATTATTATTATTATTATTATTATTATTATTATTATTATTATTATTATTATTATTATTATTATTATTATTATTATTATTATTAAAACGAAACAAAGGTAATTAAATAACAATATAAAATAATAGCTTCAAATATCAAAAATTTTAATTAATATGTTATCATAATATTATAAATATAAGTAATTATTTAAAAAGAAGTTCGATACAGAGGTTTTAGAATATAACGAATAAGATTATGAAATAGTTTTTAAAAAAGAGTTTTTAACAAAATTCTATTTTATTTACAACTTTAACAAAAATAAATTGCGTGTTTTTTAAAAAAATTAAAAGACCGGTTATAAAAAGGATAAATTCGAATTTCGAAATTACTAGCAGAATATCTTATATTTTTATACCTGACAAAAAGAAAAATTACGACTTGTAATTAACCACTAACAATTAAACGATATTACTATTAAAAATCGAATATTATTACCCCTGATTACAAAGATAAAAAACCGATTTTACGAAACTCAATAATTTACAATATTCGACTTTAAAGATGGGTATAACCTTATTCGGATTAAGAAAGAATACGAATAGAAAACAGTCTTTAAAACGAAATACGGACTGTTTAAGTATTTGATTACGCCAATAAAATTTACGAACGTACTAGTAACCTTTTAACGAATAATAAATTATATGCTATAAAAATACATCAACATTTTTATCGTATACTACCTTGCCGATATTGTTATTTTCTTAAAAACAAAAAAAATATATACAACATAAGTTTATAAAAATTTTTAAGTTTTAAACAACGCAAAATTACTAATTAATGCAAAAAAAGTTTTTTCCACATCCAAAAAATGGAATATCTAGAACATATTATTATCCTAAAACATATCAGAATAAATCTTAAGAAAATCGCTGCAGTTACGAAATGACAAGCGCTAACAAAGGTTAAAAAGGTACAGATATTCCTTAGATTTGCTAACTATTACAGGAAATTTATTTAAAATTTTAACAAAATCACTCTACCTTTTATTAATCTTACTAAGAAAGAGAAAAGTTCAAATAAACGCCTAAAATAGAAAAGACCTTCCAGGAAATGAAAAATATAATTATTAACGAACTACTGTTAATTGTATATAATCCCATTCGTTTTATTAAATTAAGAACTGATATTTCGGATTATATATTTAGCGTAATAATCAGATAACCAAATTATCAAGGTAATTTATACTTTATTATATTCTTGTCCTATAAGTTAAAAAGAACCGAATTTAATTACGATATACTAAATAAGGAATTTATGATTATTATTATAGCTTTTCGAAAGTTTAGGCATTTTCTAAAGGGAAATTTGTACCAGATTAAGGTTTATACGAATTATCGAAATCTTACCCGTTTTACTACGACTAGAAAACTTATAAAACGATATCTTAAACAAATAATTAAACCTCGAAAAAAAGTTGGTCTAAGTTAGCTATATAATTTTTGATATTACTATAAAAAACATTTACGCTTACAATAAATTGCAATAATTCGGGCAGTACCCATGGATATATATCGGAAAATGAAGCAGTCAAACGACAATCCTTCAAAAAACCAAAAAAAGTAAATAAAATATATAATTTTAAAGTATTAAACAAGTTTACTACGAAAAATATGTAAATATTAAATACATAAATATCCAGGGATTTACGAAATTTTTAAAAAATATAACGAACTTATAAATTATTAAAATAAATTTAACAATATAAAATACGTATATAATAATATTACGTTTATAATAAGGCAAAATACGATAATATAAACAAAACGGAAAACTACAACTATTACTAGTCGTAAAACGACTATAATATTAAATTATATTTAACATTATTATAAAACTTCTTATATCAAACAAACTCGTTACAAAAATATGTTACGATAATATTTTCGTAATTATTAATCGATTTACGCATTATTTTTACTTTTTACCGTATTATGAAAATAAAAATGATAAAACAATAATATATATCTTCTTTAAATATATTTTTTGCATATACGAATTATTAATGAAAATTATCTTAAATTGAGAATTAATATTTGCCTGTAAATTTTAATAAAGCCTTATAATATAAATTGACATAAATTATATGGTTTTAAAAGTTTTTAAATAAATAAACAAATAAATAAACCAAATTTTAAAAACCTGTTTACGATATTACATTAATTACGAAAAAAATATTTAAGTTAAAAAGTTATTAATGGCATAACTAGCATATAATACCAGTTATTACGAAAATATCAAAACAATACTTATAAATATTAAATTTAATTTAATTTCAAAGATTTATTACAAAATACATAATAACAATTTAATTAAGATTAAAGTAATTTTTATATTAAAATAACTTACACAATTATACTAAAAAAACCAAAATTAAAATTTATACGTAATTAGATTAAATAATACTATAACCAAAAAAGGTTAAAAAATTACGTTTCGAAAAAGAAGAAATAGTTTATTTCGTTACCAAAAACATTTAAACGAAAAAACCCAACAAAAAAACTCGATTTTAAATATATTGGACTATATAAAATCGCCAAGAAAATTTCAAAATACAATTACCAGTTAGAATTTTTATTAAAAGTTAAATTCCATTCAGTTTTTTATATTTCCTTACTTAAATTAATAACGGATACCCTAAAGGTACATATAGTACAAAATAATATAGAGGTGGAAAACGAATAAATATACAAAGTGGAAAAAATTCTAAATATGCGAAAGAAAAACGGATTTACCTAATACTTAATCAAATGGAAAAAGCATCTAAACTCCGAAAACACCTGGGAACCAGCCAAGAACCTCATTAGCACCCAGCGCCTATTAAAGAACTTTTATCAGCAACAACGGGCGCGTTCCAGTTAATAGTTAACCAATCGGTAGCCGAGATATCTGGCCAATCGGCTACGGCCTGTACTAACGCAGCAGCTGCGACCGTAACCTCCAGCTGTTCTTGTTCTTAACGTTTTTGTTCCTCCAATTCGTCCAACGACTAAAGCCCACGCTATACCATGGTAACACTTTTCGAACGGGCCAGCGCCTTTTGCTTACGTAAACGAATCAGACGAAAAAAAAATTCGTTTATATTTTTTTTTAATAACGACATTAAACCTTAAAATAAAGCCGTTAAAGCTTTAATAATCGCTTTTTAATAAACGCCTTTTGGCGTTTTAAACGTTAATATTTTTGATAAATATTTTATAAAAAAGGAATACCTTCATTATGACAAAACCGACGCCGATTAATATATTTTTTATATTTCAAAATATTTTCCATTATTTTATACTTAATTTTTTGGAAAAATAATAAAAATAAAACACAACTTCGTATCTGAATTCTTGAAAGCCTTAACGAAATCAATACGACGAACAATAGAAAAACGAAAAATACGACAAATTTTGAAAATGCAAAACGACATATTTAAAGAACGAAAAAATAAGGAACTACTTATCAAACGAGAAAAAAATCTTAAAAGCAAGATTTTTGGAAAAGGGAGATCGTATTACAACTTAACAAGCTTCAGCCTCAAACAACGGTTAAATAAAAATAGCACGGACTATTTTTTTTAAATTACGTAATAAGTAATTACTGTTAAGTGAATAAGTACCAATTATTAATTGTAATCTTAAGTAATTATAATTATTACCAGACACATAATAACAAATAATTAAGCTAAAAATACTAAAAATATATACGTTTATTATTTTCATAATTTATGTTAAGCGCCAAGGGCCTTAGTAAAAGGATTAGCGTAGCGCTAATTCCGTAGCTCTTATATATATAACTAATTGCTTTTACGTATTTTTTTAATTATTTTCTAAATTTCTTAATAAACTTATTATGGCCCATATCCTTAGTTATTACGTATACAGCCTTTTACATATTAAGAAATCTCCTTTTTCGCGAATGGTCCGTTGCCGTAAAAAATACGCTAACGTTATATATCCGTTATTCGTACGCAATTTATTTACTATGGATACCGAGGAACCACGCCGTTAGGTTTTACGAACCGTTCGCAAATTATAAGGCTGTAAAAATAATAAGGCCTAAAAGCTTAAAATAAATAAGAAGTTATTCGTTAACGGAAAAGCGATTGGCGATAATTGTATATAGTTTTTTAATATTTAACGAATTTTTAGCCGTTAACTTTAAAAATTGACGTTTTTGCCGTATATATAAAAAATCTTAAAAAAGCCAAATTCTTAAATTTTTTAAAATTATATCGCCGTTATTTTGAAAAAACTTAATAAAAAATAAAAAGTTAATTAACGTTTTACCAAATTACGTTAACGTAACGTTTAAATAACGTTCGAATATATTTTTATATTCGAAAATATTTTTTATTAAGCTAAAAAAACGAATAACCGGATAAAACCAAAATTTTCCTATTAATTTCGAGCCTTAACGCCAAAACGAAAAAATAATTAGATTATAAAAAGTAACCTAATATTTGGAAAAAGTTCGCGTAATTTTTTTGCCGTTCGGAAATATCGTTTTTAACAGCCCTTATTTCGGCGCGTTTACGCATAATAACTTTTTAATTAAAAAACGATATTATAAAAAATGGAAATCGGTACGTTAATTATTAATTATTAACGTAAGCGCCGCTAACCAACGGAAAAATATTATTTAAAATATAACGAAATAAAATATTAAAAAAATTATTTTAAAAAGAAAAAAATCGCCGTCCGATATATTAACGTTAATAAAGCCCTAAAAGTTTTGTCGTTATTTAAATAATAAAAAATAATTACGGAAACGTTCGATAAAATTTAAAAAGACTTAAATAAATATAACGTTTACGAAATATTAAAAAATTAATAAAAAAAGCTTTAAGGAAAATAACGTAAGAATATAAAGCTAATAATACGTAATACGCCAGAGATATACGGGCGTAAAGTACGCGGCGTAATTTTCTCGTAACCGTCGGAGAATTTTTCGAATTAAGATTTGCAAATATTGTCGCCTTAAAATAAAATCCCTAAAAAGGTATTATAAATAAACGTTTGTCGCGTAACGGGAAAAAGCAAGGATTAGATTTAAAGGAAAAGCTTATATCACGGGCTAAAGGCCCTAATAAAAAGATTAGCGTAACGTTAATTCCGTGGCTCCTATATATATAACTAATTGCTCCCACGTATTTTTTTAGCTGTTTCCTAGATTTCTCAATAAATCTGTTATAGCTTATATTTTTAGTTATTGCGTATATAACCCCTTATAATTTAAATAATATTAATTTACAATAATATAGCGTTTTTTAAAACGTTTTTAATATTATAAAACGTAATTCGTTATTATATTTACTTCTTAGATTCTTACGATACTTCTGCTAATATAAATCCGTACGACTTAGGTTTAATAATTAGTTAAACCGCCTAGCCGTCACATAGAGTTATTTGTATAACAAAACATTAAAAAAATATTCCGGATTTCGATCGGGGCAAAAAAAAAACAGTCCCATTAAAGATAAATTAATGCAAATCTTGCTTTCGGCATATATAATACATTATTCCGCTTAAAACGGGCGTTAAGAAAATTAATATATTTATACAAAATATATACCTTTATTTTACGAATTTTTAGATTCGTTTCAATAGAATATAGTACTTAAAAATTGAAATATCATTTAAATTCGATTTTAGATCATTTTAACCGATTAACCATTTTTTTAAAATTTTTAATTTTTAATTTCTGAATTTAACAAATTAATAAACGTACGTAAATAAATTCAAACATTGTTTTATTTTCGAATTTAAGCAATGAACTCATTTATAATTTGCAAACTTTATATTTCGTATTAAAAAATTTTAATCTTTAATTAATATGAAAATATAGAAATATTAATAAAAACATTACGAATTATAGTTCATAATAGCCTAAATATATTTTATATGAAATAAACTAAATACTGAACAAAAAGTTAATAATTGAGTTGCAAATTAACCATTAAAAATAAGAGTTTAAGTTATAATAATAAAATATTGAGAAAAAAATAAATATGCTAACTTAATATTTAAGGACCGAGCGGAAAATTTAATTTTCGATAATTAACGAAATAATCAATTAAAACCTTTCTGAAGAAATTTCCAAATTACTGATAAGCCGTTTTAAGTAAAAAAAATAATTTAGGAATAAGAGGATTTTGATATCATAAAAATGCTACCAATTATTAAAGCAAATTTTAATCTACTAATAATCCTCCAGAAGAAATAGTTACTGGAAATCTAAGTCTGTTTATTTACATATGGTCCTGGTCTCCTGCCTGGAGACGTCATAGGATGTCATGAAACGTCGTATCTTAATAAAAAAAAAGCACGAAAAGGAGCTGTCTCCTAAGACAGAGAGAGCGTAACAGCGCTCCGGGCATTATCGTAACTCAGGAGGAGGCTTTCATTTGGATAGTGCCTGGCCTTTCTGGTACGCCGATATTCTAAAGGTACAAGTGTTCTGACTCTTCGTTCTTTTCTCGACCAGACATCGTATTGTCATGGGGCCATCCCGGACGTCACATCCCAGGCGGAGATCATGGAAACATGGTTTTGTCGCTCCGTTTTCTCATCGAGACTTGTTGACTAGGCCCAGCTGGTCAGTAAAGTCCGAGATGGTGAGATAACTGACATATAACGACATACAACACGAATGGTTAGATTTTCAATGTCTTTGAAAGCAGCACGCTCCCCCTTTTCTTCCTAAGTGGGTTAGCCTCGATCAATCTGCTATAACCATGTTATATTTGCCCACATCATACTCTTGTCTCCGTGATTGCCCACTGGACGATGGATGACTAGAAGATGGAAGTATTACCTGGTATCTTCTAGGACGTAATGCAACCCATGGGACTGTTGAGAGGCTGCATAGACCTGGAACCTTGAATGCTGCACCACAATCCTAGTAACCCTCAACCTCTTACATTGATATGACTCCCGTTCAGAACCGCTTTGCCAGTGACACAAGAGCGCCCACACCGCCAATCCTCATACCATGCCCCTCCTGTGATTGCTGCTAACATTTGCAACTGCTGTAATTTCATGCGGGTGGCTATATCGAGGGTCGGACACTGGTGCTCCAAGGACGACTGCGGGCAGTTATACACATAAGCGGAGCGCGACAACTAGGACGGGAATTATGTGTGGGCTCCAAACTATATAGATTATGCTGTCAAAACGTCAGACTGAACGTCAGGATTAGGATGGAAGAAATAAGCCGGTACCGACGTAGAGAAAACAGACAGGGATGCCGGGTGACAGGGGCTGATCCATAGCATAGCCTCGCCGGGCATAGTGAAAAGCCTGCGCTACTCTCTGTATTCGTGTGCACAGAAGGAGTTGAAACACATTTTACTACGGCAGGATGGGTCTTAAGTCTAGGCGCCTTGACATGGGTTTCACCCTACAAGGCTAGCCATTGGGAGGGTGGCGTATAACTCCTACAGTTAATCTCTATGCTTCGAGTATTGGCGTAACACATAGCAGGCTTCGAAGCACCTTAACGACGCTCCTGTTTATCCGCAGTGCCGTCCCTTCAATCCATCGCTGCAAACTGCAGCCTCTCAACGCTAGGTTTCAATGGTGAGACAATGCAGTGGCCGGGTCGCCTGAAGTTACCATTTAAATAGGGGAAACATCATGTTTCGAAAGATAAAATAAAACGGCCTCGCTACTGTATTCCCCACGCCACAGGCTGTGACGAGGTGTATGGCACATGTTCAAGGCAAGATGTCTTCGGCCGATAGAATCATCGGTTACACAACGCACCTAGCCTCTCGGTTTACCACGTATAATAACTGTTGGCATATCTACCCAAAAAAATTTTGTGGTTCGGATCGTATGAAATATACCAACGGCCAAATCAGGTCGAAGTAAGCACGTGGTGTGCGCACCGGTACTTCCGACCTCCGTGTGTGGTCTGGGCCCCTTATCATGACATTGCGTAATAAGCCGATATCATCATTTTGATTGGTGATGGGGAGAGATCTGATGCGGGGAGAGCGGAGATATTGGCACGTCTGCGATATTTTCTACAGGGGGTGTCAGCTATCGGGCAGTCCGTGGATTTCCCCTATATTGCATGCCAATGTCTCATTGCAGCATCTTTTTGCACAAGTCTCTCGCAAAGACAGGTCTACGAACGTTCATTGATTATCCGTATGCAACTGCAACGCTGCAAATTGCTGAAGCTTCGATAGAGGAGTACAGTACAGTTTACCTTCTTCGCATTTGTGAAGCTAATGGATGCTGTGTGGCATATGAACTTGGACGGCGGCGAAATATCCCGTGTATAAGCCAGACAGGTTATATTGCACTAAGTGTCTTATCTCTGGACATCTCGGCAACAAAGCCGCGCTGATATTCTCTACTTGATACCTTCCCTTACAACGTTGAAGTAGTGCCACATCCTGGATTATGCAGGATGTTGTCTTTAATAAAAGCTTATATCAAACTTAGTGGCAGTGACATACCAGCTTTCGGCAACGCCAAGCCGATTTACCAAGAGTCAGGTTGAGATGAGTATAGGAAAATAGGATATTTTGCGGTCTACGTATCAAGCAGGGTCGTGCAGGGTCGTAGAGGAGATAGGCTTCAACCTCAACGACCAGAAGGTCCAGGTTAACGGGTTGCCAAACGCTTAGTATCCGGCCTTCTCTATATCAGAGAGGAGTAGAAAAGCTGTGTATGAGTAGAACATCATAATAATATGGGCCATGAGTGCGTGCACGGGAAGGCTGGAGTGTGGCGTTGTTTTCCACGAGCACGCTTCAGGGCTCAAGTTAATAAAGTATCTCCCCTTCAAACTTGAGTATACTCATCCAACCCCCTAGACACGCGCTCTGGGAATCCAGGGACAACACAAGTCTGATATTATAGTAAGTCTGCCGCGTATTTCTATGCTTGCCGTTGAACTTACGTAAGCGCCATGCTTAGTACGGCCGTAGACGATGGTACTGTGATTTGGCTGATCTGCAGACCTCATACTCACCGTGCAATACTACTACATCGGAGTTAGGCGTGAATAAAAGGAATCCATTGCGCCCCACCCGCCCCACTCGGTTCAGCTGCGGATAAGGAATATTACCAGCTCGATTTTGCATTTGTAAAAATGTTTCTCCTACGCGACTTTCGAGGCTCTTATTAATCATAACCGCCCTGGTCAAAATGTTACCGAGGAGGATTCCCTTATTAACCAGGTGTTATATAATGGAATTCGGCTTAAGATATATATATATAATATGCTTACGTGGGATAAGTCTTTGGTAAGAAGTGTTGTGGTAGGTATATTTAGTATACCTGTACGATCAACCAACCCATCCTAGCGCGCGACAGGTTTCCTATCCGGGCAGGTATAAAGCTGCATGTCATCCTCGCCTTTGGTTCATATCCGTCTTGATAGCAAACACACCGGTTATGCCCTCAGGAGCTCGTCCATTCAGCCACCTACACTAGGCTGAAGTTCTAGAAGCCCGCCCATCAACGAATCAGTTAACATCCGTCCATTAGCTCTAAGCCCAGGGACTGGTGTTGTACGCATCATGACTTCACCTAGGTGGTAGACATGCACGATCAGGAACCGGGCGAGCCTGCCGATGGCATGGCTTGTCTGGGAGCAGCACAAACGAATCAAAATGGAAAAACAGCCGATTAATATCCAGCTGAAGAGGTAGGTATCGACTGGAAGCCGAGCTCACCATGGCCACTATGGGCGACCATTATGCAAGCCCAGTCAGTCCAAAACACACAGAAGAGAAAGTCGTAAAATACCAAGATAGGATCCCCATCAGCTTCGAGGTGTCATTGATGCATTTAAAGCTTCGAACGGGTGTACCCCGCAGCCGTACGTCACCATCTGCAGGCGCCAGGGTGCCTCCGGCCTCTATTCGGGCAGACGTGCCTCCAATAGGAATATATAAAGATGTATAGGCGCCAAAATGAACGTTGCAACATCATCACCTTCGATAAGAAAGAGGCGCAGCACAGCGGCCGGGATGGTCGACATCTCCCGTGCCGACCACCATGAAGGGTAAGATTGATGAAGGCCTGAGAACACTTTCGCGACCAAGTATTTCGCACGCTGGTCTTCCTAAGCGTACCCACATGTTGCTACGGAGAAAAAGTGTATACCGGCCGTCCGAATGCCTAGCGTCACCTGGACCGTCACACATGTCTCGCTGCTGTACTTACGCAGCCACTGACCTATCATCAAAAAGGAAGATTTATCATGATTTACGGTAAGAGGTCGTATAAGGAGTAGTTCGGGCTTTTCCAGAATGGCGTGCTGAAATACCATTGAAACATTGATTTATTAAAGAAATGGTAGCTGCTGATTGGGTGCATAGTCGATACGCATAATTGAACCAATTAGCAAAGCATTCAATACTAGAAAATCCTAAGTATATTCAGAATAAGCCAGTTCGAGGTTGTTCTCATAAGCCCGAACTGCTCCTAAGCGCCGATCACGGTGAAACAACGAGAGATCCTTTCGCCATAAAAAGCGACAAAATCTGAAGAGTCTGGATTGCCGGCAGTTGATTTCTGTACGCATACTGCTTATGTGTGTGAAAGAAAGATATCTTGTAAGACGGGATTTATCTCACAACGCCGAGCAGTTGACTCAGCATCTAAAGTAGAAACAACCTTGTTCCTTTAGCCTTATTACGTGTGCCCGTACATGATGCTTTTCTCCATCTTCTGCGACCACATAATCATGTCGATCCCACGTTGGAAAATACTACACCAGAGCATACACGATAACGCTAAAATTGAGGCCAAGGCAGGCACAAGGTTCCGGACAAATCTATTAATAAGCCGGACAGAGGCCGCATACATACCTTTCCAGCACATTGCGGACCCTAACATTTCCTCATCAATGTTATATTTCAGCCTGGGCTTAAGGCCAGCGAGAATCGTTGGCAAGCCTATCTCCGGAGCACTGTAGATATTAACAATATAGGGTAACCGCTTCGTGCCTTAACACATGACGCTTCTCGATACTGGTCCCGTCATGACATTATGTTGAAGTAGAACCTGTAGGTATCCATCTGCTCAAGGGTGTGTGATGCGGCTCACCCGTAGACATCGATTGTCGCGTTGCGGGAAACCGTATCCGATGACACTGCCAATGCACGACAGCCTTGTTCTTGCTGATCATTAGTCGGCCAATTAACCAAGCCTCTATACGATAACATAGATTCCGCTTTGTGTGACCCCTGGAGGCTCCTACCAATGGGTCGACGCAGTGCTCAACAAACGTGGCATTGATAACGATCCCACGCCCTTCGACGGAGCCGAGAAGCGGGTGCAGATCTATGCATTTGACACATGCATGATGCAGGGTCGGACGGTTAATCGCCGAGGGCTCTCAGCCGCAATCTACGCGTTAATGATCCTTCGGCCGCCGGCGCCGGGGATTGAGATACCGCTATGGAGACGCCGCTTGGTGCTTGTTGAAGCTTAGATGCTGACGCGAGGCCGGACTTTAGCGGGTGCTCGCCAGCCGCCGTCCCGTAGGATTATTCGGGGGCCCAGACGAGCAACTGGAAACGTACGAACTTGGCCTTGTCTTCGGGATTTCTGAGCGCTGAGCTGCGGTGCATCCTCGAAGCAAATACGGAATACTCTTTGCTACCTTATAATATATAAGAAGCGTTTCGCTCCGCTGCTTTGTCCCCCGTACCTCTGGTTCACTGTTAACTATATACTGGCAACTTTACACTACGATGACGGCTCAATCCAAGATCCTCGTCGCGATGACGGAGGGTGACGTTGAAAATAAGCCTGAAACCAAGCAGGCTTCGATAACAAAGAGGCAGGGCTTGTTCAGTCGCATCAAATGGGAGAGTCTCATCATTCTGACCGTGTCCCCCATATTGGGAGTCTACGGGGCAATTCATACCCCACTGCAAACTAAAACCCTCCTTTTTTCTGTTTGGATGTATCTGTTTTCAATGTTAGGTACGTATTTACTCCCATCCAGTCGACGATGAGCTCTGTCTAACCTGTTGATAGGTATCACCGCAGGTATGCTCTTAACTAATCAGTTGCTAGCCCACCGTGAGGGAAACTAATCTCGCGCAAGGGGCTCATCGACTATACTCGCACCGCTCATACACCGCGTCCACGCCCCTCCAGTTGTTCTTGCTCATAGGGGGCGCGTCTGCGTCGCAAGGGTCCGCCCTTTGGTGGGCGAGGGAGCATCGCGCACACCATCGCTACACAGACACCGACCTTGACCCCCACAGTGCAAATGATGGCTTTTTCTGGACTCATATGGGCTGGATAATCTTCAGGAAAGAGACGCCGCCTGGCTTTACCGACATCCGCGACCTGAAAAACAACAAGCTCGTGATGTTTCAGCACCGACATTACTTCAAGATCTTCCCCTGGCTTGCCTTCGTTCTCCCCGTTGTGATCCCTGGTTACTTCTGGGGTGATTGGGCTGGTGGTCTGTACTACGCCACACTCCTACGTCTAACCGTCGTCCATCATGTACGTATCTGCTTGCTTAACTGTCCCTTTTGGATGTTGACAATGCAATAGTCTATCTTCTGCATCAACTCACTGGCTCATTGGCTCGGCGAGGCCCCCTTTGATGACAAGCACACTCCCCGAAACCATCTTTTTACGGCGGTTGTCACCATGGGCGAAGGGTACCACAATTTCCATCATCAGTTTCCCGTTGATTACCGAAACGCAATTAAATGGTATCAGTACGATCCTACCAAGTGGTTCATCCGCGCATCGGAGTTACTGGGTCTGTCCACCAATTTGCAGACGTTCCCAGAGAATGAAATCAAGAAAGGAACTCTCACCATGAGCCTAAAGAAACTCAGAGCCGAGCAGGACAGCATAAAATGGCCGCTCGATTCCGCAGACTTACCCGTTGTGGATTGGTATACATGTGAGTTTTGCCCCCTTGGGTTGCTAGACGACGTAGAGACTTACCCGGTGACCAGTTCAGAAGGAGTCTGAGACGACTCCGCTGATATTGATAAATGGTTACATCCATGACGTCTCCGGCTTCGAGCAGAAACACCCCGGGGGCCGCACTATCCTCATGCGTCACGTCGGGAAGGATGCGAGCAGCGCTTTCAACGGTGGCGTATACGGCCACTCAAATGCCGCGCACAATGTGAGCATTACCCATTACCCATGGCTCAACCGCCGGACTTGCAGAGACCTGACACCTTATAATGCAGTTGCTGGCCATGATGCGCGTTGGCATACTCGATGGCGGCGTGGAGCATGTCAAATATGTCACACCAGCCCAAAGGCTCCGTATAGTTGAGCAACCTAGGAAGGATAACGTGGAGTCTTGGTCACCCATCGCGGCCAAATGAAGCGCTACGATACAACGATCGGCATTCGGAAACGAGATCCAGCATGAAATTGACACAGAAAGCCTAATTGTGGCTTCAGAATAATGGGCAGCGACTGGCATAGCACGACGCATCATTTACAAGTTCTGGTGTTAGATGCGCACTCGAAGACCAGATCCTTTGGGAGCAGTGTTTTGCCCTGGCAGTACTTCGTCAAGTACGCCAGTTCATGTGAGACTAGAGCTGTTAAGTGTTTGTGTTAGCGGCGCTCTCTGATGAATATGCGGCGGGACGCTCTCAGAGTGTTGAGTATGGATACGTGGTCTTAGATTAGAAACAAATATATAAGGGTATAGATTGCAATGATATTCAACCTCCCGGTCGGCAACTAGGTGGCTTTCATCGTGTGGCTATGTGCGGTGTCGCTCATGGAGCTGTGAGGAGCAAAGGGGGGAGCAACACCCCACTTGACGCGCCGAAAACCTCCGTCTTGAAGAGCGTCACACCTCAAATTATTACAACATATCTTCCACCGTGACTACTCACTGCTCTATTTTTTTTTAAAAAAAGCGTGATAGCAGCAGGCAGAATAACCCTTCCAGCATCGGGTCAAACTTGACAGGGCGGTTAAATTCATTGCTTGTGATATTTTCTTGCCAGTAGCGTAGCTGAATATCTCTCGTATAAGTCTAGCTAGCCGCTATCTGATTTGCGCTGTCAACAATCGGTGGGGCTTGACGCTGCCTAGCAGTGAGCTTCAGGCCCCGTGGATATGCTGGCCTTACTTTAAGATCAAGGGGTAACTAGCCTCGGTTCTCGAAATAGGGTTTCCTATATTTTCCAATAGGATGATCAGCCTACGGAGTTATGCCTGTATAATGCGCTTTAACACATACTGCAGTTTACAACACGGAAGTGGGGATAAAAACAATACCGTACTCTGGTGAGCTGAGGCGAAGCATGCTGACCACGACAAGTCTTCAGGGCTACATTAGCCTGCCTTAGAACATCACAACAACCCTGGTTCTTTAAAACAGGCTTGCTGCAACTCGTTACAAATCTCGCCAAGCCCTGGAATGTCACAAAAGGCAAAAATAAGCGGCGGACTCTTTTGGGGATAATATCACACAGATCACTTTCTTCTTTGTATTTCAAATGGCTTCGCGGCAGCTTACGAAGGAACTGGAGAGGTTGGCCATCCTAGCTTGCATCACACCCTTAGCCATGTTGTATGCCAGCGTGAAGGTGGCAATGAAAGCTGTTCACAAGGCCCGTTTTGCCATTCGCACCGCCAGGAATCGCCGACGAGTGATGACTCGTCGACTACCCAAGTCAAAGCCGTTGGCTACTGGCTATATGTCTGTACCAATCGCACTCACCTCGGGTACACCAACGTCCTTCCTACATCTACCACCCGATATCCGTCTCTGCATATATCGCATCGCTTTCGGAGCCCCTAAGATTGTGCAAATCAGTGCCGATGATCCATTCTGGGGTCCTCGGCCTGACAGCTGGGATCCAGCACAGTACATCCGCCACGACGAGGACCCACCCAGCGAAGCGCTCCGCGAAACCATAGGACTAGGCGGATCAGGATTTCGCCAGTATGTGGCTCGACCGAGTCGTGGGTGCGTGAGTTACGGTGCCGTATCTACACTAATCTGTGGAGAAGAGGGCCATCTTCGTCCGGGCTGGGTAGAGCCGGAATCGGTAGTATTTTACACGGATTTGATGCGGACATGCCGCACACTATATGATGAGGTTCTCGATATTTTGTACGCCGGCAATACCATCTCCCTTTTCGGGGCGGAGATGGTGCGTTATTTCAGTCGCAATGCAAGCCGGGAGGGACTTCGTAGGGTGCGCTTCGTACATGTGGCTTTCACCATACACTCAAGCAGCTGGGACTCATCAGTCCAGAGGATCAGCACCGAGAGAGCCGTGCATACACTGCGAGAATCGTTCCCTGCCCTGCGTCAGCTTGATGTTGAAGTTGTCCTAACATGGGGTCAGCCTAATGATCCGCAGCGCTTCTGGACCTGGCTGACAAAAGACCTACTCGGGCAACTTCACGGTCTACAGAGATTCACTTTGAAGATTTCCGTGTACCTAGCCCCAGGGCCTCCATTTCGCGAGCCTCGTGACCGATGGACGCCAGGTTGTCAACCACTTAGCTCATGGGATGATGCTGTGTACCATGACTTAAAGACTAGGATAACATCGGGTGGTGCAGGGGCGCAGTTGTCTCTTCCTGTAGAGATCTAATTCATCAATGGGGCCATGACCAAGGAAGTGAAAGAATCAAAGCTCAGTGGCGGCACTAATCAACTGGACGACTTATATACTATCTATAAAGGCCCAAGGGGTAGAATGGACTATACGATATGCCTCGCAGTAGCGGCCACAGTGTGAACGCGGCTTGGCTGGATTCATGGTTAATACATATATTATTCGCAGCTTTCTATGAAACACCTTTCAGTATCTGAACAAGAACATACCATATACAGTTAAAAAAATCACTTAAGCCCTTGCGTAATTCGAACATTACGCCCTTAATAGATAAAATACTAGGTAGGTCTTGGTTTTTTTTAAACTAATTTACGCAATAATATAGCAAAATATCTAAAAGATAAGTTGATAATAAAACAGGTACGGTTTATTTAGTTATTACCTTATTTCGGAAATAATAGAATAAATACACCGAAATTTAAAAATTATTTATATATTTTTAAAACTGCTAAAATGGCTCTTTTAAAAGATGTGTTATAAAATCAAATTTAAAACTGATTTTTGTAAATAATAATTAGTAAAACTGCAATATTTAATTAAATTAATTAGTTAAGCCGATTTTAGTAAACATATTTAATATTTGATTTTACAAGTTGTACCGCGATAATATTACAGCCGTGGTATTTTGACGTTTAACTAGAGCATACGCCAATTATATATCAGGGATTTTAATTTATTTTCGTATTCTGTTAATTGGATTAGATTTATTTTAGCATCCTGCAGCGGGATCTGGTATTTTCGTATACGGCAAAACTGATATTTATGTATCAATATCAAAATAACTTAACCTTATTCTATTTTTTGTTAATATTAATTTTCTTTTAAATTTTTAACATTTTTAATTGCTTTTCATTTTTCATTTTGTCAATTTTTTCAATTTTTCGTACTATTATGTCCGGATTTCGCCGTAATTATTATATTTTTCATCGGTATAATTCTAGGTTTTATTGTAAGATAATGGACAGCTGTGAGCTGGGTGAGGTGATCTCCGACCAGTCGCAGAGCGTATTTCAAGAAGTGAATGTATTACCTCAGCTAGCTCAGGCCTCCCTGGCTCGTTTTCCCAATTTCTTCAAAGTTACTCAAGTACCGCTCCATAACGCTAAATATTAACCAATCAAATCTCAAATCCCCGTATCGAGCTAACGAGGCCTAAATTATAATTACGTACAAACGGCTTTATTTAATATATTTATTTATTTTTAAAAAAACAAAAATTCGTAATAACTTAATAATAAAATATTTTTAATAAATATATATATACCGTTATTTTTATCATAACTTATTATTAATACTGTTCTGGTTTTAATTAAAACTTATTTACTACTTTTAAACCTTAACGCGTATAATAATTATAATCCGAGCCCATTACGTTATTATCCGAATTTTCCTAATTTTACCGGGTTACACCCTTAAAACAGAATATACGTACGCGTATTTTGAATTTCTGGTATTAATATAAAAAAACTAATATAACGTTTAAAAATTTTATTCGTAATTAGGTTTTTTATAACGATTTAAGCCGAACCACCAATTCGACCGTTCAGATTAACCAATTAATTAACGTATTAAAAGAAAAACGAATATGCGAACGGCTGTTAACATGCGAAAGTTGGCAGGAATTTCTAGTTCCTATTAATTAGGACCCCGTTATATACAAATACCATAATACATTATACGGAAAGTTTATAACTTTCATAAAAAGGCCTAAATTCCGCCGCCCGCCGGAAATATTATTACTCGAAATTAACATGATCCATACCATTTGGGACGAAAGTTAACGCTTTATAAAAACGCTTACCCTTAACTGGTTTAAGCTTTTAACCCAAGTAATTACAAATATCCATAGTTTTCGCCTTATTATCAACATAAATAATAATTTTAATAATAAAATGCAAATTATTAAGCTAAATTAAGATGTTATTATTTAATAACCCGGATGTATTAATTATTAAAAAATTTAAGTACCCTTAATTCGAACGTTAACCTCTGGGTATAAAGAAAATAATAATATCGATTTCGGGACGATTAATATTAAAACGTCGGATTTCCGCCTTATAATCATATTTAATTAGGCCGCCGATTTGACGAAAATTGCTATATTTTGTAATTTTCTTCTTTATGGTATTGTAAGCAATTATTATATACGTAAATTAATATATATAGGTAAAAAAAATAAAGCGCAAATTACAAATATTAGCATATTTAGGCCGCAAATCTTTGTACTTTAATAATAAAAATATTTCGTCGATAATAACCAGACTATATCGTTATTCGAAAATAAGATTTAATATGGCAGTTTAGAGTTAATCGCTTAATATTTGTTCAAACCCAAAAATAATATGGCTATATTATCCGGGAATTATACGATTAAACATCTTTGGATTAAATTTTTTCGTATCCGCAAATATTAAGATAAAAGCAAAACATAAAATTATTAATACAAAAACTTATTATTCCTTTATTAACTTAATTAATAATACGACCTAAATAATAATTAAATTAATTATTAATAAAAAGGCTTATATAATTAAGAATTGTTTAAAATTTATTTTAACAATAAAAAAATATTAAGCTTTCGGAAAACCAGATTATGTATTATATCGATTTATTCTTTTTGTAAAATACGGCCTTACCCGCTGTCACGAGCCAAGGGCCCTAGTGGAGGGATTAGCATAGCGCTAATCCCGTGGCTCCTGTATATATAGCTAGCTGCTCCCACGTATCTTCTTAGCTGTTCCCTAGATTTCTCAATAGGCCTGTTATGGCCCATATCCTTAGCTACTGCGTATGCAGCCCCTTACACCCGCCAAGCATAACGCCTAATATAAAGCGAATAAACCGACGGTATAAAGTTTTTGTAAAGTTATCGGCCGTATATATAATATTAGCATATAGGTTAATTATGTTTGTATCGGTAAGAAACCGGTAAAAATATCGGATAAGGATAAACGTTTTGCTTTAAAAAGTTAAATATTTAAAAGTTTAAAATATTTACGCCAAACTTTCGAGTATATTACCCGCATTTGGCTAATAAAAAAAATATTTTGGGGCTTGTTACGGGCGATTTTAAACTCTGTATATTATTATTTTGGCTTATAAAATCATGTTATTATCGTACTGGCCCGGGGAGGTTAAAGGTTATAGTATGTATTAAATAGGATTTTGGGCTATTTTTTTATTATAATAATTTTTATTTTATATTAATTAAAATCATCATTATATCAAAAAATAAAAATTGCATTTTTGCATTAAATTATATAGGTTAAATGCTAAGAATTTCGTAATTAATATATATTGCCAAAGTTAATAATAATAAGTTTTGGGGATTTATATAAGAATGCACTAAACGGAACGAAAAAATCATAATTTACCATCAGGCCCTATTTTAGAAGTTTTATTGTTTTTGTAGGTATTATTCTTAAAAGAGTTTAGTTAATATATTGGACCCCTGACAGATACTTCTTAATTAAAAGCTATAGCTGTGGCTACGACTGCTGCGTCTGCGGCGCAGCCACAATCTCCAAAATGGGGTCCTGATCAAGATAAGGTAATAAATGTATTAGGTTATTTCCATCTAGCGTTTCCCATTAGCTGCCAGACGGTGGATTTATATTAGTAAATAAGTCGGTAGTTAATCGGTAATTAATTAATTATTAATCTTATTCTTATAAGGGCTATATTTTTATAATTACTTCCGGTTTTTAAATTATTAATTCTTAATAATAATATTATTAATTTGATATAACGCGTTTTATAAATCTAGTTACGTATATTTGCCGAGAATTTATTATTATATTATGTTATAAGCAATTACCGTAATAATTAATACGTATTATATTACGTAATTAATTATGTTCCGCCGAATTTCCTATTATAACCTGTTTCTTAACCCCATTTTATTTACCTTTTTTTCTTTTTTTACGCTTATATTTATATATTTTTTGCGTACGTATTCCGTTCGGTCTTTCGTTCTTTTATTCTTATTTCGCATTTTTTATTTATTCTGCGTATTATCTCCGTTCGTTATGGTTTTTTTTCGTAAGAAATTTTAAGAAAAATAATATTTTAATATTAATCACGATTAAGTTTTTTAAAAGCCATTTTTTCGACGCCAACGGTAAAATAAATATTAGTTGTATTACAGGTGATAATAAACTATATTATATTTACGTAACATAACGTTATTTCGATTACCGTATAAGTTACGTTTAAATTTCGGGCACTTTAAATTATATAATAATTAATTAATATTATAATATGTTTCGCGTAATAAAAATTATTGTTAATATTATTAATATTATTATTTTGTTTCTATTTAAATTTCGTTCGTCCTTAAAAATATAGTCCAAACGATTTTTTAATTCGGTACCGATAACTAGGAATTAATCGACGATTTGGAAAAAGTTCGTATTACGGGTACTTAATATAAACGTTCCGACGTAATTTCGATCGGTCGTCGATTCGACGTTTTTCGTAAGGCCGAGTTCGCCCTTAATGCGGTGATTATTAAAAAATATTATTTTTTTAATATAACGAAAATCGATTTCCAATTATCCGTTATAATTATAAAGGTCCAATTTTAATACTGTTTTGTAAGTTTACAAACTTAAGTCCTTTTTATAAGTATTACGATTTTTTTTCTTATTATTTTACGATTAATTTTTGATTAAACGTAATTTCAAAGTACCTTTATAAATAAACCGATTTTTAAAAGCCGTTATCCTGTTACGTTCTTTATTTACAAATATTTTCTGCCCGTTTTCCGATATTTTAACGAAATTTTGATATTTATTAATAACTATAATTAAAATATAGTTTGGTTTGGCGAAATTATTACCAAACTTAGATATATTAAATGTTTTAAGAACGGCGCCTTATTTCCGATTAATGACAAATTATATTCCGGTTATTTAGGCCTTACCTTTCGTAAAAAGTAAAGCGTTTTTAAATTTTTTCCGGGTTTTACGACTAATAAATTTAATAGACATACCCGTCTTTTGTTATCGTATATTTTCTCATTACTTCCCGATATTTTTATTCTAATTTCCCTAATATATTTATTAAGGGCTAATTAACGTAAAGCATAATACTTAAACGCGAAATCTTATTTTCGAAATAAAAATTCGATTTTTTTTACGTCGCCTATAGGTTTCCGACCGGTATATAATAAGGTAATTATTCGCCAAAAACTTAAAAACAATTATATAATTAAATAATATTTTAATATTAATATTTTAATTTGGTTTAAAATTATTTTTTGTAATTTTTGTAATTATTAAATAATTAATTTCTGATGGAGTTATTATTACCTTATAATCTTTAGGTCGTTTTATTTCTTATATACGTATTTAATTTTCTTTTCGTAACGTTATAATATCTTAAGTACGTATTTAAAATACCTTCAAAGCTTTTATATATTGTATTTAATAAACTAACTTTTTTATTTAATTAAATATTTGCGTTACCTCCGGTTATTTCGATAACGGATAATATTCTTTGTTATTTATTTTTTTATTTCTTTATTAAATCCGGTAACGCCATTTAAACGCCGCCCGGTTTTGATTATATTATAATTTTTTTAAAAAAATATGAAAAATGTATTATATATCCGTTAATATTTGATAAAAATTTATTTTATACCTTTAGAATCTTATTCGTTCCTTAATTACAACTCGGATATAAATAAGTACGGATTTTTTATTTTTAAACTTAAAATCTTTGGTTAATAAATTTACTTGTTGCTTTAATTAGAATTTTATGGGCATATAACGTTAATCATAATATTTTTTTAGGTTACCGTTAGTTTTTCCTAATATTCGTATATTATTTAACGAATAACCGCCACTTTTTCGAAACGTTCCTTAATTCCTTATATTTATCCCTTAAACCTTTATAAAAGGTATATTATTATCTTTAAATAATATTTATATAAGGTTTCGAACCAAAACCGGCCGATAAATACGTTTTATATATTATTATATGCAAATTCCGCATTTTATAATAATTTTGTCCAATTATTTTGATATTTATTAACGTAATTACGGGAGTAATATTTTAAAACTTAATAAATACGTTCCGTTTGCTTATTGGTTTAGGAATAATAAATGGTCGATATTTGCCGCTTTATTTTTCGTTTTTTGTAAAATTTTTCTTAAAATTAATTCGTTAATAACTTAGTTTTATTGTTAATAATTCCAATTAATATATCGAATTTGCATTTTATCTTATCGTAAAATAATTAGGTTAATTCGGTTACGATTAAGGTTTTAATTATAAAGATAAATAATTTTAATTTCGTAAAACGATAGACGATTACCAAAATTAGGTTATATTTTAACTCGTTTAAACCTTGGTTTTTGAGAAATCCCGTAATAAATTTAACGAAATTTCTTAAAAAGGTTATTTAAGTAATAAGAAAGGCTATAATTATTAATATAGTTTATGTCGTAACTTTATTATGCCGTAATAGTTTGGATATTATTTAATATATTTTCGGATATCGTTCGCCGTATTTTCCCAATAAAACTTTTTGGTTATTAATTTTAACATACGGATATATTTTATATACCTTATTATTAAATTATTATAATATTAATTAATTAGTTATTTTCGTAAAACGCCATATAAGAAGATTACGAATTTATCCCGATAATATAAAACCTTGTTTAGGTCCAAAAAATATCTTTTTTTATTCCCATTTGGCACTTAATTATTTATATTAATTTTATAATATTTAAATCTTTAATTTGCAAGTTTCGAACTTAATCATAAGATTGTTAAAAAGCTTTCGGCTATAATACCGTTTCGTTTTTAATTAGCTTTTTCGTAAAAAAACGTAAAACGTACTAATTATAAATAATAACTTTAATATTAGTTTTGTCCTTTTTAAACTGTTTGGAATTTAATTACAATACGGTTGTAATTTACGGTTGTTATTATTTAACCGTTTATTATATTACTATTATAATTCGTATTTATATTGTTATTTACAAACGATAAGTTTATCAAATATATAATTCCTTATTTTCCTTTTTTTTCGAAAATTTCTTATAATTATATAATAAAAACCTTTGGCTTGTTTTACGCAGATAATAATTATTTAAATTTCCGTTACTTAAAATTTGTTTAGGAATTTTATAACGAACAAATTTTGCGTTATTTTTATAAAACTTTTTACCTTCTTATAATATTCTAAATCGTATTATATATCTGCAACCGTTTTCCGTACGTTTTCCGGCATATTATTTGTAAATCCGAATTTTTTGGATAACGTAAGGATTACGTCTTTATACGCGATTTTTCCTAATATATAATTCGGGCGCCTGGATAATTTATTTGCCGGGTTAATGGCGCCCGGTCGGTATTAGATCTTAAAATCAAATTGCGTTTAATAATAAACTTATTAAGTTAACCTCTTTTTAAGGTTACGCGCCGGCGCCTTTATTATATTTTTAACGCCATATAATCGGTAAATATTAAAAAACCTTTTTCCGTACTTTTAAGGTATTACCATTAATATTTTAAACCTTTTATAATCGTTAATAATTTTTGTTATTTTACAACTTATTACTTTTTGGTTGGATTTAATGTTCGCAATTAATATATAATAATTAGGTATTAATATTTTCCGTATTTTTGTAAAAATATCCTTAATATAATTTTTACCAAAACGTTTATTCGAACTTTGGTATTTTTGGTATTATTTTAATATCGGAAAATAATTACCGATTAAAAAGTATTTTTTTTAAGTTTCGGAACGCTTTTTTTAGCTTTTTCGGGCCATTGGAATTTTATTATTTTATTTTTACTTTACGCCCTCTTTAAAAAGTTAGTAATAAATTTGGTAATATGAAAATAATAAGTAATAAATTTCTGATAAAAATTTATAAATCCTAAAAATATTTAAATATTATAAATTAATATTGGTTTTGGCGATATTTCGATAATATCGACCGGTTAGCGGTTTATTTCTAAATTTTTATTATTAATTATAAAATTTAAAAACTTTAATTGTTTTTCAAGAAATTCGTATTTGGACGTTTTAGTAAATAATTAATATTATAATTGTTATTCGTAAATTAATTGAAAATATTTTGCATATTTTCTTTCGTTATCCAAATAAATAATTATATTATTTAAATATATTATATATATATAATTAATTAATCCAGTTAATATTTTATGTATATATGTATAAAACGTAATTAACGTATTAATAAGGCCAAATAGCATAATTATATATTTAAATTACCCGAACCGTATTTGAAAAATGGTTTTTTATTAATTGCTTTTTTAATCTTAATATGGTAATAAATATTTTGAAATTTAATTTTCGAAAATACTTTAATTAACCTGAAACAATTTAATACTTTTAAAATTAAAATAAGGGGTATTGGTTTTTTATCGTTATTTAATTTAACCCCTTATATTTGACTTATAGTCGGAAATTACCGTTTTTCTTAAGCATGAATAATATTAGTATTTTTATATCCATTTTCGAATAACGTATTTGGCTTACCTTTAGGTTTTTTCGGATATATTTTTCGAATATTTTTTTAAGTTTTCGAAATAAGGTAAATTAGGCAGAATAAGGGCGTTTTCTTTAAGATCAAATTTATTACATATTTTATTTTTAATAATTAAAGTATTTTTTATTGCTTTTTCGGAATATATTCGCCGGAAATTTTTTAAGTATATAAAAAAGTTAATTATCTCCTGTTTTTGTTATTTTCCGAATTCCGGGATCTTTAACTTTTCGGTTAAGTTATTAAATTAACAATATAAATTTATATATCGGAAAACATTAAATTTGAAAATTTTTGCCCGTTAACCTTTCATAATAGTCCATATAACTATTAATATATAGCCATATTTAATAAGATACTTAATTTGCTTATTTCTAATTTAAATAACAGAAAATTGGACGTTTTCAGGTTACGGCGTATTACAAAATAAATTTACTTAAATTTTCGTTCGTTCCCGTTATTATTTATTATGTTCATAAAAATTTCATAAGCCCTATAATATTTGATATACGTATCGTTAACGCCGATAAGGCCCGGAATATTTACGGAAATTAATTAAAGGTTAAATTTTTTTTCGCTAATTTTCTGCTTATAATATTTACTTATATTCCGGTATTTATATTTATTTATATTATTACAGCTCCCGTAATTCTTTTAATAAATGTTTTCTTTTTAAAAGGTGGCTTTATTTTAACTGTCCTGCTATTATTAGCCGAAATAAACTGAACGTTTACGCTTATTCCGGTTCGTTTTTTAGGTTTATATCTAAAAATTAATTTAATTTATTATTATATATTATTACGTTTTATGCGGCCTTTGGAAGTTAATTTCCGTATAACCGGAATAAGAAAATTTTCGTATCCTTGTTAGGTTTATAATTTACGTTTTTGTAATATAGCTTTTTATAATTATAATACTTAAATAGGCCCTTATAAAAATTAAGGGTATTAAATTATATGGATTTATTCCGATCGTAATTAAATCGGTAATTATTTACTTTTCAAATATAAAAACGCTTACGGTCCCTATTATTCTTATATAACACCTTTAATTTGCTTTTAAGATTTTTTTTCCCGAAAGCGTTAAAATAAAATTATTTATCCTTATTAATATTTTTAGCAGAAAATAATCGGTTTTCTTTCGCCTTTTTCTAAATATCCTAATAACGTTTTGCCTTATTTGCTATATTATTAATTCGTTCCAGCTTAATATATTTTTGTAATAAGGTATTTCTCAATTTTAATATTAATTTATAAAAATAAATAAAAATAAAACGCTTATTATTCCGATTATTTTCGGGATTGAAGGCGTTCGTAAACTTTGTTTTATAAATTAGGAATTTTTTAAAATATAAAAATTTAATAATAATTAATCGGATCGCTATTATAATTCCATAAATTATTCCTTATATTCCTTATCGGAAAAGCTAGGATTTACGTAATTTTCCCTAATAAAAATTTATAAATCTTTTATTTTTAATTTTTTTTCGTAATTAAAATAAGTAAATATAATGCGATATAATCGTTAAATATTCGTAATAAAAACATTTATATAACTTATGGCCTATTAAATATAAATAAAGGTATTTCACTTTGGCCTTTCGGTATAACCTTCCGTAATAATTTTTATTTAATTTTCTTTTTTTTAATTAACATATAATCGGAAAATATCGAGTAATTATAATATAATATTAGTTTATCGCCTTTAGGCTTTTATAATAATATCGTAATTAATTTATAAAAATTTAAATTATTAACTTATATTAATATTTATTATTCGGCCAATTATTAAAATTATTCCGAATATTATTTATTTTGTTAACAGATAATTTCCAAAATCTAATTATTGTTAAAAAGCATAATTTTTTTTTGCTTTAAATTCCGGGACGCGGTCGTTATATTACGCCCGTTTTCTAACCGTTTAACTAACGGTTATCTAGACGTATCCTTATTATATATATAAGGTAACTCGGGATCCCGGGGACCATGGTTATTTATCCGTTAAAAATTTGTTATAAGTTTTTTCGTCTATTCCCGTACCGTAATCGATCGTTCGTCGGTTGGGTTCCGATCGGCGGTTTTTTCAATTAATAACTTAAATTCGTTTTGTAATCGGCGAACTTTACTTTTAATAATTATCGCGTTATTTTTTATGGTAAAAATGGAAAAATTATAAAATAATTAATAATTATAAGCTAGGTAAAATAATCTCCGATTAATCGCAAAATATACTTTAAGAAATAAATATATTAGGTTATTTCTATCTGGCATTTCCTATTAGCTGCCAGATAATAGATTTATATTAGTAAATAGGTCGGTGGCTAATCGGTAGCTGGTTCGCTACCAGCCTTATCCTTATAGGGGCTATATTCTCACATTTATCTTAATTATTAGTACGATGTTATTTACTACATTCATTACCTATGTCTGTATTAAGTTGTTTTAATTACTTCTTTATATTTTTTTCAAATAAATATACTTTCGAATATTAATTTTAGGAATTTAACTATACGATAAAATTTAGAAATAATAAAACTTACAATTAATTTAAGATTTAAGAAATTACGTTTTAAACGTTTTTTTATTATATTTAATATTAACGTGAATTTTAAAATCGGGTTATACTTACGTTAGCTAATATTTTGAATATGTATTAATATGTTTTTACTTTCAATTTCTATTTTCCTTTTTTATTTTAACATTGCTAACTTTAAAATACGTTTTTATATATTTTAAAAATTGTTAAGTTTTTTCTGAAAAATAAAATTAATAGATCTATTAATCGGATTACGTATATTATTATTATTCTGTAATGTTCGATTAAATTTGAACTTAATTATATTATATAATTATATTTTACGGATTTTGGTAATACAGGCGCATAGTAAACCTGGTAATGTTATGAAAACTGGTGTTTTCGTCTTAAAGAGACTTTTTTAAAGTCTAATATAGGTGCAGAATCGCTAAACTCCGGCTAAGGGCTTGTACCTCTTTTACTTTATTTAGGTAATTTAGATAATTTGTTTAGATTGGATAAATTATATAAGTTTACGATATAATTACGAAAAAAAGAAATATATAATTGTTCTAAAAACACAGATTCCCGTTTCGAAAAGTTATATTTTTAAAAACTAGCGCGGGCCTGTTACAGCTAAACCTCGGAAAAGAAAGTTCGATTTATTAAGGTAATTTACTTGATTTAGATAATAGAAGTAATTTGGGACCAAATTATGTAAATTATGTGTAAATATGACACACTTATTCAATAAGTAAAATATTGTGACGGCTAGGGGGTTTAACCAATTATTAAACCTTAGTCGTACGAGTTTATGTTGGCAGAAGTATCGTGGGATTCTGAACAATGGATATAGTAACGTGTTACGTCTCGTAATACCAAGGGTACCTTAGGTAACGAAATATTATTGTAAGTTAAAGCTATCTAAACTATGGAAATAATAAACGTATATATCTTGATCCGGCTTACTGGCTTACTACCAGTAAGTTAGTAATCCGGCTTATTGGCTTACTACCAATAAGTTGGTAATTCGTTACGTAACCTGCTTTACCGCCTATTCGTGGTTAAGTTGTGGCAGACTGTTTTTTTGGAAACCGTAGCTCGTTAGGCCATAATACGATTTTCTTTTTTTATAAATCTTGCCCTTAAAATTTCCTTTTTTTGGTAAATTTTCCGCCTTTATTTAATATGTTTTCCGGTATATTTAAGCGTCGTTTTCGCAAATCTGAATAACGATTTGCCTTGGTTAATTTAATTAAATTTGAAGGTTTTAACTCGATATTTTATATTTTTGTTCCGCTTGGCAGCTTAGTTACCAAATAATAAACGGGGTTTTTCGTTAAGGAATATGCCCGCCGAAGCCACCCGTACGACGGGACGGGAATCCCTCTTTTTATAAATAATGGTTATATCGCAAAATTAAAAATAAAAAATAAAAAATAAAAAGCTGGAAGCCGAAAAATCCTTGTCCGAAGCTTTTACGTGTCTTTTTCGTATACGTCGTTAACGCCAATACCACCAGTCCCAAGGTACAAAATTTATTAATCGTATTTTTTAATCCTTAAACGATTCCAACGACTTTGCCCATTTAAAATTAAAATTTGTAATCGAGATACAGGTTTCGGGTAAGGTAAACGTTATTAATTAAAACGTAGTAAACCAAAGATTTCCTTTCTTAAATCTCGTGAATTAAAATACCATTATTTCGGATAATTCCGTCGTTGTTAGTAAAATTTTTTTAATAGGCGTTAAACGCTAATAAGATTTTTGGCGGGTTCCTAGGTATTTTCGGAATCCGGGTACTTTTCCCACTTAATTAAGTACTAGGTAAATCCATTTTTCTTTCTTATATCGAATTTTTTTTTATTCCGTATACTTATTCGTTTTTTATTTCCATATCGTCTTATACCGTACGTATTTTGATTATATCTGCTGTTAATTCGAATAAGGAGATATGAAAAATTGTATAAAATTTAACCTTTAGCAAAAGTTCCAGCTGGTAATTGTTTTCTAAGATTTTCTTAGCAATTTTGTATGGACCGATATACTTAAAATCGAGTTTTTTATTAGGTCGTTTCGTTTAAATATTTTTGGTAACGAAGAAAACCATTTTCCCCTTTTCGAAAGTTAATCCTTTTAACCTTTTCTGGTTATAATATTTATTTATTTAATTTTGTACAAATTCTAGTTCTATTTTTATCTTTTAATGCAATTATCGTAATTATTTCGGCGTAAGAATTATTTTAATATTGATTAAACCGTTATTAAGTACTTTTTTATAAACTTTTAAAGTAAAACCAAAATTCGCATTCGTAAGTATTATCTTGATGCTTTCGTAATAACTGGTATTATAAATCAATTATGCGATTAATAAAATTTTAATTTAAATACTTTAATCATAATTAATATAAGATTGTAAGTAAATTTCTTAAGTTTAATTCGTTCGTTTTATTTATCTATCCGTCTAAGGTTTAAATGCGCTAAATAACTTATAATTTAAGCCGATTTGTAATATCAGGCCTTGCTAAAACCTAAAAACATATATCGATCCTTTATCTAAAATAATTTCTATTAATAATCCCTATATACTGAAAATATGTCTAAAAATTGTATGCTATTTATTCGGCGTTTATATCCTTATGATATTATAAAAAAAAGAAAACTTTGTAAATTAATTAACAATTACCAAAATGCTATCATACTATATTCCTATAGCTACAATTTTTAAAATAAGAAATTTAATAATAAAATCGAATATAATTAAGTATTACGGTCGTTCTGCGACTAATAATAGCTGTAATTCTCCGTAGGGCTTATGTCGTGGAGCTTTTATTCTAACGCAAATATCGTATTGTTATATAATTATCTGTACGGTTATTATTATTCTAAAAAAGGAATATATACGTTAAAGCCGTTTTAAAGTCTTGTAAATCCCTGCATGTCCATAAAATTAATGCTCGTATATATCTCGTACTAAATCCTTCTGGTATTTTTCTAGAATTTGTATTTTGTCCGTTCTTTGGTTTTTTAGAAAACCGTCGTTATACTATTAGATTTTCTAATACATATCGAAAGTTACTGCCCAAATTATCGCAATTTATCGCGGACGTAAATATTTTTTATAGTAATATCAAAAATTATATAACTAACCTTAACCAATTTCTTTTCGAAATTTGGCTGCTTACTTAAAGTATCAGCTCTGCCGTTTTCTGAACACTTTTTATAAATAATAACGAAATCAAAGTTCACCAATTTTTCCGCATAACGAAATTATCGTTCTGTAAATTCCCTGGTCGTAATAAATCGGGTAAAATTTTAATAATCCGAGTAAACTTTAACCTAATACAAACTTTTCTTTAGGAAGCATGTAAACTTTCAAAAAACCATAATAATAACTATAACTTCCTTATCTGGAATACCGTAATTAAATTCGGTTATTTTTTACTTGTGTACAAAATATAATAAGGTATAATGTACCTAAATTATTTCGTTATCCGATTATTATGCCTTACGCGTAATCCGAAATATCAGTTTCTAATTTAACGGGGCGTACTAAATCGTACATAATTAATACCGGTTCGCTAATAATCGTATCCTTAATGTTTTAAAACGCCTTTTTTATCTCGGGCGTCTATTTGAACTTTTTTGCCTTTTTCGTAAGGTTCGTTAAAGGTATAATTATTTTACTAAAATTTCGAATAAATTTCCTATAATAATTAGCGAATCCAAAAAATGCCTATACCTTTTTGACTGTAATTGGCATCTACCATTTTATAACTACAGCGATTTTCTTTGGATCTATCTGGATATGTCCTAGGGTAATAATATATTTAAATATTCCTTTTCTTATGCGTAAAATTGAATTTTTTCCGCGTTAATAAATCATTTTACGTTCTGCCAAACCTAAAAAACTTTATAAACGTATTTTATTTATATTTTTTCCTGATTTGAAAAAATAAAAATATCATCAAGATAACAAACAACGAAAATGTCGAGGTATTCTCGTAATATATAATTTACCACCCGCTAGAAGGTTATTGGTACGTTTGTCAGTTTTATTAATATAACTAAATACTTAAATAATCCGTATATTATTTTAAAAGCTATTTTTCATTTATATCTTTTTTAATTTTAATAAGGTTATATCCATTTCTGAGATCAAATGCTATAAACCATTTAGCTTCGTAAAATCGGTTTTTTATTTCCGTAATTAAAGGTAATAATAATCGATTTTTAACAATAATATCGTTTAATTATCGATAATTAACCACAAGTCGTAACTTCTTATTCTTTTTAGGTACGAAAAATATTAGATATCCTATTAATAATTTCAAAAATCGAATCCATCCTTTTTTAACCAATTTTCTAGGTATTTTTTTTTAAAAAACGCGCAATTTATTTCCGTTAAAGTTATAAATAGGGTAAAACTTCGTCGAAAATATTTCCTCAAGGATTATTTTATAATCTTATTCGTTATATTCCAATAACTTCGTATTAAATTCCTTCCTAAAAAGTTGCTTATATCGGTGGTATTATGGTAATACGTTTATCAAAGTTTCTAATTTTTAGGGCTGTTATTTTAAATCGTTATTTAATTATTTTAATTTCGCTTTGATAATAATAATAATAATACGTCGTATTTTTCTTTGACACCTATTTTTTTTTATGTTTTATCCCTTTGGGTAATAAGGTTTTTGTCGTATCCTTATGTTTGCATTCGTCGTCATTTCCGATCAAATATTAAAATCTTAATTTTTCTTTTTTTGTCCGTTAATAAGGTATAAGGTGAACCTTATCTGGCCAGTCCCTTTATTAATCAAAACTCCGTACTAGCGTATTTATGGTAATCCTAAGATTATATCGTAATTTCCAAATAAAACAATATCGAAATTCATTATTTGGTATCGTTCTTAAATAAAAATCTCGAAATAATTAATTTTGCCCGTAATTTTCCCGTTATTGTAAACGAATTCCTAATTTTCGGCATTCGTAACTATATAAGGTTTTAACTTATATCTTTATAACAATTTGAACCCATTAATTATGTCTAGTGCAATATAATTTCCGCCTAAAGTTCCGCAATCCATTATTATAATATACTAATACGTTTTAATTCGTATATCCAAAGTAATAAAGTTATTAACGGTTTTTATCGTTACGTTTAAAGCCCCTTTTGGGGATTCCTCCTAATTTCTTTAAGTTTCGTTATCTTACGGCTTTTTTATAAGTATTTTTTTCTTAATTTTTATTCGAATTTATTGAGCCTTACTTGTATTTTTTTATATAATGCGTTAAGCTGCTGTATTTATCGTTATTACCGGCATATTATTTTTCGAATTATATTAAATATTTTTAATTTTGTTATGAATCTTTTCCCTATTGGGTAAATTAGTTTTTTATGGTTTCGACCGTATCTTATTATACGTCGTATTAATTATCGTTCAAAAATTCGTTTATAAACCAACTTATTTTTTCTTTAATATGCTTTTTTTTCGTTAAAGTTTGTAATAATTTCTGATAATATTTTTCTATTATATACTAAATTAAATCCTTGTTTATTTAGTAATTATATTACTTACAATGATAAAAAAAAGTTTTTTTTGCGGGCATTGCTTTTTTTTGGGCCAACTTTCCGTTTCAGCCAATTAATAAATATCTTCTGGGGTTATGGATCGAAAACATCCATATTATTATTTATCGTCTTTATTATTTCCGGTTCAATTTAAAAATTTAAATGCCTTATAATATATGGGGATAATTCTTCCGTATGTATATTATTTCTATTTGTCGTAATTAAACGATTTTCGTTATCGGCAATATATAACGTACATTTTACCGTATCGATCAGGGGTTCCGGGACAAATTTCCTTTATCTAATCCTAATATTCGCGTAATTATCCTCATAATTTTTCTTATTATATTCGTAATATTTATTACGTTAGTTTCCTATTTTCGCATATTCCTTATTGAATTTTTCGCTATAAGGGGCCTGATACGTACTTAAGTCGAATTATATTAATAGGTTTGTTTCCGTTTTTCTGATTTTCCCTAGATTATTTTTCGGGTACGGTTTTCTAATTATTTTAACGGGATTTTTTAAGTGCTTCGTATTACGTTACTTTATGCCATATCTTATTATAATTAAAATATTTAGTCTGGTTCCAGTCCTTCTTATAAATAGCCCTTAATTCCATAGATTTTGGTTTTATGCCGTAAAAATGTTATTACGTCGAAAAATGCTGGTATTGGTCGTATATCTGGATTTATTATTATTTTTTCTTTTGGTACTTTTAATACGTTAGGCGTATTGTCGATCGTCGATCTTAATTATTACCCGGATATAATCCGATAAATAATTAGGCCGATCGAATTTAAAAAATTCTTTTTATATTTTTATTCTTAATTTAACTTAAATATTAATTAATTTATTGTTTTATCTCAATTAAATAATGATCCTCTTTATCATAATTATTAAATTTATATTTTGGCCTTTATTTTTTTCGTTTATGATTACGAAAGTTTTTATTAATATTTATTTAAATTGTTTATAATTGTTATATATTCGTATTATTTCTGGGGGTTTTTTTTTGGATTAGTAAAGTAACGTATTTTCTTATAACGAATTCGAAATAAATAATCGCGTTTTACGGAAATTATTTAATTATAAATTTAATTCGTATAATAAATGTAATTAATTAAATAGGAAAATACACGAAATATGCTTGGCATTAGATTAGGAACAATTATAGCTTAGTTAAGGTCCTGTCGAAAAATTCTAGCTTAAGGGATTTAAGGATTTTTCCCGATTCCTTGGTAAAATTTAATTAAATAACCTGGCTTGCTCGAAAGGGTTTTCCGGTTTCGGGAACCTTTTTTTTCCCTTAAGCTTCTTATGGGCGGCTTGGAAAGACGTCGTAAGGTTATTATTGTTTTTCTTAAGCTGAAAAATACGTTTATTTATAATATCTAGGCGTCGAAAACCTTTTTCGCAAAAAAGGCGAAGCTGCTCTGTTTTCTCCTCGGATTCCATTCCGGTATCCGGATTTTTAAGGATCTGATAAGTACATTATTCGGGCTATTTGTTAGTAAATATAGTATCGGCGATAGTGCTTAAAGTCTGGCGGTATTATTAAACAAAAAACTTATAATGTATAACGGCTAAAGTTATTTAAGGTTTTTATATTTAGGATAAAGATATTTAGAAAAAGGAAATAATGTTATAAGAATAACGGTTTTTATTTCGCGGAAACTATTTTTAAGATTTAACGCTAGTTTGTTACGGTTAAACCCCGGATTAAAAAATTTAATATTAATGCAATTTACCTAATTCAAGTAATTTAAATATTTTGGTATTAAATTTTATAAATTACCTAAATTTACGATATATTCATATAAAGAAAATAAGATATATATAATAAATTATTTTCTAATATAAATAACTATTTACTTACTTTAATTTTTACGTATTTATGTAAGGTTTTAATGAAATGTATCGTTTTTGAATTAATGAAAAAATCCTTAACTTTTTTTCAACACAAAAACTTATAAATTATTTTTCAACTTATTATGTAGAAATTTAAAAATTTTTTCGGATGTTACTCCTATCTCTAGGTAGATATATAATAGGTTCGATATAATAATTAACTGATCTTATATATAAAGAGTTATTTGCTTATTTTTAATTGTAATAATTCATTTAAACGTTTAATTAAAGATATCGTTTTCAAAATAAAAAAGTTCGTAAAAGCTTTTAATAAATATATTTATAAATTAATTTACGCGTTATTTCTACGTATAAATTAAATACCTTTTTTTGAATATTAGCTATATTTTAATAATTCCGTAATTTACAACATACGTACAAATTTCTATGTAATTAATTATAAATTTTACCAAAATTAGGAAAAATGTTATTATAAGACGATATTTACATGATAAATAACTTATTTCATTTTCATAATTATGTGACAAAAGACTTTGAAATTAAATTAAATATAAGATATATTTAGATGTGATCCATATTTTCGAAATTGAGACCTAAGTAAATAGAAATTAGTAGATAATATAATTTGCACGATAGATATTTTACTTAATATTTTGGAATACGATAACTGATTTATGGTTTTTATGGTTAAGATAGATTGTACCTCAGTCCTATAAAGTCTCACTCTAAAGCCGAATGCGTAGTTGCTGACAAGCTTCGACCATGATGAACTTTATGCTCGCTGGCGACGGTTCGGCAGGGTCGAGAGGTTAAGGTTTGCGCGGCAAACCTTCAGGATAAATCTTGAACGTAATTATTAGGCTAAATAATATACATTTTCCTCTTAAAGAGTTTTCTGATTAATTAATAATATAGTATTTTTTATTATTCAAATTGAAAAAGGCTATTTAAAAATAATTGATGTTCATGAAAAATATTATCAAAGTTTGAAGGGTTAACGTTAAAGAAAAAAAAGAAAAAAAGAAAAAAGTATAGAATTAAATAAAAAGAGAAAAGAGAGATTAAATACATAACAAGACATTATATATTTTAATAATAAAGATAAGAGCTTTAAAAAGGAACGTTAAGTTTTGTTAATAACGATCAACTTCAATTTTATTATTATTTAATACAAAATAATTATGAGAAAATACGGTGGTAGTTTCTAGTTGTTATCAAATATTAAACGTTGATAGTGATAAATTATTTCCTTTTAATCTTATAATAAATTTACGCACGTCAAAGCCTTTTTGGTTAAAGTTAGGTTTTATCTTAAGTTTTATAAACGTTTTTCAACGGAAAGGTATTAAAAGATAATAATTGTTTTGTGGTTATTTATAAGAAAAGCATTTTAGTAATTCCAACTTATTATAAAGAATTATTTAGAAAATTAATTTAACGACTGTTCAAATTAAGCTAATTATATTTTTAACAAACATAGCTATTTAAAACTAAAAATGCGGGCATTATTTGAGAATTTAAACAGACAATAATATAAGGTCAAATAACTTTAACTTTTCCGTTAAATTAAATTACTATCCGAACATATAAAGTTTAAATATCCAACGGCAATTTCTAATTTGTTAAAAAATATTTTATTTTATTTTTATTATAAGGACTTAAAATTTTAAGAGAAAAATAAGTGACGTATAGAACATAAAGCTGCATTTTTTGCGGTATATATCGACAAAGCAAATATTATCGCTAAATATATCTTTAATCAGTATATCGAAAAAATTAATAAACACAACGATAATATAATCTCTAGTAACCAAATTTAAAAGAATAAAAGTATAGCATTAAAAAAAATACCGGTTTCAAAAACCCTTTAAAAATAAGTTTAATATAAAAAATTTAAACTATAGCCAAAAAGGTTAATTTAAAAATAATACGGGGTTTTTTATTAAAAGAGATTTAATAAAAAAGATATTTTTAAATTTCAGAAAAAAGTTAAAGCAATTTAATACGCAACAAATAATGTAGCAGAAAATGAAAAAAGATATTAAATCCATGAATTTTTAGTTATAATTTAATAGTTATATAATCATTAAGATTTAACACAGTATTTTAAGATACGAAAATCATTTTATTTGTTAAGATTTTATACTTAGTGTAAATATTATTTAAGATAACCTGTTTTTTTAAGTAATTATAAGGTTAAAATGCTTTTATTATTTTGATATATAAAAATACGAGATAAATAATGAATACGATCTATTCCGAATAGAAACTAATAATTATAAATAGTTATTTATTATTACGCTCTCTCTGTCTTAGGAGATAGCTCCTTCTCGTTCTTTCTTCCGTTGAAACACGACGTCTCATGACGTTCTATAACGTCTCTAGGCAGAAGACCAGGACAATATATAAATAGACAGACTTAGACTTCCAGAGATTATTGCTTTTGGAAGATCATGAATAGATTAGGATTTGCTCTGACATTTATAAAGTTTGATGAAATTTTGAAATAGATAATATGTTTTTAAAAAATTTAACGGACTCTTATAATTTACTGAACTTTTCAGTGTATTATGCTAAGGATTATTCGGGTTATCGACGCGCTAAGAAAAATAATAATTTTATAGACTGCATAAAATAAGAAAATATTTACGAAACAAGATACCGAATGCCGATAAATACATATTTCTCGATAACGAAAATAGTTTGAATTCTATTATTTACATGTTGAATTAAAGTCGAATTGAAAACCTATATCGTAATAATATTTCTGTTAATTCCCGATATTTTGGCATTTAATAAGAGTTTTTAAACATAAAAATATATTTCTTCGAAAGTTGATATTTTTAACATTATATCTCAGAAGATTCAAAATTAAAAGTTATACTAAAAAAAGATTATTATTTTCGAACATTAATTAAGTAAGAACAAATAATATTAACACATAGATAATTATTATATTAAGCATGCTATTAAAAAGGCTCGAAATAAAAACTTTTTTTTCTAAAAAATATTACGTTATTTAAAAAAAACTCTAAAAGCCATCGAAATTAAAATATAGAAAGGTTTGCCGTTATAAAACTTTATGTAAAACGAAAAAAATACGTAATTAAATTTAGACCAATGCTGATATAAAAAAACATTTGAAATTATAACAGATTTACAGACAAAAAGCAATTTTAATTTTTGTAAATAATAACAAATTATTCAAGTTTTTGAGAAAATATTTAAAATTATATAAATAATTTTACCGTAGACGGAAGTGTATTTCAGTACGAAAAGAAACAAATATTCTAAAAAACTAAAGAGTTTCTTATTTAAATATAAAACCAATTAAAGTAAATTTCGCTAAATCGATCGGATATTTTAAATGAGGATATTATTTTAGGAATACTTCAAATTTGTTTTAGTAAGTTAAGGGTTAATTGGGAAATTTAAATTTCCAAAGTAATAAAATAATACCTGAAAGAAATTATGGGAAATTTTATTAGATAATTAAAGAAGTATAAATTTTGCATCAGATTATTGTAAACCTCCTGACTACCGCAAATTCAAACAGTGTTTAAACATAAAATTATAAATTACTAATTGACCAAATATCGCGTTTATTAACGAATAATTAATTAAGAATACTTAAATAACATTGACACAAACAAAGAATACTTTTTAACTTTTATAAATACCTTAAAACCATTAATACAACAAAATAATTTACCGTATTCATTTTTAAAGGTGGTTATTTCCGTATTTAAAACACTCATGAAACTAAAAAGCTGTATTTAAAACAATATATAAACATTACGAATATCGTATTCTACCTATGGGCTTATCTAATACCCCGGTAAATGTTTGGCGATTAGTTATAATTATCTTTAAAAGTTTGAGATACTTTTATATTCGTATATTTTAGCAATGTACTTATTTTCTCGAAAACTATAAAAGTATGAAAAGGGGTTATTTAAATATTCAAAACACTTTACGATAAAAATCTCAGAATTGACATAATAAAAACATTTAGCATATCTAGATATTCAACATCCTAATACATAATTCTATTTTCCGCTAAATATAAATTCTAAGTTGTAAATTACAAATAGTTAAAAATAAATTTATTCTTAAAAAAGGCGGAAGTTCCGGATATGCAACAGATTTTATAATTTATTAATTACGAACGTAATTTAGTAGAAGGCTATAAAAACATAACTAAGTTATTAACAAAATTTACATCTAAGAAAAATATAAGAATTTTTAAACGTTCGATTTTTCCAAAAAAAAAACAAAAAACTTTTCAGTAACTCAAAACTAAAATTACTAAAATATTAATAATAAGATTACCTAATGCCGATAAAGAAAACGTTTGAAAACCGACATTTCGGATTACGCCTCAGACGTTATCCTAAAATAATTACAAGAAAATTTTCTAAAAAAAAGGGATTTAGTAACGTAATATTTAAAAGTATTACGAAATACAAATTTTAAATAAGAATTTACGACAAAATTCTACTGGTAATTAATAATACTTTTTAACAAATTTCACGAAGTTAAAAAGCTGCTTAATATTTATTTTATTATATATATTTTACCTGGTTCATAAAGGCAGCAAATCAAACATAAAAATATAAACCTTAAATGATTTATTGGTTAAATTTTGATTTTAAGATATATTGACTTAAAAATTTATAAAATATTTAAATATATATTTTTATTTGTATAACGGCTTATAATATTATGGTTGCTAAAGAATAAATAAAATGTTATAATTTAACGAGAATAATATCTTACAGTTATGTAAAAGCCTGAAAAAACTAACTTTCGATTTTTTAGTAGAATTTCAAAATTTATGCAACGAAAAGAAATTGGAAAAAATATAAATAATTTTAAAATCCTGAACATTGATTATTATGCTATAGAGGCATTCGCGGCATTTAAAATTAAAAAGAATATATTAAAGAATTCATAAAAACCCCTATAGCTATTTAGAAATTATTAGAAATCGTAATGTCGGTAATATTACTAAAATATGTTATTATAAACCATAAAATTTGTTTTAATTTATAGATAGTTTTGGTAAAATATAAAATATTATAATATAGGATTTTATTATTAGGTTCTTTTTATTTGAAATTTTCCTTACCAAAATTAAACGTCATGAAATATAAGTAATTATAGAAAGACTTGTTAACCATAAGCATTTTTTGCTATTTAAAAATATTTAGTTTGGATATTTTAATTACGTATAATTTTGATAAATATAAATTATTTTAAAACAAGCTATTTTCAATAAAAATATTTTTTTTACATTTGAATTTAGGATTAAGTTTTTTGACCAGATTGGCATTAAACTTAAGTTTTTAATAACATTTTAATTTTAAACGAACACCTAAAGAAAACAAGTAAATTAAGCTCAAATATAATATGTTAAAAATTATATTCATTACTAACAGAATAAATACATAAATCTTTTGTTACTATTATTAATAATTTATAATACGTTAATTCAGAAGAATATAGGCATATTTCTATATATAACGATATATGGACGCAATATTTAAACCCGGCAACTGGCTTCCAATAATATTACTGCGGTATTAATAGCAGAAATATTAGTAATAAATATAGAAATAATTCCAACCCATTTTTATATTAAATTACGATTTTTCGACACAAAATAATTTAATGTTATAATAAATAATAAAAATTTATATTTATAAAATAAAATTAACTTATCATACTAAAAACTCAACCTAACGTTTAATGTTTTATAAATTAAAACTATAATGCTTTATAGTAAATTAAGTTTTAGGAAATTTAGTCAGATCAAATTTAATAAAGTTAGTTTCAAAGTTAATTGCTAATTATTATTATATGAAATCATGAAAATACACCGTATATTCTACATTTTTTGGCTCAAATTATTATTCAAAAACGTCTATTTAAAAGTAAACCTACATTTTTCTGAAAAAAATTATGAATCTTAAAAAATTAAAATATTAAATCAGTAAAGGTAAAATTAAATATTTCATTTTAAAATATTACTTATACCAAGAGAATATTTAAAAGCTATTTAAATATTTTACAAATACGGAAAACCTAATTAAAACGTTTTACCGCCAAAATCCTGACCGACCGTTTCTAGTACAGCTAAGGTCGCGAGCGATAACGGTTCAAATTCTAAATCTAACCTTACATTATTTTATCGAACAGGTAAAGGCTTTCGTTATAACACTTATTTCAATAGCAAGTTGTGCATATTTAGCTTTTACTCTACATCATTTTTCTAACTGGTTTTATTTTTGAAGTTAATTATATTTATATCTGGTTTTAAATTATCGTAAGAATTTTTACCAAAATATTTTATTATAATTAAAGGCATTTTGTAACGGCTAGGCGGTTTAACCAATTATTAAACCTAAGTCGTAGAGGTTTATATTAACAGGAATATCATAAAAATCTAAACAATAAATACCGTAACTAGTAACGTCTAGTAATACTAAAAATATCTTATGTAACGAAATTATATTTATTATAAATTATTATTATTTAAATTATGAAAATAACTAACGTATATGTTTTAATTTTGCGTTATAAACTTACTACCAGTAAGTTCGTAATTTAACCTATTGACTTATTATTAATAAATTGGTAATCCGGCTTATTAGCTTATTATAAATAAATTAATAATCCGTTTCGTAACTTAACCCACTTAATTTCCTCAGTTATTCTTATTATAACGGTTTCTGGGGGCCGTAATTTGTCAAAACGTAAAACGATTTTCCTTCCAAAAATCTTGCCCTCAAAATTTCTTTTTCCGATAAATCCTCCGCCTCCTTAACTATATCTGGTCGCATCTCTAAACGTCGCTCCCGTAAAACCGAACAACGTTATACTCTAATCAACTTAATTAAAATACAAGATTTGGAAATTATGCCGTATTTTTTATTTCTTTGAAAACTTTACTTATTAAATAATAAAAAAGGGTTTTCGTTATCAAAAGTATATATATTACGGCCGGTTATATGATAAAATAAGTATTCCTGTTTCTATAATTAATTATTATATTATTAAAGCTTATCGTTTGAAAAAAAAATTAGCTGCCGAAAAAGCTTTAATTGATTTTCGTACCCGGCTATCCCATATTTATCGTTAACGGCAACAACACCAAAATACAGGATACAAAACTTATTAATTACGTTTTCTAGTTTTTAACCAAATTTAATAATCTTAAACGCCGCAAAATAAAAATAATCATAAAGGTTTCGGCCTTTAGAAATATACACGTTATTAACTGGAATTCCGTTAATCCGCAAACGCCGCCCTTATAAAACGTTAACTAAAACGCCATTCTGGGTTCTCTCGTTATTAATAAAAGTTCTTTAACAGGCACTAAGCATTTATAAGATTTTTTACGGATTTTAAAATATTTTCGGAATCAGCATAATTCTTTTATTTAATTAAGTACTAAGTAAATCCGCATTCCTTCCGTATGCTAAGAATCCTTTCCATTTCGTACGTAATTTGGTCTTTTACTTCCATATTATCTTATTCCATTCGGACCTTAATAATATCCGTTATTAGCTTAAACAAAAAAAATATAAACAACGGAATAGAATTTAACATTTAATAAAAGCTTTAGTTAATAATTATTTTCCGAATTCTTTTGTGCGATTTTAAACAAACCAGTATATTTAAAACCGAAATTTTTACTAAGTTTTTTTATTTAAATATTTTTTGTGACGAAATAAGCCATTTTTCCCTTTTGGAAAATTAATCCCTTTACCTTTTTCTGGTTACAATATTTGGTTATTTAATTACTTACGTATTCTATTTTTATTTTTATTTTTTAATATAAATATTTAAATTATTTCACCGTAAATCTAGTTTTATTATTAATAAATCCGCTATATATGCTTTGGCGAATATCCAATGTAAACTCTAAATTTGTATATATTAAAATTGTTTTAATATTTCTATAGTCACTGACATTACGAATTACTTAAACAATAAGTAAAATTTAACCTAATTATTTTATTCGTAATTAGTATAATATTTTAAATACGTTTTTAATATCTAATTTAATTATTTCGTTTATTTATATTTTAAACGTATTTAACAACTTAGAGTTTAAACCGATTTAAAAAATAAAAATTTCTTAAAACTTTAAAATAAACGCCATTCCTTAATATGAAATAATTTCGTATAACAATCCGCATATATTAAAACCATTTTTAAAACATATTATTTATTCGATATTAATATTCTTCTAATAAGGTCAAAATAAAGAAATTTGGTAAATCTGTCAACGATTATAAAAATATTATTCCAATAAATTTTTATTACTAGGTTTTCGAATAAAATAAATTTATTTATAAAATCCATAATAATTATATCCTATAATCTTTTTAAAGCTGGTGATAAATATAGCCTTTCGTAAAGCTTATATCCGTATATTTTGATCTCATTCCAAAAATTAAATTATTGTAAAATGTGGTTATTAAAATTTAAATCTAAATTGTAAACCCCTATCCGAAATTGTTTTAACTAATAGGATTTATTCGCCAAAAATAATGGTCTTAAAAATAGGTATTCAATTTATAAGTTTATATTTAAAGTAAGCGGATATTAAAATCTCTTTAATCTCTTTTCACTAAAAACATTTAATAATAAATTAAATATATTTAATATAAAGATATATCAGGAAATTCTTAAAAACCATCTTCCAAAATTATACATTAATATAGAAAACACAACAAAAAATGTGGTTATGAATATTAATTTATAAATAATGATATTTAAAATAAACTTTTTGCATATCTGAAAAAATATTATTCAATATATTTAAATAACACTTGGAAAATTGTCGATATCATAAATACCTTGAAATTTATATTATATACTTTAAAATAAATAAATAAATATTTCTGGTTATAAACTGAATCGAAAATTTCATTAAGATAAGAAAAAGTATATAAGGTATTTATTATTTTATTATAATTTTACTATAAAATAAATTATTTTTGAAAGGAAACAGAAAGTATCTGACATTGATTGTTTTTAATTGTTTTTAAAATTTTGTGTTATAATCCTAAATAATTGTTTATTATTGGTATAACTTTTAATAATGTAAAACTTAAACATTTGGCTCATATTTGTTTCTATTTCAACAAAATAATAAAAACTTTTTATTGTATTATAAAATATTTTTTTCGCAATTTTAAAGTTTTTACATATTTCAAAAAAATCGGTACAGTAAACAAACGTAAAAAATATAGGATATGAACCGATTTTTATTTGAAATATAACAAGTATCAGAATAAAAATTGTGAGAAATTAAATTAATACTATTATAAATTATATATATTTTTCGTACACTTTATTAGTGAGAAATAAGTTTAATTAATAATATTTTTCGTAATGCTATGATTTATTTAAAATAAGAACCAGCTAAGTATATAATTGAATTCGAATACGAAATTTATATACGGTCTATATATAATACGTAACCTCAATTTTATAACGATATATTTGGCTTTAAGCTTAATTAATACATTTTGAAAAATATAACCAACGAGTTTTAATTTACGTATATCCGTTATTCGTTTTATTTTAAACAATATTTATGTACGCTCCAAACTGCTCCGTTAAGCTAAAAACCGATATTTCGAATTATACGTTAAGGGTAATAATTAAATGACGAAATAATTAAGGCAAATTGTACCTTATTACATTTTTTATACAAGCTAAAAAAACCGAACTTAATTACGGTATTCCAAATAAGGAATTTATAGCGATTATTATGGCATTCCGAGTGTTTAAGTATTTCCTAAAAGGAAATTTGCACTAAATTAAGGTTTATACGGATTATTAAAATCTTACCCGATTTACTACATCCAAAAAACTTATCGGATAACAATTTCGTTATGCTGAAAAATTGGCGAACTTCGATTTCGTCATTATCCATAAGAAAAGATTAGAAAATGGCAAAGCAAATACCTTAAGCAGGCAACCGGACCTCGAAAAAAATTGGTTAAAATTAGCCATATAATTTTCGAAATTACCACAAAAGGATATTTACGCCCGGGACAGATTGCGACAATTCGGGCAGTACCCTTTAATATATATAAAAAAATCCAACGATATAACAACGGTTTCCCAAAAAAGCAAAGAACGGACAAAATACAAATTGCAAAAAAATACCAGAAAGATTTAGTACAAAACATATATGAATATGAGTTATATAAATATCCAAGGATTTACAAACCACTTTAACGACTTTAACGCATATATATTTTTTTCGTAAAATAAAATTAATAGTACAAGAAATCATATAGTAATACGATATTTACGACACAACAAAAGCTCGACGACATAAGCCATAAGGAAACTTACAGCCATTACCAGTTATAAAATAACCATAATATTTAATTACATTCGACTTTATTACCAAACTTCTTATATTAAAAATTCTAGTTATAAAAATCCAATATAATAATATTTTTGAAATTATCGATCGATTTACGAAATTTTCCTATTTTCTACCACATCATAAGGACATAAACGCCGAACAATCAATGTACATTTTTTCAGATATACTTTCAATATATACGCATTACCTATAGAAATTATTTCGGATAAAAAATCGATATTTATATCTAAGTTTTGGCAAGGCCTTACAATATAGATCGGGCTAAATCATAAATTATTTAATGCATTTAAACCTTAACCAGATAAATAAATAAAATAATTAAATTTAACCTTAGAAACATATTTATAATATTAATTATTACGAAAAAATTAAAATAATACCAGCAAATCGCAAATTTGGGTTTTATTCCAAAAGTTTACAGGGAAATACGTAACGACGGTCCAATTAATATTAAAATAGTTTTAACGTTACAATAATTACGATAATTATATCAGTAAATAAAAATAGAATTGGAATTTGTACGTAATTAAATATACAAATATTACAATTAAAAAAAGTTAAAAGGATTAATTTTCGTAAAAGGGGGAATAGTTTTTTTCGTTACAAAAAATATTTAAATAACTTAACAAAAGAGTTGATTTCAAATATATCGGTCCATATAAAATTGCCAAAAAAATCCTAGAAAATAATTACCAATTGAAAATTTTACCAAAAGTCAAATTCTATCTAATTTTTTACACTTCCTTACTTGAATTAATAACGGATATAATTAAGGTACATATGGTACAAAACGACGTAAAGATAGAAAACGAACAAATATATAAGGTAAAAAAAATCCTTAATATACGGAAATAAAACGGACTTACTTAGTACTTAATTAAGTGGAAAAAGTATTTAGAGTCCGAAAACACCTAGGAATATGCCAAAAAACCTTATTACCGTCTAACGCCTATTAAAGAATTTTCACTAATAACGACAAACGCGTCCCAGTTACTTATTAATATTAATCGTTTATAATATGATTTTTATATTTTTGGTATTAAAAAAACATAATTAAGTTACCTTATTATTACGAAATCCTACGATATTCCTGTTAATATAAATCCGTACAATTAAGGTTTAATAGTTGGTTAAACATTTAGCCGTTATATTATAATTATAAATTATAAGGCCGTTTCAACCTTATAATCCGTAAAGTTAATTAATATAAGGTTTATTATTATCGGAATATATCGGTTGTTAGTCACTTTTAAAACAAGGTTTTACAAAATTATGGTATAATTTATGCTAACCAGAAAAATTATAAATTAATTAGCTAATTACAAAATAAGGAATAAAAAATTTATCGTACGAGTTATATTGTATAACAATTTTCGACATGTTTAGCTTAATATGAAAAATATGGCTTGAACTTTAATGTACTTTGCATAAATAAAAAATTTAGCAACTATACCTATATTTTTAAAAAGTATTAAAAATGAAATAAAGGTGAATATGAAATGAAATTTAAAACTTACACAGTTAAATGAATTATTATATTGCATAAATATTGGAGATTTATTAAAATTACTAATTCTTACATATTAACATTGAATTATATTAAATAAAAATGAAAAATGAAAAATTCCCTGCACTTATTTAATTGAAAATTAAGAATTATCTAAATTAAAATAACCTTTTATTATGAATCTAACTTACTTATAAATATATTCGGTATTATATATATTTAGGTCGTAAATAAAATAAGTTTATGAATTTCATATACTATGTGATAAGAATTATGAATTATTAGTAATAATATTTATTATATAGGCAGTGATAAATAAAAATGTACGGGAATCAACGATATAACATTAAAATTTGGCTAAAAATATATTAAAATTAATTAAATATGTGTTAGAAATACTTGAAACTCGGCTTTTAAAAAGGCGCTATGGGATTAAGGTACAATGTATATTAACCGTAAAAGCTATTAATTAGCAATCCTGTTCGAAAATTCTGGGTATAGGATTATCGTCCAAATTATATCGTATAATAATTTTTTATATATTTGGCTTCGCCTCGAAAACCTGATGTGAATCCAAATGTACTTTGCAAGTAATCGAAATTTTAAAATATTAATACAGTAAATGGTATTTTTAATACCTACAAAATGGAATAAAATTGAGTTTTATAATTATTGTAAAAACACTATGTAAAGGTTGTAGGAAAACTTACGAGTTTTTAATATAAATAACTATAGCTTTTACTTTTTACACTTATTAATACTTTAATTATATGTAATTTGTAATAAACTAGTACGCTTATTAAAATTACAGTAGCTAGTTTGAAGCTTTAAAAAAACTAAAAATTGTATATTATATTAATCATTCTCATTTTCGGTTTCACAGCATATTATAATTCGTGTATCGGAGAATCTTAACAATGGTAATAACAAATATGAATTATATAAATGTAAGTTGTTCCGATAAAGGGGTCTTAAGTGGTTAAATAATTACTTCGGAAAATTAAATTTAAAAACCTTTTAATTTAAATAATACTTTTATTTCAATTACATGTCATATTTTGTTTAATCTAATTCCGATTAATGACTAATTATCAAAAAGTTGTTTTGAAAATTTTAATTATCTTTTATTTATTTTTATTCTGTTTTTACAAGCTTTAACATCATAGAAGTGGCTAAAGATAAAAGCGCTGGAAAGTGATTAGGTATACCGTAAGACGTAAGAAAGCCCGTAAAACTAGCGAAACCGAATAGAAAGAAATTGGAAAGTAAGGAAAAATCAGGAAGGGACCGAATATTTAGCATTATTTTGCGGTAACCGTAACGTTATTTTTTTTGCTTGGTAAAGTCCGAAATTTCCAGTATAATTTTTACGAAACCTTTAAGGGTTATATAATTTATGGTAATAAACTTTTGGTCGTTATATAAATTATCGTTCTTAATATCTTTATTTAGGCGAGAGTTTAAAATTAATAATCGATAATTTTTTTAGAAAAAATTACTGCCTTTTCTTATACCCGTTATTAAAGTTCCTATTTATTTTTTTTAATATCGGCCAAGTTATTTACGTGGTGTTCATAATTTTTATAAAAAAATGTTTGAGGATTCGTTTTGTAAAATTGGAATAAAATTTCCCTAATATTATACGTAACGTCCGTAATGCGGACATATGTTTTATTAATTTTCCGGGCGAAATTAATTAGGATATTTTAATGGAGCAAGTAAGAAATAAATCGCCCTTTTAAACTTTTCCACAAAAGATCTTTCGAAATATGTGTACAATTTTTTTTCGTAAAATTTTCTTCCGGTCATTTTTTTCGTATTTAAAATATTAATCGAATTTTTGCAAGAAAATAAGAGAACACGAGAAGTACGGCTAAAAATCGGCGGCCAGTCGCCCACCTATCTGCTTGGGACAAGCAGAAAATCCCACACCCCGGCGAATATATAAATATATACAACCCAGATAAAAATCTGTTAATATATATACCTTTTGGAATAATTTGCGATTTTTTAAATAATTATTTCGCTTTTACGTTTTGTGACGGCTAGGCGGTTTAACCAATTATTAAACCTTAAGTCGACGGGTTTATGTTAACAGGAGTATCGTGGGAATCTAAGTAATAAATATAATAACGTATTACGTCTCGTAATATTAAGGGCGTTTTAGGTAACGAATTATTAATTATAAACAATTAATATTAATAAATATTACAAATTAATATTATTTAGATTATGGAAATAACGAACGTATATATCCTTTTTGTTTTTTACTGGCGATTACTACCGATTACTTCTGGTATGGTAATTATGATTATTTTTGATCGTAATTATTTTGAAGTAATTATTAACCTGTTAATAATTATTTCTAATTACGTAATTTGCAAAGTGGGTCGTATTATCTTTATTACGACCGTTTCCGTAAGCCTAAGTTTGTTAAATCGTAATACGATTTCCTTTCTCCCAAAAATCTTGCCTTTAAGATTTTTTTCCTAGTAAGCTCCTTATTTCCTTACTATGGCTTTTCGTATTTTTAAAACTTATCGTAGGCCTCGCCCTTTTACTATTTATCGTACTGACCTAATAAAGGCTTTTGAAAAATTTGGTTTCGAAATTATGCCTTATTTTTGGTGTTTTTCGAAAAGTTTAAAATGCGAAATAATAAAAAATATTTTTCGCTATAAGGAATATATGGCCCGTAACCGATTTTGCGATGGAACCGGCGTCCCGTTATTTTTTTTCCAAAATATCCGCCGCGAACATTAACGTCTTAAGCATAAGGAGATTTTAGCAAAAAAACATTTGTTCGAATTATAATGTCGTTAACTTAAAATTTAGCGTCGTTATTAGGAGGAAATAAATAAGGCCTTAACGCGGTTTATTTGGTTACGCAAATAAAAATCTTTGGTTCGTTTTAAAGGTATTAAAATGGTATAACGTAGTTTTTAATTTTTAAACGAATTAAAGGAGCAAGAACGAAAAAAGGAATAGGCCGCCGCTAAGGCTGCCGTAACTGCATTAACGCAAGTCGTTATTCCCTTCGATTTGTCTAATTTTGGCTTATCCGATTAGCCCATTATAAAGGATTTCTGGAATCCTAACAACCCCGCCGTCGTTAATAAAAATTTTTTAATAGGCGCTAGGCGCTAATAAGATTTTTGGTAAGCTCCTAAGTATTTTCGGAATCTGGATATTTTTTCCATTTAATTAGGTATTAGGTAAATTTATTTTGTTTCCGCATATCGAAAATTTTCTTTATTTCGTATGTCGTTTTGTCTTTTACTTTTACGTTATCCTATACCGTTCATACTTTGATTATTTTTGTTACTAACTTAAATAAGGAAACGTAAAAGATTAGGTGGAATTTAACTTTTGGTAAAAGTTTTAATTAATAATTGTTTTTTGAGATTTTTTTGTTAATTTTGTATGGACCGATATATTTGAAATCGAGTTTTTTGCTGGGTTTTTTTATTTAAATGTTTTTAGTAACGAGATAAACCATTTTCCCTTTTTCGAAAATTAATCCTTTTAACCTTTTTTCGTTATAATATTTACTTATTTGGTTCCGTACGAATTTTAATTCTATTTTTATTTCTTAATGCAATTATCGTAATTATTCCGTTATAAGGATTATTTTAATATTAACTGGACCGTTATCGCGTATTTTTTTGTAAATTTTTGAAATAAAACCGAAATTTACGTTAAATGGTATTATTTTAATGCTTTCGTGGTAATTGGTATTATAAGTTAATTAAGCAATAAGCAGTTTTTTAATTTAATTATTTTGTTCGTAATTAATGTAATATCGTAAATATACTTCCAATATTTGGTTTAATCGTTCCGTTTATTTATTTGTTTGGGGTTTAAATACGTTAAATAATTTATGATTTAAGCTTATTTATATTATAAGGCCTTGCCAAAATTTAAACGCGAAAATTAATTCTTTATCTAAAATAATTTTTATTAATAATCCGTATATGCTAAAAATATTTTTGAAAAAGATATACGTTATTTATTTTGCGTTAATATTTTTATAGTAGGGTAAAAAATAAAAAAACTTTAAAAATCGATTAACGATAACGAAAATGCTATCGTAATATATTTTTGTCGCTGGGTTTTCGGATAAGGGAAATTTAGTAATAAAATCCATAATAATCGAATCCTATGGTTTTTTTAAGACTGGTAATGGTTATAATTTTCTATAGGGCTTATATTATTATGCCTTGGCCTTATTATAAAGGTTATATTATCGTCGTACTTTCTGGATTATCGTTTTTATTTTAAGAAAAAAATATATGCGCTGAAATCGTTTTAAGGTCTTATGGATCCTTAAATATCCATATAATTAATATTCGTATATATTTCGTACCAAATTTATTTGATACTTTTTTAAAATTTGTACCTTATTTATTTTCTAGTTTTTTGGGAAACCGTCATTATACTATTGGATTTTTTAATGCATATCTAAAGGTACTGCCCGAATCGTTATAATTTGTTATAGGCGTAAATATCCTTTTGTGGTAGTATCGAAAATTATATGGTTAATTTTAACCAGTTTTTTTTCGAAATCTGGTTGCCTGCTTAAAACGTCCGTTCTGCCGTTTTTTAGTTTTTTTTTGTAAATAATAATGAAGTCGAAATTTGCCAACTTTTCCACATATTATAGTTATCGTTCTGTAAATTTTCTGGTCGTAATAAATCGGATAAAATTTTAATAATCCGTATAAACCTTAATTTAATATAAATTTCCCTTTAGGAAGTACCTAAATTCGCGAAATGCCATAATAATAACCATAAATTTTTTATTTAATATACTATAATTAAGTTCGGTTTTTTTTAATTTATATAAAAAAAATGTAATAAGATGTAATTTGCCTTAATTATCCCGCTGTCCGATTATAACGCTTAACGCGTAATCCGAAATATCGGTTTTTAACTCAACGGGGCGTACTGGATTATATATAATTAATATTAGTTTATTGGTAATCGCATTTTTAATTTCCTGGAACGTTTTTTTTATTTTTAATATTTATTTGAATTTTTTTTTTTGGTAAAGTTAATTAGGGATATAATTATTTTGTTAAAATTTCGAATAAATTTCCTATAATAGTTAGCAAATCCAAAAAATACTTATATCTCCTTAATTATTATTAACGTTTGCTATTTTATTACTGTAACGATTTTCTTTAAATTTAGTTTAATATATCCTAAAATAATAATATATTTTAAGTATTTTATTTCCTATTTGTAAAACTGGCTTTTTTTTACGTTAACCAATAGCTTGGCGTCCTATAAAACTTAAAAAACTTAATAAACGTATCTTACGTATATCTTTTCCGTTTCGGAGAAAATAAGAATATCGTCGAGGTAACACATAATAAAAACGTCAAGGTATTCCCATAGCACATAATTTACTATTCGTTGGAAGGTTGCCGGTACGTTCATAAATCCCATTAACATAACCAAGTATTTAAAAAGTCCGTATTTTGTTTTGAAAGTTATTTTTCATTCGTATTTTTTTTTTGATTTTAATAAGGTTATATCCATTTTTTAAATCGAATGCTATAAACTATTTAATTCCATAAAAACGGTTTTTTATCTTTATAATCAAAAATAATAATATTTAATTTTTAACAATAATATTATTTAGTTGCCGATAATTAACTACAAGTCGTAATTTTTTATTTTTTTTTGGCACGAAAAATATTAAATATCCTGTTGGTAATTTCGAAAATCGAATCCATCTTTTTTATAATCGATTTTCCAGGTATTTTTTAAAGGCATATAACTTATTTCCGTTAAAGTTGTAAATAAGATAAAACTTAGTTAAAAATCTTTCCTTAAAAATTATCTTATAATCTTATTCGTTATGTTCTAATAATTTCGTATTAAATTTCTTTTTAAAAAGTTACTCGTATTTATAATATTATAATAATATATTAATCAAATTTTTTAATTCTTAGGGCTATTATTTTAAATTATTATTTAGTTACCTTAGCTTTACTTTAATAATAATAACGATACGTTATATTTTTCTTTAATACCCGTTTTTTTTTTATATTTTATCCCTTTAAATAGTAAGGTATCTATCGTATTTTTATGCCTGCATTCGTTGCCATTTTCGATCGAATATTAAGATCTTAATTTTTTTTTATTTATTAATAAAAAATAAAAGGAATTTTACCTAGCCAGTTTTTCCGTTAATCAAAATTCCGTACTGGCGTATCCATAGTAATCTTAAGATTATGTTGTAATTCCCAAGCGGAACAACGTCGAAATTAACTATTTGGTATTATCCTTAAATAAAGATCTCGAAATGATTAATTTCGTATAAGATTTTTTTGTTATCGTAAGCGAAATCCTAACTTTTAACGTTTATCGTTATATAAAATCTTAACTTATATCTTTATAATAATTTAAGTTCGTTAATTACGTCCGGTATAATATAGTTCCCGTATATAGTTCCGTAATTTACCATTACGGTATACCAATACGTTCCGATTTGTATATTTAGGATAATAAGGTTATTAACGGCTTTTATTATCGCGTTTAAAGCCTTTTTTAAAAGTTTATCCTAATTCCCCTGGGTTTTGTTATTCTGCGGCTTTTTTACAGGTAATTTTTTTCTTTTAATTTTTGTTCGAGTCCGTCGAACCTGGTTTATATTTCTTGGTATAGCATATCGAACTATTATATTTATCGTTTTTGCCGGCGTATTATTTTTTCAAACTATATTAATTATTCCTAATTCTGCTGTAATTCCTTTCCTTACTAAATAAATTATTCCTCAATATGGCGTATGGCTTCTTATTAGGCTTTATTCCCTTTTTATTAGAAATCTTATATAAATCGTTAAATTTTTTTTTAAGGCTTATCGTTTATCAGGATTTGTGGTAAATGCTAACTGGAAATAAAAATCCGTAATAACTTTCTGGTAATGCTTTTCCACCGTACGCTAAATTAATTTTTTTTATTTAGTAATCGTATTATTCGTAATAACAAAAAGGGTTTTCTTACGGATACCATTTCCTTTTTGGCTAATTCTTTGCTGCAGCTAGTTAAAGAAAATTATCTTTAAGGGTTATAAATCGAAAATGTCGATATTATTATTCGTTATTCTTGTTATTTCCCGTTTTATTGGGAAAATCGAATTCTTCGTAATATATTCGGGTAATTTTGCTATGGATATATCGTTTTTACTTCTTATAAACAAGGCAATTTTATCGTTTGCAATAAATAATATATATTTTACTATATCGATTAAGGGTTCCAGGATAAACTTTCTCCGTTTAACCTTAATACTTTTTTAATTATCTTTTAAAAATGTTCCGTTTTTCCTTAATTACTTACTAAGCCAGGTTTTTGGCTTTTCGTATTCCTTATTACATTTTTTGTTACGGGGGGTCTGGCATATACTTAGGTCGAATTATATTAATAAGTTTGCCTTTTTTTTTTAATTCCCCTTAGATTATCTTTCGGATACAAACTTCCAGTTATTTTTTCGTAACTTTTTGGGCGAAAAGCATTTATAGGCTTTATGCCCTTTTTTTCCGCAATTATAGCACTTAATCTGGCTCCAATCTTTTTTATAAGTAACTCCTAGCTTTATAAGGCCCGGTTCAATACCGTAGGAAATATTGTTACGCCAAAAAGCATTAATATTAGCTGTATGCCGAAACTTATTATTATGCTTTCCCTTAATGCCTTTCGTACGCCAGGTATATTATCGATTATTAATCTTAACTATTATAATAATAAAATTTAATAAATAATTAGGTCGGTTTAATTTAAAAAGCTCCTTTTATACTTCCTTTTTTAGGCCGTCGAAAAATTTAACTATTAATACTTTTTATCCTTAATTTAACTTAAATGCCAGTTAAATAAGTATGCTGCCGTACTTGGATACCAATCCCTTTTATTATAACTATTAGATTTGCATCTCGGCTTTTATTTTTTCGTTTACTATTCCGAATATTTTCGTTAATGCCTATTCGAATTATTCGTAATCGTTATAAATTCGCATCACTTTTAGGTTTCGTTTTTTAATTAGTAAAATAACGTATTTTTTTATGGCCGGCTTAAACTAAATGGCCGCATTTCCGGTAAATCGTCCAATTACGAACTTAATTCGTAAAATAAACGTAATAAATCGAATAGGAAAATACCCAAAATATATTCGGCATTAAGTTAAAAACAGTTATAATTTAATAAAAATTCTATTAAAAGGTTCCGGCTTAAAAGATTTAAAGATTTTTCCTGGTTCCTTGGTAAAATTTAATTAAATAACTTGGTTCGACCAAAAAGGTTTTCCAATTTCGGGAACTTTTCCTTTTTTTTTGAGTTTCTTATGGGCAGCTTAAAGGGATATAATAAGATCATTTTTATTTTGTTCCAGCTAAAGGATACGTTCGTTCATAGCATCCAGGCGTCGAAAAACTTCCTTTCAAGAAAGGCGAGGCTATTCCTTTTCTTTCTCGGATTCCATTCCGGTATTAGGGTTTTCAGGGACCCGGTAAATAAGTTGTTCGGGTTGCTTGCTGGTAGATATAGTATCGGCGATATTACTCAAAGTCTGACGGTATTACTGAATAAGAATTTGCAACGTATAACGGCTAAGTGGTTTAACCAATTATTAAACCTTAAGTCGACGGGTTTATGTTAACAGGAATATCGTGGGAATTTAAGCAATAAATATAATAACGTATTACGTCTTATAATACCAAAAGCGTCTTAGGTAACGAACTGTTAATCATAAACGATTAATATTAATAAGTATTACAAATTAATGCTATTTAAATTATGGAAATAACGAACGTATATATCCTTTTTGTTTTTTATTGGCGATCATTACCGATTACTCTTAATATAATAATTATAATCGTTTTTGATCGTAACTGTTCTGAAATAATTATTAACCCGTTAATAATCATTTTTAGTTACGTAACTTGCAAAGTAAGTCGTATCATCCTTGTTACGACCGTTTCCGTAGGCCTGAGCTTGTCAGGTCGTAACACGTTTATACTTTTATATGCTTTAACCCTACTTTTATATTATATAATAATTAGCAAATATAAACCGACTCGTTTTCGGACTTAAATTATAATAACCGACTTTACATAAAATAACGAAAGGAACCGAAATATTATAGATTGGGAATACGGTCAGAAAATTAAAGGGAATAAGGATAAAAAACGATATTTAGCAAAATAGCCGCAATGAGTATAATCAAACATAACTATATATTTGCTTTAAAACAGCGAAAATTAAATTATCAAATAAATACCTAATATATATTTAATGATAAATATTTGGCTTATATTATGAGGTACCACAAAAACGTATTATATTCGAAAAGAATGGAAAGGCCTTGCAGAATAAACGGAACCTAACTAAGAGAATTGTAACCGCTTAATCGATTTTATTCCGAACCAACATAACTAATACACCGTACGGAAATATTTTAAATTATTAAAATATTTCGTGTAATTATTTAATAAACGGTTATTAATATAAAAACCCAAAAGTCCTAATATATTTGTTTCGAAACGGAATATTTAAAAATTATTTAAATTATAAAATATAATATATATTAAATATAATTTTGAAAATGTGAAATACCTTATAATTAAACTAATAAATGTGCCATGCTAATTTATGGAAAATAACCGAGGAAATATTTTAAAGGATTTATAATATTTTATAAAAAGAGAATACACCGATTTTAAATATATAAGTCGTAAGCTCCGAAACGTTTTCGAAATGTTAAAATAAAACGATAAATCGCCCGTAGATTTTTGGCATATCTTAAGAATTTATGTATTTAAAGTCGAAAACATAAGTTTCTATTTTTGAAAAATATTTTAAATTAACGTGCCATTTTTATTATAGTTTTTAAAAAAGTATAAAATTTAAAATATTTCAACAAATTTTTTAAAACGTCCGTTAAACGTAATTACAGAAACCGATTATATATAGGTCGTCTAGCGCCAAAGGTGAAAGGGGAAGCAGACAAAAAATAAACGAACGTATTTATATACGTTTTAAAGTAAAAACCTAACAAAAAAGGCCTAATGAAAAATATCCGGATTAAACGAAAAAAGGGGGAAAACCTTACAAAAGAAACGCTTCTATCGCCAAATAAATACCAACAGTAATAAATTCGCTGGGTTTAAAAAGCCATTAAATACATTAAAAGTTTACTCTCCGACGTATGGAAATTGTAAAATTATAGAAAAGGGTGTATTAATTCCGTATATAAGGTAAAATACACATACAACTTTATCTTTTTAACCGAAAAATAAACCCACGGATATTAAAAGGAAACTTATTACTGTAGAAACCGCAGTGTTTTTCATAATACAAATAAGGTTTTAAAAATACAACCGAAATAACGATACATTTTTAATTTAGTTTCGCCAAATAACGCGGTAGGATCAGCGTAGGGCCGCCAATAAAGAGTTTAATTACCGTTATAAGAAACTGTTAACGTACGGTTGTTATACGGATAAATCTAGATTGACAAATAAAGGCAAATACATATAATAAACGTTTTATAACCAAATGTAACTTTCGCATTGTGATTAATATATTTACGTTAATAGCAATTAATAAATCGTTTAGTAAATATTATACAATTTTTAAAATCGAAACAAAAATAACAGATAATTACCAAAAACACTCAGTACTTCCGTTAGAACTATTAATTTACTGTAACAGGTCGGCACCTAATTTGTCATTATTCCAATTAAGGATAGGTAAACAAAATATGTTATTAAATAGTATAAGGAACAAATAGACTTCCGGGAAATATAAAAAAGATTAATAGTAATATCCACAAATTCATCCAAAAAAATTATTCTAAAAATTGTATAATTATTTAATTGGATGGAAAAATTCCGGAACGTACATTCCAAAAAGAAGGTAAAGGCATTTTTTAAATGTTTCCGGAAGCTGAATATATTAGAAACCTAGTACTCGAAAGATTAGGGTTTATAAGGCCGATTTACTTAATTTTAGAACGTTAATAAGAAACGTTCGAACAATATATCCGTGAAAATTTGGAAATTGGATAAATTTAAAAAAATAAAATCGGAAATCGCTATTTTCGTTCTGATCGTATTTAAAACAAAACGGCAACTTACGGCTTTATCTTGATTACGAGTCGTTAAACCGGGTTATCGTAAAAGACCGTTACCTTTTACTGTTATTTTTTAAAATTTTAAATTAACTCTAAAGCTTTAAATTAGTTCAAAATCTTTAAATTTTCAAAAATTAAAAGTTAAAAACATGTATTACTAAATACGAATTAATAAAAACCTTCAAAGAAATGTTTTTCGAAACAAGAATAGCCAACTTAGGTATATAATAATATTTTGGGACGTATTAACGCTGTTACAACCATTTAATATATAATTTTAATTAATATTAAGGAATAAATTTATGTTATTGATTTAAACGATATTATAATATTTTCCGATAACAATAAAAAGCACACACAATATTTCCCATTAATTTACGAACGTTTTAAAAATATTAATTATTTATCAAGTTAAAAAAATATGAATTTCTTAACAACGAAGTTTGGGGTTTAAAATTTTATAAATGTTTTTCCAAAAAAAATTAAAGGGATTTCCGGCTGATTACCTTAGCCCAAAAAAACTCCCTTAAATTAACGTATAACGTTGAAATATTTTTAATGTTTACTAAGTTTGAGGAAAAAATATTATTTGTTATTTAAAAATTACCACCTTTATTACGAATTTCCTAAAAGTTAGGACCTTATTAAAGGTATCCATATAAAAATAAATGTATTTATAAAGGCTGTAATAAATGTTTTACTATCAGTTTATTTAAAAAAATATTTAATCGCTTTTTAGTTACGTAATTTTTAGATATCGATACCAGGTAGAGAACAAATTAATAAAAGCGATTGATTATCGTGCAAAATTTGGAATATTAACGATAGTTTTTTAAAAAAAGAAAATAGCGAATAAAAATTCTTAATTTTAACCGATTATTAAGTATTAATAAAGGTAATTGCCGTATTTATGCGAAACTTTAGAGGAAAGTTTCTCGGTAAATATATTAACTACTTGAAAACGATTTGGAATGGTAATACCGTGTTAAGAAATTAGTCCTGTTGGTACGTTGAACTGGAAATTAAATTATATGTTTATACAGACTAATTATAATGACGTAATAGTAACATTTACAAAGTAGTTTCTATTAAATAACGAATTATTTAAGGACACTAAATATTAAATAATGATTATAATTCGTATAGCGGAAAATTACCGCCAGATAAAATAATTCGTTACGCCTAATTAAATTTTTTGGCCGTTAAATTCCTTAATAAATATAAGGTAAAAAACTTTGAATAATTAAAATCCTGTTCAAATAACATAAAACCTTGACATATAATTACAAATTATTTTCTCAAAAAAAACTCTCTGTATACCAGTATCGCTTCTATAAAATACGTACGGTAAAAAAAGTGTAAATAACGGTTATTATTAGGGCTGGTTTAAAAAAACAGTTAAAACCTAATATAAGGATAAATCGTTACCTTAATACCGAATTGTCAACGGAATCAAAAAACAAAAACGTTAAGGTTATTATACCGAAATAATACGATATATATTTAATGTGAACAAAAGTAACCTTAAGTAAACCGATATATATTTCAAAATTTCCTCTATAAATTTGTTATAAAAATCCGCAAATTATAAATTTCACGTTTAAAGATTTAATAAGTTTTAATTTTTAGTTGTACAAAAATTAATATATAAACTTTTTGTATAAATTTTAATAATGTTTTATTTTATGGGAATAAAGTTTTGATTTTATTGTTTTATTTTTTAGGTTCAGAATTTATTGAATAATATCATAATAATTTTTAAAGGGAATATAAAAAAAACTGAAATATTATCAAATTACTTAATTAATGTTTTAAAAGATTAGAAATAAATTACATTGAACGGTATATTCAAAAATATTTAATATATAAAGGTACGTAAAAACTTGAATAACGACCTGACAGGGTATTAAAATATATAGTTTTACTTAATTAATTTTGATAGATATTAAATACAAATTTTACTATTAAATTAATTTTTACTATAAAGACTAATAAATACATATATAATATTATTTTGAAAATCGTCATTTATTTTACAAAAATAATGTTAATTTTATTAATAATTTAAATTTTATAAATCACAAAATTCATTAACATATTACAAAAATGTTATATATTATTTTTTTACCGCGATAGAAATATTTAAAAATTAAAATATATTATATATTACTTAATTTTGACGCAACTTTTATAAAGCCAAAATACCCGAATGCCGGTTATCTTTCCTGGCGTATTATAAAAAAGATAATTAAATTAAATATATAAATTAAATTATTATATCAAAATTTCTTATGTTCATACGGGAAAATAAATAAATTATATTTAATTATAATAATCATAAAACCCAATTTTTGGTATTTTTATAGTTCAAAAATTTATAATATAATTAATTCCGGAAAATAAAGCAAATATTATAAAACTTTTAATTTAAGGTTTAAAAAATACGTAATGCTTACGATATATAAGGGAAATTTGTCGATATCTAAATAAATATTAGGAAAAACCCGTAATTAACCTTAAAAGTTACTAAGATTAAAAATAATAAGATTATAAAATTATTTACGAAAGATGTTAAAATTAAAAAGTTTTAAATAAATACCGATATATATTTAGGTACAAATTATGAAATAAATAACACCGTAAACCTATAAATTTAATGTATTTATAAAATACCAAAAATTATATAATATATATCTTATTGTAAAATCCGTAATACGATGAAAAGAAACTCGCCGATTATATGCTATTTTTAACTTTAAGGATAAATAATAAAACTAATTTTTTAAACATAACGTCCAGTATAAAATTAATCGAAATACACAAGGAATTTTTTTAAATTCAAAATTTTAACAAATAAAATATAGGATTTAGAAATTTAAAAAAATTTAATTAATTAGTGACAAACTTGTTTTAAATCCGAAAAAGGAAATTATAATAATTTTATAAAAGAATAAACTAGATATTAAAAATACCTTATATATTTTGATAGTAAGGATTCATGGTAAATTAAATAAAAGTAATTTAAATATATGTTAAATTAATTAATTGAATTATATTTAAAGTAAAACCGAATACTACTAACATGTTAACGAAATATTCAAAATGTAACACAAAAGTAATGATAAAACTTCTTAAAATAAGAATAAATCGATAATCGAATATTAAATATCTTAAATATAAATAATAAAATATATTATTTTAAAGTTAAAATTTAGTATTTTTGTAATAAGTAATAAACGTACGTTTAATCATTAAATGCGGAACGGATTAAAATTTGGTATATATAAAAAATTAGCCGGTAAATTTATATGGTTAATCGGTAAATAAACTGGGTTAATTAATAAATCCGTAACGGAAACGGGAAAACTTAAAAAGAAAAAAAGGTATAAAATCAAAAATTATTATTAATTTTTGTTAATACGGTAATACAATAATGCGTTTTTGGTAGGCATATTTTACGTTTTACGGCCGCCGGCATTTATTAAGGCCATATTACGATTACTATAAGTTATTTAAATAAGTTTAAAGTAATTATAAAATCCCAGAATAGATTTATTTTAATTAAATAATGTTAGTTTATATTTTATATTTAACTCTACATAATTAAAAATAAATTTATTTCTTTAATGTGCTTAGCGTAACGTCCAAAATAATATAAATAGTATTATTACGTTTATAAAGCGAAAACGTAATAATTACTTAATAACGTATTTTATATATATTTATAAATACATTTTTATTTATATGTTAAAACTAAAACGTAACATATTAATAAATTAATAAATTAATAAATTGTCGGAAAAACTTTGTAAAAAATAAGTCATTTATTAATTTATATTCAAAATGAAAAATCTCGAAATAACATATATATATTATATTTTTATAATCGGGATTATTTCATACTTATCTTTTTTAGTTTTAATTATTATACGATTATTTTCGGCATAAATTATGTAATAATAATTATAAAAAATTTTAGTTAAATTTATTTCCCAATAGAATTATACTTATTTATCGGACTTGGATTCAGCTTAGAATATTAATTTATTTTTTAAATATTATTATACGTTAATAAACGAAAAATATTTAACAATTAATAAATAATTCCGTAAAAATATAAAAATATTTATAAAAAATATTTAATTTAAATACAATTAACGTAAATTTTGGCGGTTATTTTTAACGGGTTGGTAACATAAATAATATTAATATTTAGGTAAAATAATCGATATAATATTAATAAGGTTTACCGAAAGCTCACGAATTATAGTCGACCTTTCGAATATGGTCGGAAAAACTTAAAATTTAGAAAAACATTTCTAAAAAATATTATTACGGTAAATGGTCCGAAATTAAAAGGAAAATATACGGGAAAAACGGAACAAATACAAAATTGAATTAATAATAGTTATCAGAAAACAAATGTTAAACGTTAATAAAAATTATAAAGAAAATATTTATAAGAATTATTATAAAAATACTGATATAAGAATTAATAATTTATAATTAGTAAAACGTTATTATTTAAAGTTAACTTATCTAAAATAATTATTAAATCGGATATGCGAATAAATATATATATAATTTAAATAAAAAGTTTATTTTTAAATTTACGTTTTAAAATATTTTGCAATTATTCGACTGTTACGTTGTTAATATATTTATTCTCTATAGTTTTATTTCGGGGTTTTTTCAAAATAAACATAATATATTAAATTATTTTTGTTCGTTTCAACGAAATGTATATAATTCATAATTTTTCTAAAAAATTGTATATGGTGGTATTTCTTTTTTATAGATATAGTTAAAGTTTTAAATTAAAGTTACCAGGGCTTTCACTAAAATTTATGTTTAAATATTAATATATTATATGCCTTTATATCTTGTGTTTTTGTTTTTGTTATAAAAAGCTAAAAGATTTTTAATAAATCACGGGTTCTCTCAAAAATTTAAAATTTTAATTTCTCCTTTGAATATTAGTACAAGGGGAAGAGCTTTAACTTTTTTGCTTTAACGGCATTTCTTTAATATTTTCTAAATAAAAAAAAAATAAAAACGCAGAATATTGATTATACTTTCCAGCATTAAATATTTGTTTTTATGATTATATATCATCGTTATATATATTTTAAATATTAATATAATTAATTCGAAGTACTATTTAATAACAAATCATAATATATTTAATTTATATAATTTAAAGTTCTTAAAATATATTTCTGTTTTTAAAATATTATACGTTTTAATGGAAAAAGAAGTATTAATAATATTATCGGAATTCTTAAAACTTTTTAAAATATTTTATATAAAATAATGGAAATAATTAAATTAAAAAATATTAAAGAAAATGATTAAAAAAGCTATGCGTAAAAACGATAATTTAATATAAGATATAAATTAAACTATAATTTGGTAAATAAATTATGGATATTGTTTTGGAAAAATTTGAACCGTTATTTATAATAAAAACAAATTTATTGTTGTTTTATTTCGATAATCGATATAAACCATAGTTATATTTTTTTTCGGCATCGTAATAACGAAAATTTTAAGTGTTATTTTATTTTACTGAAACTGTTAAATTTTAATTTAAATTAAATGATATCTATTTTATATTTATTGAATGGTATATTTTTGTTTATTATAATGCGAAGTAATATTCCGGAATTTATTTATTTTCGGAAACTTTGATTAATATTCATTATTATTAAACGGTAAATTCCACAATAAAATAAGATTATAAAAACGTATTTATAAAGTTTATTATGTAATAAATTCAAATCGGTTATAATAAATGCAATTATTTGAAAATAATGTTCCGTAAAGAGGTTAAAATTAAAAAAACAAATATTATAATAATTCAAAATAAAAAAAAAGTCTAAAAAATGGTTTATATAAGTTAGAAATTTAAAAACATAAAATAAGTTTTGAAAACTAAAAATTAAAAATATTAAATCTTAAAACATTAAATAAATTTTATCATATTTAATGACAATTATTTTTATAATAATTTATGCAGAAATTTATAAGTAATTCATTTTCTATTTAAACGTTAAAGCAAATAATAACAGGCTTTGAATTCGCTATATATTAAATATTATTACCGCTAAAACTTTTTTTCAAGTACATATTTTTAAAAATTAATTTTTTGCACAAAATATAGCGTTACGATTATTATATTTAATAAAACTTACCTCCTTTTTTATCAACAGTTTTTAAGAGTATTATTTATTATATTTGGCCTCAGACGTTTTATTTATGCCTATTATTTTAAAACAAATCTGTATTTTACAAATAACATCTATTTTTAAAAAAAACTTTTGGATAAAAATTTATTTATTATTGTTCTTATCTGTTAACGTATATTTTGGTTACGGTTCTTATTTTCATCATAAATGTACACCTTATTTGGTTTAAAATAAATATATTATATAAATAAGTTAATATATATATTAACATTTCGTAACTTACATTTATAAAACAAATTGTTATAATTTTTACGACTTTACTTAATTACATTTATAATATACTTATTTATAAAAAAATATATTATATAAATAAGAACTTTTTTAATAATAGAAAAATATTTCGTTATTTACGGCAAGTTTTTATAAATTATTTTTTGAATTATACGAAACCTAAATATATATAATAATATAATTAATATATTTTGATATTATATTAATTAATATAAGTTTTTCATATTTTAATATAATTTTATTATTATAAATTTAAATATATATATTAAACAAATTTGGAAATTTAAATTATATTATAAAAATTATTATATAATTAATTTATAAAATTTTTAATATTAATATATATTATTTTAAAGTATGTTAAATATTTTAATTTTATAATTAATAATTATGATTAATTATATACAAAACTTTGTATAAATTATTTATAATATATAAATTCGTTAAAATTAATTATATATAAAAAATATTTTTAAGCTGTAAAATTAATATTAATTAGAATATTATATGTTTTTAAATAATAAATATAATAATTAATTATATTTCGCCATAATAATTATTTGTAAATAATAAAATATTATATTTTAATATTAATATTTAAATTATAAAATAACTAATATATATGTTGTATTTTTGGCTTCATATATGTAAACTATTGACTTTTTTGAACCCTTTAACTTTTTTTATTTTTTGAAATAACTTAAGAACATTAAAGTATTAAGACTTTTAAAAATCTTAATTTATTACGTAATTAGTTTCTGTATCCAGTTTAGTTCCTTTTTTATTTTGACCGTTTTTAAGCCAATTAAATTAATTTGATTTTATTACGATTGTTTTAGGATTTTCGTTCCGAAAAATTTATAACCCTTTTTTATTTTTTATTTATTATTTCGGGCTATATTAACAAATCGTTTAGGTAAACGTATTAACGTTTTTTTATTAAAGCTAATTATTCGTTTAAGTTTTACTAATCTTTCTTTTTTTCGTAAAAACAGAAAAAACAATTTAAAGTTTCTTTATGTTTTAGAAAATATATGTAATATATTTGTTATAACGGTTTTTATAAGATTTCTAAGCCGTCTGTAACAGAATATAAAAAACTTTTTAATAAAGGTAACTGTTTGGAATATAAAAAATTAATTTCGAGAAACATTACGTATCGGTATTATTAATTCAACCATTTTTAAATACAACGGCGAATTTTTCGTAACCGAAATGAAAAAAAATTTGTCGTGAAATTAAAAATGCAGAAATAATAAAAGAGTTTAAAATTTTTAAACGAAAATAAAAATGATTAATGGTCTAAATAATTACGTTTATACCGGCCGTTACCTTTGTCGATTAAGCCAGTTTTGATATTATCAATTGATTAATAATTAACGTAAACATTTTATAAAATGTTTTCGATAACATTAATGAAAACTTCTTAATAAGCGTTAGGCACAATACTTATTTATTTAATTATGTACGAATTTTAATTATAATTCTATTTCTTAATGTAATTATTTAACTTATTTTGCTATAAATATAATTATTTATATTATTTTACTATAAATATAATTTAACTTTTAATAGATTTAATGTGCTTATTTTTATAAATATGGAATATGAAAACAAAATTCGTATTTCTTAAAGTTATTTTAATATTTTCGTAATAATTAATATTATACGTTAGTTAGCCGATAAGTAATTTCTTAGTTATTTTATATTATCCCTAATTAATATAATATTTTAAATAAATCTTTAATATCTAGTTTAACCGTTCTGTTTTGGTGCTCATTTAAAATCTAAAGGCGTTAAATAATTTAAATTTTAAATGAAATTATGTTATAAAACTTTTTTATAGCTTTAAAATAAATATGGTTTCTTTGTCTGAAATAATTTTATATAATATGTCAAATATATTAAAAATTGAATTTCCAAAAAATATAATGTGTTTAATATTTATAATATTTGCTTGTTTAATTAAGTAATAATTTAAGTTTTGTTTTTATTTCCTAATATAATTATTTTAATTATTTTATAGTTAATAAATTTATCGTCTGCGTTTTAATAAATATTTAATATAATCCTAAAATTCGCGTATGCTAGGGTTACTTTAATAGTTTCGTAATAGTTAGTATTATAAGCTAATTAAGTAATATGGAATTTCCAATCTAGTTATTTTATATATAATTCACGTAATTTCGCAAATATACTTTAATATTTGGTTTAAGTATTTTAATTATCCGTTCATCTAAGAAATAAATATATGAAATAATTTATAATTTAAATTGATTTGTAATATAAGATTCTGCTAAAATTTCGTATAATAATCCGTATATATTAAAACCGTTTTTGAAAAGGATATATGCCCTTTGGTCCGTATTTGTATCTTTCTAATAGAGTAGGAAACAAGAAAACTTTATAAATCGATTAACGATAACGAAAATATTGTAGTAATATATTTTTGTCGTTCGATTTTCGGATAAGGGGAGCTTAGTAATAAAATCTATAATAACCGACTTTTATGGCTTTTTTGATACTGATAATGATTATAATTTTTCGTATGGCTTATCTCGTCGTACTTTGGCCTTATTACAAAGGTCGTATTGCGATCGTATTTCCTGAATTACCGTTTTTATTTTAAAAAAGGAATAGGTACGTTAAAGTCGTTTTAAGGTTTTGTGAATCCCTGAATATCTATGTAGTTAATATTTATATATGTGGCGTATTAGGTTTATCTGGTATTTTTTCGAAATTTGTAATTCTTTGGAATATTTCGTTTTCTAGTAAATTATTGTTGTATTTTTTGATTTTTGTAATGTATGTTATATGGTATATTCCGTATTGTGGCTATCTGGCGTAAATATAGATGCTTTCAGGGGTAATATCGAAGATTGTATATTTAATTTTGACTAATTTTTCTTCGATGTCTGGTCGCTTGCTTAGGATATTTATTTGCTTTGCTATTTTTTGAGCCCTTGTAAATAATGATGAAATTAAAGTTCGCCATTTTTTTGCATATCGTAATTATCGTTTTATAAGTTCTTTGGTTATGGTAAAACGGGTAAGATTTTGGTGATTCCTCTAAACTTTAATCTGATATAAATTTCACTTAAAGAAATATTCAAACTTTGTGAATGCTATAATAATGGCCATAAATTTTTTTAAATTAGGATATCGTAATTAAATTCGGTTCTTTTTAATTTATACGAATAAATATACTAGGGTGCAATTTGCCTTAATCGTTCCATTATCCGAATATTCTGTTTAATGCGTAATCCGAAATACCGGGTTTAAATTTAACAAGACGTATTAGATTGTATATAATTAACATTAGGTCGCTAATAATCGTATTTTTATATTTCGGAAGGTTTTTTTCGTTTTGGGCGTTTATGTAAATTCCTTTTTTCTTTTTGGTAAAGTTCGTTAAGGGTATGATTATTTTACTAAACTTCCGAATGAATCTTCTGTGGTAATTGGCGAATCCAAAGAATGCCTGTACCTTTTTGACCATGGTTAGCGTTTGTTATTTTGTAATTACAGCGATTTTTTTGGAATTTATTCTAATATATCCTGAGGTATTAATATATTTTAAGTATTTTATTTCTTGGATGTGAAATTAACTTTTTTTACGTTAATAAGTAATTTTGCGTTTTATAAAACTTAAAAAACTTTGAAAATGTATTTTGTAGGTACCTTTTCCGTTTCCGAAAAAATAAGGATGTTATTAAAGTAGTACATAATAAAAATATTAAGGTATTTTCGTAATATATAATTTATTATTTAGTGGAAAGTTATTACTATGTTAGTAAGTTTTATTAGTGTTACAAAATACTTAAATAATATGTATTTCGTCCTAAAAGTTATTTTTAATTTATATCCCTTTTTTATTTTAATAAGATTATATTTATTTTCAAAGTTAATGTTGTAAATTATTTGCTTCCATAAAATCGGTTTTTTATTTTTGTAATTAAGGGTAATAATATTTGACTTTTAACAGTAATATTCTTTAGTTGTCGATAGTTAACTATAAGTCGTAATTTCCTGTTTTTCTCAGATACGAAAAATATAATATATCCTATTAGTAATTTCGAAACTCAAAAATTTTTTTGTAACCGATTTTCCAAATATTTTTAAAAGCGTGTAATTCGTTTCCGTTAAGGTTGTGAATGGGGTAGAATTTTGTCCAAGAATTTTTGAGTATTATTTTATGATTTTATTTGCTATGTTCTAATACTGTCGTATCGCGTGTTTTTCTGAAAAAACCGCTTATATTAATAATGTTATGGCAATATACTAATGAAAATGTTTAACTTTTGGGCTTTTAGTTTAAATTATTACTTAGTTGCCTTAATTCCTTTTTACTAATACCAATAATAAGTTTTTTTTGATATTTATTTCTTTTTTTTTGTATTTTGTTTCTTTGGGTAATAAAATTTTTGTCGTATTTTTATGCCTGCATTTATCGTTTTTTTCGATCGAATATTAAGATCTTATATTTTCTTCTTTTTTGTGTGTTAAAAAAGAGTAAGGTAACTCTTTTCTAGCCAGTTCCTCTATCGATTAAGATTTCATATTAGCGTATCCATAGTAATTTTAAGATTATGTTGTAATTCCCAAATGGAACAATATCGAAATCTTTTATTTAATATCGTTTTTAAACAAAAATCTCGAAGTAATTAATTTTGCGTAGAATTTTTCCGTTATCGTAAGCGAATTCCTGATTTTCGTCGTTCGTAGCTATATAAGGTTTTAATTTGTATGTTTTATGGTAATTTAAACTTATTAACCATATCCGGTATAATATAATTTCCGCCCAAAGTTCCGCAATTTATTAATGCGGTATACCAATATATTCCAATTCGTATATCCAAGGTAATATGGTTATTGACGGCTTTTATCGTTACTTTTAAACCCCTTTTTGGAATTTTTTTTTAATTTCTCTAGGTTTCGTTATCCTGGTGCTTTTTTATAGATTCTTTTCTTTTAATTTTTATTTGACTTTGTTAAGTTTTGTCTGTATATCTTTATATAATGAGTTAAATTGCTACAATTATTGTTATTATTAACGTATTATTTCTTAAGTTATATTAGTTATATTTGGTCCTGTTATAATTCTTTTTCCTATTAGGTAAATTGTTTTCCCGTATGATATATAATATCGTACTGGGCTTTCTGGGATTCGTTATTTCCTTAATAAAATCCCTAAGTAAATTGTCTAATTTCTTTTTTAAGAAATTTTTTTCGTTAGGGTTTGCAGTAATCGCTAACTGAAAATGGAAATCTGTAATGGCTTTTTAGTAATGCTTTTTACCGTATACTGAATTAACTTTTTTTTCGTTTGGTAATCGCATTATTTATAGTAATAAAAGGAGGTTTTTCTACGGGTATTACCTTTTTTGGGCCAGCTTTTTGTTTCGGCTATCTGGTAAATGTTATCTTCCGAGGTTATAGACTAAAAGTGCCGATATTATTATTTCTCGTTTTTGTTGTTTTCCTTTCGGCTTAGAAAATCAAATTTTTTATAATATATACGGGTAATTTTTCTGTAAATATGCCGTTTCCATTTGTCATGATTAAGATATTTCTGTTATCGATAATATATAATGTATATTCTGCTGTATCGATCAGGGGTTCCAGAATAAACGTTTTCCGTCCATTTTTGATATTTCTTTTAGCTTTTCTCTAAAGGTATTTTATTATTTGTTGGATGCTTTTTGGGCTAGTTTTCTTTTTTGGGCTTTTTGCATTCCTTATTAAATTTTTTATGGAGATGGCCCGTTTTCGTACTGGGCCCGAATTATGTTAATGATTTTGTTAACCCTTTTTTTGTTTGTTTTTGGATTATCCTTCCGGTATAAGTGTCTAGTTACTTTATCGTGGTTTTTTGGGTAAAGAATATTTGTAAGCCTTATATCCTTTTTTTTCCCGCAATTATAGCATTTGATTTGGTTTTAGTCCTTTTTATAGGTGGCCCCGAGTTCTATGGGTTCCGGTTCTATGCCGTAAAAAGTGTTATTGCGTTAAAAAGTATTGGTATTGGTCGTATATTGAAGCTTGTTATTTTTTTTTCTTTTGGTGCCTTTAATGCGCCAGGCATATTGCCAGTCGTTAATTTTGACCGCCATAACGATATAATCCGGTAAAGAATTAGGTCGATTAAATTTAAATGGTTTTTGTGTATGTTTTTTTAAAAAAGTATCGAAAATTTTATTTATTAAAGTTTTTTGTCTTTAATTCAATTTTGATACCAGCTAAATAAGCGTACTGCAGTAATTTAATGCTGGTTTTTTATCGTAATTGTTAAATTTATATTTCGGCCTTAATTTTTTTGTTTATTATTTGGAAAGTTTTCGTTAATAGTCATTCAAACTGTTCTTAATCGTTATAAATTCGTATTATTTCCGGGTTTTGTTTTTTTTGCCCGTGAAGTAATATATTTCTTTATGCTATGCTTAAATTAAGTAGCCGTATTTCTGGTAAGTCATTCAACCGTAAATTCGATTTGTATAAAGGGCGTAGTAAGTTGAATAGGAAAGTACCTAAAATGTGCTTGGTACTGGGTTAGGAATAGTTAAAATTTAGTCGAGGTTCCATTAAAAGGTTGCGGCTTGGAGGGCTTAAGAATTTTTCCTGGTTTTTTGGTAGAATTTAGCTAAATAATTTGGTTCGTTCGAAAGGGTTTTCCGGTTTCGGAGGCTTTTTGTTTTCTTAAGCTTTTTATAAACGGTTTGAAATGACGTTGTAAGATTATTTTTGTCGTTTTTAAGCTGAATAATACGTTTATTTATAGCATCTAGGCGTCGAAAACCTTTTTTCGAAAACGGCGAGGATTCGGGTTGCTTACTGATAAAAATAATGTCGGCGATATTGCTTAAAGTTTGACGGTATTACTGAACAAAAATTTGCAACGTATAACGCTTAGGGTAATTAACCAATTATTAAACGTAAGTTAAACCGTTTATGTTAATAGAAATATCGCAAGAATTTAAGTAATAAAAATAATTTAATTACGTTTCCTAATATTAAGGATATTTTAGATAACAAAGTTATATTATAAATTAATATTATTTAAATTATATAAATAACGAACGTATATATTTTGCTTTTGGCTTAAGCTGTTTATTATTGCCTTATTAACGGCTTTTATCGTTAGGTTTAAAGCATTTTTTAAAAGCTTTTCCTAATTTCTCTAAATTTCGTTATCCTATAATTTTCTTACAAATAATGTTTTCAACTTTTCCTTGAATTTATTGAACCCTTTTTATATCTTAATATATACTACGCTAAGTTACTATATTTATTATTCCTGCCGGCATACGTATCTTTTAAGTTATACCAGATTCGTTTAATTAATTTATAGCTTTTTTCTCTTATTAAGTAAATTATTTTTCTATGTAACGTATACTATTTTATTAAACCTTTTATAATTCGCTATTTTCCTTAAAAATTCTTACATAAATTATTAAAGTTCTTTTTTCACAACCTATCTTTTTCAAAATCTATAATAAATACCAATTAAAAATAAAATTTTATTATAACCTTCTAATAACATTTCTCTATAGTATACTAAAACAACTTCTTTGTGGTTTGGTAATTATACCAATTATAAAAGCAAAAAGGGTTTTCCTACGATATTGGTTTCTTTCTGGCCAACTTTATAAAGTTATTTGCCTATCGATTTTATTTTATGGAGCAATAATTCGAAAATATCGATATCAACATTTATCCATTTTATTACTTCCGGTTTAATTAAGAAAATCGAATCCTTTTTCGCATATACCGTTCGATAAATTAATAAATAAACTTGTTCCATGTATCGTATAAAGGATATTTTCGTCGTTTACAATATATGGCGTATATTCTGCTATATCAATTATGGATTCCGAGACCACCGTCCTTTATTTATTCCTAATATTTTTTCAATTATTTCTTTAAGGGGTATTATTATTTTCCTAACATTTTAAGCCAATTTCTTAGATTTTCGCATTCCGCGTTAAATCTTTTGTTATAATGGCCCTTATTCGCACTAGACCTATATTATATTCATAACTTTATTGTTATTCCCTCGATTTTCTATGGGCTATCCTTTTAATATAAATTTCTATTTATCTTATTTTGGCTTTTTAGGTTTCCGGCATTTATAGACCTTATATTTTATTTTGCCGTAATTAAGGCAGTTAATATAACTCCAATCCTTTTTATGCATAGCTCCAAATTCTATAAATCCTAATATGATATTATACAGAATCTTATTATATCAAGAAGTACTAGTATTAACCCCAAATTTGTTATTATACTTACTTTTAACGTTTTTTTACGCTAAATATATTATCAGTTATTAATTTTAATTATTATATCTGTATAATCTCATAAATACTTAAGCCGATTAATTTTAAAAAATTACTTTTAAATTTCCCTATTCAGCCTATTGAAAAATTTGGCCATTAATATCTTTTATTTTTAGTGTAGCTTAAGAATTAATTAAACTAACGTATTACCGTAGTTAAATGCTAATCCCTTCTGCTTCAATTACTGGATCTGCATTTCGGCTTTTATATTTTCGTTTATTATTCCGAAAACCTTCGTTCATACTTGTTCGAACTGTTCGTAATTGTTATATATTCGTACTACTTTAGGACTTTATTTTTCCATTAATAAGATAATGTGTTTTCATATAGCCGATTCGAACCAAATTGTCGTATTCCTAATAAATCATTTTATTACAGATTTTATTCGCAAAGTTAACGTAATAAATAAAATAAGGGAATATCTAAAATATATTCGATATTACGTCAAAAATAATTGTAATTTCGTAAAAGTATTATTAAAAGGTTCGGTGTTAAAAAGTTTTAAAACGTTTTTAATTCCTTGATAGAATTTGATTATATAACTTAATTTGATATACGATATTTCTTAATATCCGGAATTTTACCTTTATTTTTAGGCTTTTCGTATACCGCTTAAAGAGATCAGGTAAAATTAATGTTTTTTGAAGTAAATAAGGCGTACAATTAAAATATCTAATCGTCGAAAAAAAATTTCCTTAGTTAAACGGGATTATTGCTTCTCATCGTTTGAACTTACGTTGTCGTTAGGGATTTCGTAAGTTGGCTGTTAATTAGTAAATATGTTATCGATAATATTCTTTAAAGTTTAATAATATTATTAAATAAAAGCTTGTAACGTATAACGGCTAAATAATTTAACTAATTATTAAACTTAAATCGCACCAATTTACGTTAACACGAATATCGTAAGATTTTAAGCAATAAATATAATGTTTTTATTACTTTATTAATTATTCTTAATTACGTCGTCCGTAACAATCCTAATTTCTAGCAATAACAGTTATTTTTTTAATAATTACGGGTATATCAATGATCACTTGTTACGTGACTTACAGGGTGGGTCGTCTTATCCTGGTCGTTGCGACCGTTTCCGCAGGCCTAGACCTGTCAGGTCGTAACACTAAGAAAATTTCAGAAAATAATTACTAACTAAAATTTTTACCAAAGATCAAATTACACCCTATTTTCTATATTTACTTACTTAAATTAATAACGGATACTATTAAAGTTTATACGCAAACAAAACAATGTAAATACAAGAAATAAAATTATGTACAAATTAAAAAAAACCTAGATATACAAAAAAAAGGGTTTACATAAGACTTAATCAAATAAAAAAAATCTTCCGAACTCCGAAAATACTGAAAAACTTGCTTTATTAAAATCAGGCTCTATCTTAGAGGTTATGGCTGCACTTACGGCGCAGCTCTAACTACGTAACTTTTAGTGTTACGTTAACCTAACTTGTGAAAAAAAAACTTATAAAATTAACAAAACCTCCAAAATAAGGTCTGATTTCAAGTTATGGTTTTTTTTTTAGCTCCGTTCTGCATATTCCTATATAAACTTTTAAAAATTTATTTTGAAAATTCGTAAGTACAATAATAATACAATGTTGCTATAAAATAACAAAAATTATAAATACATATAATTTTACATAAATTTTCTAATGACATAGATAATTTTCTAATCAGGGTTAATTTAGTAAAAATATTAAGAAACTAAGTTAATATTTCCGTTTTGTATATACCTTTTAACTATAATGCCCGTATCGCGATAACGTAATAACCATAACCCGTACGAGCAAAAAAAAGTTGGATGGGCTTTTCCTATATAAAATATATTAAGGAAGTCCAGTACATAATAATACGACCGATAGATATGTTTTTGTAGTTATAAAGGCGATCCGGATTTGGCTATTTTAAACCTCTTTATAATTACGACGTAATAACGGCAGTTCCTAAGGGCAAAAGTACGGTTAAACGGGCTTTTCCTATATTATATTACTTTTAAACGATGTATAAAAAATAATATATTCGGTATTTGCGTTATTACGGGCATAAAAACAGTACGGTTAATAAATTTCCCCAATTTTAACTTACTTATATTAATTTTAAATCGCAATTAAATATAACGATATTTATTTAATAGGTATTAATTTATATTTAATGTGTATCTTAAATGTTAAATTTATTGCAGTTAAATTACTTATCAAAATAAAAAAATTAATTATTTTGGAAAAATTTACAGAACGGAAACGTTTTTCTGCAACTTGAATTTAGGCCTTTCTAGTTCGTTACAGAGATATGCTATTTGATTGGTTAATTTTAACGCCTTGGCATAATACATAAAAGTACATCAAAAATAGAAACGAGCCAGTAGAGGCCCGAGCTAGCTGAGGTAATTAAAAACCCACGAAAAATCTCATAAATACCTAACGTTTAAAAAAGAAATTACCAGCAACGCCGGAATTACAGATAATAACTCCTTTATAAAAGTTTTTCAGGATAAATCATTTAAATAAATTAATAGATAACGCGGTTATAATAAATTAGGCTTTTATACGTTTTTATTGCTTCAATTCGTTCATTAATTACAATCCGTAAATAACGGCCTCTTTTCGGTCCAAATAATGCTTTTTTTCTCTAATACGACGCAAAAAATCGATCAGAATACTGTAATTATCGTAACGGCAATGGTTCTTGATACATTCGTTATAACGAGGAATTTCTAATATAATACGTAATATAATATTTATCGAAATTAATATATATATTTAAGTTTGTAATTTACGTGGTTTTAATTAATGGTATTGTATTTGAATGTTTTACTTTTCGTCAATTGATATAAAAATATTAAAATATGTGTAATTCAATATAACGTATAATTCCGAGTTAACCCGTATATCTCGTTTATAATTAATCTACCAATTGACGTTTTGAAAAATTTTTTAAGATTTATTTTTTTTTTCGTACAGTATTATAATTTATATATGAATAAATCTTATATTTTCGGAGTCGAAAATCTTATTTAGTTTAATCGCAATATAGGGGTTGAAGTTTTTTTGGAAATTTCTATTCGAATTATATGATATTGACGAATATTTAACAATTACGTATAAATTTTTTGGCCGCATATTTATATTTAATTTACATATTTATTACCCGTAAAACTCCATAAACTGTATTATTAAGACAATAATTGTATAATATATATTTCTTATTTAAACCGTCCGGTTTATGAAGGTATAAACTTTTTTCGTCTTATTTATATAATATTCGATTTATGCAAATTTTTCATTAAATTACGAAAGCCATAATTAATTAAAGGTCTGTAATTAATTTAGTAATTTAATAACTTACAAAGCCGGTATGATTCGTCATAACATAAAGTTTGTTTTGCTTATTATTACTACTTAGAATATTCCGAATTATGTTATTAATATTTAGTATTTATGTAAATCCCATATTCTTCCGTAATAAAAAAGTATATTCGTAATATAGGTTTTTGTAATACTATCGAATTTGTAAATGTTTAATAAATATAAGATTATATAATTAAGATATGTTTATTCTGATATTAAAACGTACCTTATTTAAATTTTCAGTTATATTTTTTCTAATTTTATAATATATATTTAATACCTAAAACTGGTTACGTATATTATATATTGTTCGTAAAAAACATCTCATATTATAAAATAATCGAATATCACCTAATTAATATACAAATATTTTAAATAAAATTAAAACGTTAATATCGTTTTATGGTGAAGTATTGTGGTATTATTTCCGGTTACTTTTGAGTCCGGGATTTTATTATCCGTTATTAAAATTAATTTTCGAAAATTAGTTATTTTTATTTTAATATTTATTTTAGTTAATTTTTGGTCTGAGATTTTATTATCACTCTTTAAGGTTATTTTTTAAGGATAAACTTTTTTTCGAAGCCCTTGTTAACGAATTTAATTCTTGGGCGGGACAAAAAAAGTTTTGGGTGTTTATTCGATAAATATTATCGGAAAATATAACGAAAATTGCTTTTACTATATCATTCAACTATTTTTTTACTTTTGTAATATCGTAAAATATATAAAACTATATATTATATTATGGATTTCGAGTAGTAAATTTAATAAATTAATTACTAATTATTATGTTATAAATAACAAAGTTATATATATTAAAGTATAAGAAATACTTAAAATTATGAAAAGCTATACTTAAGTAAATAATATTAATTATACCATAAATAATTATTATAATCATAGATTATATATATTTAATTAAAAATATTTATTTTGCATTAAGAAATTTGTAACCAAATATAAACTTCGAAATATTTATATATAATTATGTATTTTTTTATATATTAAATATTTTTAAACGCAATAAATTTATATTTTTATTCATTTGTCCCATGTAAATAAATACAAAGGCTATATATATATATTGTTTTATAATGTTTTTGTAATTTATTAATTATTTACAAATATAGTTTATATTATGTATATTTTTTATGTTTTATATTAATATTAATGATATATCCGGCAATTATTTAACGTATAACGTTTGTTTTATGTATCATATATTATATTTTATATTTTGTATTTTATTTAAGCCGAAATTAGACCAGTAAATTCGTGATGTTATTTGTATTTTATAAAGTGTAACATAATAATGGTATTTCCGAAAGATGGAATATTTCATTAAAAAAGTAAAAACAATATATAAATCATAATAACATTATATTAATTTTTAATACAAAATATATTAGTTACGGTAGTTTTTGGATACATAAATTTTTATTTTATATACCGTTTTTGAAACTTTATATTGACTTATAAAAACGGTGTCTTAAGTTAAATAAATAATTAATAAGATATTAACATTATAATATTCTTGTAAAGCCGATTTTATTTTAACGTAATTCATAAATAAAGCGTTTACATAAGCGAAACACCCACTTTAACACCTTATTGCATATATTCAGTTTTTTAATTACTATAATATACTTATGTTAAATAAATTTATTAGAGATAATATTTATTAACGGTATTTATCTTTTCTTTTAACAAATACGCGCATTATTTCTGGGTTTACCGCAACTGTTATAATATCGTTCCTTTCTTATAATCTTTTTACGATAAATACCTCTTACCATTATTTCCTATATTAATTCATGAATACTTTTTTTCGGCCCGGAAACCTTTTTTTAAAAAAAATGTAAATAATCCTCCACTTTAAAAAAAAATATTTTTAATTTTCCGGCGTTTGCAAATAAAAATTGATTTTTGCAAAAATGATTAACCTTATTAATCAAAAAAAACTTTTATGTAATAAATAATTTATATGTTTAACCATATAATTTATTATTTCGGTTATCATTGTCGCCAACTTACTTTAGTAAGTTATAAATTTAAATTTTAAATAATTATAAAACGTTACTAGGTTTTCGAAATTTTTAAAAATTTTACGTTCGACATAAAAAGAACAAGATAACGAGGAAATCATCGGTATTCGAAAAGGTTATCGGATGTTATATTATAAAATAATATATATTCGGTATTTAATAAAATAAGGCCAATATTTCGGACACAAGTTTTAATATTTTCGGATACGATAAATATTTGAAACGTTTCGTAAAAGCCGATAAAAAATTTTCCTTAATAACGAACGTATTATAATGCTTTATAAAATTTTTGATATAATAATTAGAAACCCGTTTTAACAAAAAACCATATTATATTAAAAAATAATATAATTAAACCCAAATTTCAAAAATTTATATAATATAATAATATCATATTTTGTTACAGCCTAACGGGCTCCGGCCTCAAGAAACAGCCAAACAAAGATAACACGGACCACCTCCCAGGTCACGTAACAAATGATCACTGCCAAGCTAATGATCACCAGTAATCGGTGGTAATCCTAAGGGATCATAATTACCACCGGATACGTAATCATAAGTAATTAAACCAAAAATCAGTATTACGTATATACTTATTAATTCAATAATTAAAATAATATTAATTTGCAATAATAATTTGTTATTTAAAATAATTTTAATATTACAAAACATAATCAAGTTATTTTAATATTCAGATTTTTACGATATTTCTGTTAATATAAACCCGTACGACCTAGGTATATTAATTAGTTAACTAGCCTAGCCTTTATACGTTACAAACTTTTATTCAATAATACCGTTAAACTGTGAACAATACCTTTTAATTGAGATGTCGACCAGTACCCAAGTACCTTCTGCTGCTGCACAGCTCCAAACCAGAATCAAGGAATTTAAAGAATAAATTTAATAGCTTGCAGAACAAATCGTAGCCATCTTAACTCGAATTGTCGCATCTAAGCATAAACCTAAAAAGCCTTAACCCTACGATAGGAAAGGAAACGTTCAAAATTTCCTTATTCAAGCACGAATATATTTCCGATTTCAAGACTCAGACGAGCCCGTAAACAGAATTTTCGTTATAGTAATTTTTCTTACGGGAAATATTTCAAATTGGGTTAAGCCAGTTATAAGGGGTTATCTGGAAAATGTTAAGGCCGATTAAGAAAAAACTATTAAGATTTTACTTGTTTCGAAATATGTTATTAGTTTTAGAAATTTTATAACTGAAGCAAAATAGACCGATAACGAAAGCGATAAGTTAATCGACATATTTTATGCAAAACTGAAAAATAATATTAAAAATAAAGTTATTAAATTTCCGAAACACACAACTTTAAATCGATATATTATGGAAATGATTAAAATTAACAACAGGCTATACGAACGACGTATAAAAAGAAAGGATAATATATTCCAAAGTACGGAAACCAATCGGCCAACCAGGAGAAAAAACGCGACGTACTATTTACATCCTATAGCATAGTACCAGGACCTATGGACCTGAGTACGGTCCAGAAAAAGGATTAAAGCCAAATCCAATGCTTTAACTGTGGCAAAATAGGACACAGGGCTTTTTAATGCCAAGCACCCAAGAAATTACGATAGGATAACTAGACCGCTATACCGGAAAAACAATCTAGGAATAAGCAAAAAACTATAATAAAATTATTAACGTAATTCGGGCCTAACGCGAAAACGGGCCATCTCGACAAGAAATTCGACAAGGGATATAAGAAGCCAAAAAAACTGGTCCAGAAAGTATTTAAAAAATAACGGAACATCTTTAAGAAATAGCCAAGAAAACATTAGGAACGGACGGAAGACGTTTGTCTTAGGATCCCTAATCGATATGCTAGAAAATACGCTATATATTGTCGACGACGGGAAAACCCTAATTACGAAAAATTGAAATAGCATATACAAAGCAAAATTACCCGCATATATTATAAAGGAATCGATTTTCCAAACTGAACGAAAATGACAAAAATAATAAATAATAATATCGCATTTTCGATTTATAGCCCCGGAAAATAAGATTTATTAATTAGCCGAAGCAAAAAACTGGCCCGAAAAAAGGTAATACCCGTAAAAACCCCTTTTTTTCATTATAAATAATACGATTACCAAACGGAAAAGAAATTAATTTAATATATTATAAAAGAGCATTACCAAAAAGTAATTAAAACATACCTTAATTTATAGGTCAATGATAGGATAACTTTTAATATAACATATAATAAAACGCAGTTAAAATTATGGAAATATAATTAACCCCATAAAAAATATATCAAAACCAAGAATAATTAATATAGTTCGAAAAAACAATACGCCGGCAATAACGACAAATATAACAGCTTAACGCGCCATACAGAGAAATACAGATAAAGTTCGATAAACTCGAAAAAAATTAAAAAACGAAAATTACCTAGAAAAAACCGTAAAATAACAAAATCTTAAAAAATTAGGAAAAATTCCCAAAAAAAGCTTTAAGCGCGATAATAAAAGCCGTTAATAATTTTATCACCTTCGAAATACGAATCAGAACATATTAGTATACCCTAATAATAAATTACGAAACTTTAAGCGGAAATTACATTATACTGGATATTATTACCGAACTTAAATTACCATAAAAATACAATTTAAAACTTACATAATTATGAATACCGAAAATCAAAAATTCGTTTACGATAATAGAAAATTCCGATACGAAATTAATCACTTCGAAAATTTTATTTAAAGTTGATATTAAATAATTAATTTTGACATTATTCCATTTAAGAATTACGATATAATCTTAGAATTACTATAAATATGCCAGTATGGAATTTTAATTAACTGAAAAACTGACCAAGTAAAATTCGCTTTATCCTTTATTAACAAAAAAACAAGATTTTAACATTCGATCGAAAATAACGACGAATGCAAGCATAAAAACATAAAAAACACCATAGTGCTTAAAAAAACAGAATATAAAAAAATAAGTATTAAAAAATACGACGTATTATTATTACCATTAAAACAAAAGTAATTAAGTAACGATTTACAATAACGGCTCAAAAGTTAAAAGATTGAACTAATATGTTATTATAATAATACCATTAATATAAATAGCTTCTCAAACAGAACTTAAATAAAAAGTTATTAAAATGCAGCGAATAAAATTATAACATAATCCTTAGAAAAGGATTTTCGACAAAAATTTACACTATCTATAACAACGAAAATAAATTACGTACTTTTAGAAAATACCTATGAAATCGCTTACAAAAGGGATAAATTCGACTTTGGAAATTACCAACAGAATATTTAATTTTCTTTGTACTCAAAAAGAACGGAAAATTACGACATATGGTTAACTATTAAGAACTGAAAGATATTATTATTAAAAGTCGATTGTTTTTATTCTTAAATACCGAAATAAAAAACCGACTTTACGGAACTAAATAATTTATGGCATTCGACCTCAAAAATAGATACAACCTTATTAAGATCAAAAAAGAATACGAATAGAAAATAACTTTTAAAACGAAATACGGACTATTTAAGTACTTAATTACGCCAATAAGATTTACAAACGTATTAATAACTTCTTAAAGAATAATTAATCATATATTACGTAAATATTTCGATATTTTTGTTATATGCTACCTTAACGATATTCTCATTTTTTCGGAAACGGAAAAAGCATATATAAGATACGTTTATAAAGTTTCTCAAACTTTATAAACGTAAAACTACTAGTTAACGCAGAAAAAAGTTAATTTTATATCCAAAAAATGGAATATCTGGAATATATCATTACTCTAAAACACATCAGAATGAACCTTAAAAAAATCGTTACAATTACGAAATAGCAAAGGCCAAGTACGGTTAAAAAGGTACAGGCATTCCTTAAATTCATTAACTATTATAGAAAGTTTATTCGAAACTTAAATAAAATCGCCATACCCTTAACAAACTTTATAAAAAAAGGGAAAAGGTTTAAATAAACGCTCCAAACGGAAAAAGTATTTCAGTAAATTAAGAATGCGATTTTTAACGAATTAATACTGATTATATACAATCCAACTCGTCCCGTTAAGCTAAAAACCGATGTTTCGGATTACGCGTTAAACATAATAATGGGATAACGAAATAATTAAGCTAAATTTTACTTTAATATACATTTCTTACATAAACTAAAAGGAACCGAACTTAATTATAACATTTTAAATAAGGAATTTATGACCATTATTATGGCATTTTAAAAGTTTAGATATTTCCTGAAAGGAAGCTTGCATCAAATTAAAATTTATACGGATTATCAAAATTTTACCCGTTTTACCATAACCAGGGAACTTACAGAATAATAATTTAAATACGCAAAAGAATTGGCGAACTTCGATTGCGTTATTATCTATAAAATAGAATCAAAAAATGAAAAAACCGATACCCTAAATAAGCAACCAGATTTCGAAAAAATTGGTCAAAGTTAGCCATATAATTTTTGATATTATTATAAAAAATACCTACGCCTACGATAAAATGCAACATTTCGGGCGGTATCTTATAACATGCATCAGAAAATCCAACAGTACAACAATGATTATCCAGAACACTAAAAAACAAACAAAATATATGTTCCGGAAAAATACCAGAAGGATTAGGTACGAAAAATACATAAATATCAGCTACATGGACATGCAGGGATTTACAAAAGCCTAAAACGATTTCAACGCATATATTTTTTTCCTTAGAATAAAAACGATGGCCCAGAGAATTCGACGATAATGCAATCCTTGTAATAAGGCGAAAATACGGCGACATAAGCTATATGGAACATTACAACCGTTACCAATTGCAAAACGACCGTAATATTTAGTCATATTCGATTTCATTACCAAACTCCCTATATCAAAAAATCCCATTATAAAAGTATATTACGATAGCATTTTCGTAATTATCGACCGATTTACGAAACTTTCCTTTTTTTAACTATATCATAAGGATACAAATGCCGGACAAATGGCATATATATTTTTCAATCATAATTCTAGCATTTACAGGTTACTAATAAAAATTATCTTGAACAAAGAATTAATATTTGTATTTAAATTTTGGCAAAGCGTTATAATATAAATCAGCTTGAATTACAAATTATATACCATTTTTAAACTATAAATAAATAAATAAATAAATAAATAAATAAATAAATAAATAAATAAATAAATAAATAAATAAATAAATA
>QJNS01000308.1:0-82605 GCA_004154925.1 Monosporascus cannonballus
AATAATAATAATAATAATAATAATAATAATAATAATAATAATAATAATAATAATAATAATAATAATAATAATAATAATAATAATAATAGATAGATAGATAGATAGATTTGTAAACGATTAAATTTTATATTGTTATAATTAATGAAAGTTTTCCTTATAATATTACTTAATACGTATTATAATAAAAATGTATCTTTATTTATTTAAAAAATTATTATTTATCATATTAAACTTAAAGAAATTAATGAAAAAGATTAACAACTGTTGAAAGACTATTTGAATAATTTAAATTGAAACGAATATTAAATAAACAATCCATTTTTAATATATAACTTGTGTATTTTATTTTATTTTTATTTTTATTTTTTTTCCTCTGTACTAACCTTTTCTTTTTGACGGATTAAATTTTCGTTTTTCTAAATACTAAACGAATATAGTTATATTGAATAATATAATATAGAGTATAATTAGAGTACGATTCGAATTTGATATTATAATTAATATATTATCGTTTTCGATTAATTTCTTTAAATGTATTATAGTTAACGATATTATTATAAGTCAGACCGTGTTTTTACAAAAGGTATGAAAACAAAAAAATTAATTACAGAAATTAAATAATATTTATTGCGATAAAAATAAAAGCGAAAGCGAAAATAAAGATAAGCCTGAATTTAGGATATAATTTAATATCGAAAACGGAGACGAATTTCAAGATAATTATATATTTGATAAAACAGAGTACGAAAACAAACGACAGCAAAATATTAAGAAGCTAATATAAGTGTAAAAATCAAAAGAAATCTTAACCAACTATGTAATAACGAATTAAATAACAGATATATTAAAAAGCTTCGATTTCTAGTTTAATTAAAGCTTATTCTACGGTTTCAAAATAACGTATAAAAAATATGCAAATTATTTATACAACTTAGTATTTTAATATATTATAGTTACAAAACGAAAATCGCCGAAACGTTTAAAGCGTAATTTATACAGCAGATGAAATATCAAAAGAAATACCTTTAATAACGATATAAATAAAGCATTTTTTAAAAATATTTCACTTTAATATAAATATCTTAACGTTGGTAAGGTTGGCTTTATAATCTAATTTTAGAAATAAATTAACTAATAGTAATATATAAATTTTGTTATAAATTTTAAACAGATCTAAGATTAAATAAAAATATTTATAATATTATTTCGTTAAAAGCTATATAAATAATAGATTATACGAAAAGAATTAATTCGACATAAGGAAAAACAAGTTGCTATAGGTTTTATTATAACTAAAATTTCTTAATATGCGCTAATTATCGTATTAATTATTATATTGATTGTTGTATTATTTATTATATTAATTATCTCACAAATTAACCTAGTAGTTATCGTATTAATTATAATTTGACAATATCTGCTTTACGCTGATAGAATTCTCTCCGAAAATAATTATTTTATTGTTAAAATATAAGCCAGCTTATATGTATTTTTTTATTTTGACGAAAATCAGCATTTTATTAATTGAGTCCGGCATATGTACTTTATTTATAATCTTCTGAAATTCCGAATACTTAAATACAAATACAAAAAATACGTCGAAAACATTTTATAATTAAACTTATAAAATAGTCTTTTCGCAGTTTACGTTCCAATAATAATCTATATTTGGATTCCTCTTAACATAATATAAACTTTTTAAAATGTATTTATTTATTTTATTGATAAAACTATATATTTAAATACGTTTTAATTCGTATTTAGCTAAAGCAAAATAAAAAGAGAAAGTCGAATATTTAAGCGTTGTATAAAACGTTAAAATAATACAGATTTTATATAAAAATCTAAATATTTATAACGAATAACGAAACTAATTTCAGTATAAAATAATTTAGAAAGTATACAAGAATAAATAAAGGGGGCGAATTATTTCAATTATTTTCTCATTTTTCCACAAAATATTTACAGGCGGGTTTTTTTTAAAACGTTCACAGTTATAGATAATATAAAAACAAAAAATAAACGAACTTAAAAGTAAAGAAAAACGAAAAAGAATAACCGAAATTAAGTAAATCAAATTCGATACTATTAATTATATCGTAATAAAGATACGTTAACTTTAATTATCTCGCTAATAGAGTTATATTAAGTTTCGTATTAATTCATAAACTAATTTAAACTAGATTGTTTCTTATATATCTTAATCTTAATCCTGAGCGCTTGTAGTAATCTTAGCGCATATAAATTATTTTTTAAAAAAAGGTATTATAAATTTTTAAATTTAGTGCAGGTTATTCGAAACTTAACAATTTGTTAGAATTTCGTAATATTTATATTTATCCGAATTGATCGATAAAAATATATAATGGAAAATTATATATATTATAAAGAAAAGATTCACGATGAAATGAGGAAAACTATTTAAAATATTATCGATTATTGAATTAATATTTGCATATTATTTTTCTTATTAATAAACGTTTTAAATATTTCGAAAACAAAACGAATATAATCATAGTATATAATGTTTAAAGCTATAAAAAAGTATTTTTATAAATACAAAATGTATATATAAGACCGAATTTCTGCTAGTATATCAAAATCTCTTCTACAAAATTATTTTAAGTTGTTTAAATTTATTTCAGATTTTATTAATATTATATCATTAACACTTTTATAAGCAATAAATAATATTTTTATATTCTTATAATATTTGAAAACAGAATTTCTTTCGATTAATAAAAAACATATTTAGGCTTATTATTTATAAACAATTGTTTTAGCAATAAAGTAATTTGTTAATTAGAAAACGTTTATAAGTGTTATTAAGAAAAACATAAGAATAATATTATAAAAATATTTTATAAATAAGGTATTAATTAAATCTTATCAGAAATTATAATTGACAATACTAAAATATTACGAAAACGATTTATTTATGACAATATTTTTTAATAATAACTTTATGAATTATTCATAACATATCGTTTTAAGCTTATAGATTTCTAATAACTGTCGGCGTTAGTAACAAATGGTCGACCATTATCTAGATATATATAAATTATATATACTTTTAATTTAAAAATTAATATATTAATTAATATGCAAACCTCTTTATTAACGAGAATACTTTTGGAATTTTAACGTAATATACAAATATTTTTTCTGAGATTAACCTTATTCGTTTATAATTATCTTTATATTAAAATTATTACCGTATTAATAAAATAAACGTGAAATTAAATTACGTTAATTTATTCGTATAATCGTTTCGAATGAACGTATCGTGTATTGCGTATTAATACTTTTATCCTATTCTATTTAGACAATATATTAAAAAATGCATATCTTATAATTTGATATAATTATACTTAAATCGACAAATTTGTTCAAAATACAAAACGTCAACTAAAAAAGGTTTAAACATTATTTATTTTATTTTTATTACCCGCGAAATTAATAGTTTCAGCGTATTTTATATATTAATCTACATTTAAATAATAATGAAATAATTGCAAATAAATCTAGATTTTTATTTAGACAGCACATTTACTATAAAATTAGTATGCAATAAAGATTTAACTTATTAATAGTTTTAATTAATTTAAATACTAATAAATAAACTGACATTAAAAACCTTAAGTTTAAATTAATAAAAATATCAAAAGATTTATAATAATTTAAAAAATATTTTAATTATCCGTTCGGAAACGTATAGTAATAAAAAGTAAATATATTATTATTTAACATGTATATTCTTAAAGAATAAACGCCCAAATTTGATTATATATTTTTAATTATATATAAATATAAGATTCATATTAATAATAATTTTTATGTGAACGGAAATTTATAAATACATTATTTCAATTATTGTAAATACTTTATTTCGATTTATGTGCATAATATATAATATATTACAAGTTTTTACGTTTTGAAATGTTTTAAAAAATTAATGAATTTTAATGAATTCATATTGAATTCGGTTTTTATTTTTAAATATAATTAGTAATATTTTATTTATAGCTTGCAGAATACTTCATAAGTCATTCTCTATATTAATTGATATATTAATTTTAATTTAATGCTATATATTTTTTACAAGTCAAAAACGTCAAAAACAAATATTAATCTTAAGGTAAACATATAACTAAAAATAAAACAAAATTAAAAAGCCTAAATTATAAAAGCCCCGTAATAAATTCTTTAAGCTTTATTAATGTTTATATTTAGGAATCTTTATTAATTTTAACACTTTTTATCTAAATTATTATGTTTCGAAAAATTCGCAAATATTAAAAGAAATATAAATTTTATATTATTTAAATCCTCAGATTAACATTTTATATATAAAATGATTTGAGGTTTAGCTTACGCATTAAATTTATAATTTTAATAATTAATTTTACTAGTTTTATAAAAGCTAGACGAAGTTGTACGTATTATGTGTTAGAATATATTTTTTAAATAAAATATATATTAATATAAGTTTTAATCATTTTTAGCTGTAAGTCTATATTATATTTATAATATGTACATTTCTTTAACAATTCAAAATATAATCCTAATTTTTTACATAAGAAATACAGTAATATTTGTAGTTTTATAAATTTATCAGCATATAGTATTTTTGGTTAAATAATATATAAAATTACGGGAAAACGTTAAAGACGAAAGTTTAATAACAAAAAATTCGAAACCCACTATATTAAAAATAAATAAAAAAAAGGTCGGAATATGATAAATACAACCATATTATCTTTAATAAAAAACAATTTATTTTCAATAAATTAATTAATTTCGAAATATTACAATACAAAACATAAAGAAATTATATAATAAATCGGAGTTTGTAGAATATTTTAATACTATAAGATTAAATAAACGAATAAAGTTTAAAAACATTAATATACGACTTAATACTGCTTTATATATAAAAATTATAAGTATTTCAATTAATACTTGAATTAATACTGTATTAAGTGTATAAAAATTAATATTTAAAATTAATTATAATAATTTAACTTTTTTACTTTAAATCTCAATATTTCAAGAAAATCTTCAATAAAACCTAATTTAATATATTTGTTTAATAAATATTTAACTTATAAGTAAATGCTTATAGATAATTAATTACTTAATATTTTCAATATTTACGGATACTTATTCCGTAAGTAATCTCGTTTTATTTACGGACTTTTGCTATTTACCTATAGATAGAAAACAGAGATGCGTAGGTACTCGTGGGTGGAAATTTTAGCGTAGGTGAGTGAGTAATGTAAACCTATAACGAACCTGTTATATATATACCTAGAGGTATAAGCAATATCCGAAATAGGGTCTTGATTTACAGTTAATAATAGGGCGAGGAATAATTTATAAATTTATTTATTAAAGGAATTTACCCATTTTTACAGTAAAAAATAATTGCCTTTAATTATAAGCTTAGATTAATAACTAAGAAACGAAAAATTAAATCGGTATTTATTTATATAAAAACCGATTTATTATATATCGTAATTGTTTAAAATACGTATATTGTAAATCTATATAATTTATATGATTTATATAATTGGCCCTTAAATTATTTAAATTACCCAAATTAATTAGATTATCTTACGGGCCAAATTCCCTTATTCGGCGTTTAATCGCAATAGATTTATGTTAGGCCTTAAAGGTCGGTTTTTTCAAAACAGGAACTCCTATTCTTATAATATTATTTCCTTTTTTAAGAGTTTTTATCCCAAAGATAAGAACCGTAAATATCTACTTTGTTTTATTGGAGAAAGTTACCGAAAATGCCTTAATTAATTCTACTATAATAGGCCGTATTCGAAAAAATATTCGTTTAAATTAACGCAATTTTCGCAACGCTCGTATCGATTACATTAAAAAGTTTAGCGTTAAAGCTTTTTCTTACTTTAATTATATTCGTTTTGACGAAACCGAATATTTTTATATTTTTGGTATTATAAGTTATAGCTATTATATTCGTCGTTAACGTTTTGTTTACAACGTTTTAATTATAAATTTCTTTTAACGAAACTAGATAAAAATACAGTTGTTTAAAAAATAACATGAAGTCGAAAACAGTTTTATGGTATATGAAAAGGTTACCGAAAAAAATTAGACGACTTGTGTTAACGTTAAGAAAAAGCGTTTTGTCGACGAAAAAAAGAATTAGAAATTTATCGGTGAACTGCGATGTTTGGGTCTTTAACAAAAGATATTAAAAAAGGCCGTAACTATTTTAAAAAGAAGGATATAAATCATATTAAATAAAAAAAAGGAAAATTAGAAAGAAAAGCGGCGACGTATGGAAAAATATAGGCGCGGCTTATTTCTGAAGTAGATGCTGTCCTGGAAAAATTTATTTCTTTCGATGAAAACACCGCAGAGGTTAATTTGACTAAGGGATTTTTATTACCCGCGATCTTGGCCGGGTTAAAAACGGTTAATCAAAATTCTAGCGGTAAAACGTTTTAACCAGATTTATTGTATGCGTTAAATGGTTAAAGAATTTCTATATATTCTTTTAGGTAAGTAATCTTTGTATGTAATTAAATATTAAATTTTGTGTTTATCTATTTTAGAATATTATGTTTATTCGATTTTGTATTCGTTAAAGCTTTTTTTAAGATTCAAGTCTTCTTTTAACGAGTCGTTTTTAAGTGCTGGTTTAAGTAAGAAAATATAGAAAACAAAATATATTTTTATAATTGTAAATAATAATAATTAGTAATTAGGTTTTGAAGTAATTTCGTTAATTTTAAATAAAATAAGCTTTTTAAATCTAAGTTTATCGTTAAATTTTATTTAGTTTAATTTATGAAATATTTAACGTAGCTTTTTATATTTAATGCAATAAATAAACTTTATTTTGGTTTCGATACAATTAACCATTCAATTCTTGTTCATTATAATATTAGATTATCCGTTATTAAAAAATCTAATTCATTTTGAAAATCAGTTCAAATTATTTTGATTTTTATTATTGACGTTTTTGCTTTTAAGGTAATTATATCGACTTTTAGCGATTTATTAAATAGTTATTGAGGCCATTTCGTTTCTGCCTAATATCCGTATTTTCGTTTATTAATATATTATAATCGATTTGTATTACTAGTAAAAATTATATCTAATTATTTTGTTAATAATTAACGTAATTTCGAAAATATTACTTTAAACTTTAGTTTAATTTTTCAGTTTAGTCGTCCGTGTAAAGGTAATAAGTTGTCGAAAACTTAAATTTGTTATTTATTTGCTTAAAAAAACTGATACCGAATTTTAAAGTAAAAAGCGTATCTTTATCGAAAACCATCTTTTTTAATATATTATATATATTTAAAGAATATTTAATAAAAATATTAGTTAAATATTCTACTGTTACGTTTATTAAAATGATGAAAAGTTTTTATATTTGATAAATTCAATAATAATTACCTATATCTTATCGTATTTAATTGTAATAACTATATTTTTACATAAAAATAAATTAATAATAAAATCCTAAATTATAATATTTTATGTCTTCTTAGAAATATTAATAGATTATAATAAATTATATGGCTTATGACGCATTATCTTAATTCTGTTATCAATATTATGCATTTTAATAATTTCTTTAATTATCCGACGTAATTCTAGAAAATCGTATTTTTTATAATCGTTTAATAATTTTGAAATATTTTAATATCCATATAACGGATATTCGTAAAATTCCTTTACGTATATATCTCTTAATTCTTGGAAGTATAAATTTTGTTATAGTACCACAATTAGTTCTTTAATTGTTCGTTTAAATACTAAATTTTCTTAAGTTTTTCCGTATTGTAAAAGGTTTGGAACCGTATTAACAATTCGGGTATTAATTTCTATATTATTTTATGTAACTGTATAATATCGTCCTAATTATATTATAATATTTGCATGTTTTTTAAAATAGAGAAACTTTAAAATCGCATTTTTCTTCAAAATTAACACTATTTATCTAAATATTTTACATTCGTTTAATATAATATATTTTAAAGTTGTATGTAAATGAGAAAAATATCTATATTTCGTATTTCTTACTTGGTTGTTAAGCTTTCATAAATCCGATAAGAATTTTATAATGAAAAGAAATATCCAAAAAGATTTAATTCCATTAAAGAAAAGGTTTTATTCTTTAGAAACGTTAATAATTACCAATAACTTTTTTTATTATAAATCGGATATTTAAATTTCGCATTTCGGAATGTTTTTAAATAATATATTATTAAGTATTATTTCTTATTACCTTTTTATTATTATAAATTATACGTAAAATATAATCCAACGTATCGGGTTTTAATTATTTCGGTTTACAAGTATTAAATAAATTTATTATTAGTCCTTTAATAGTTTTGTCTTTAAATATTTGGAAAGTTTCCTTAATTTTCTTTAGGAGTTTAAATTTCTTTTCGATACTTTCCTTAATAATAAATTTTATTAATTATTTAATTATATTTTTAGATTCCTTAATTAGGCTACGTACATAATTCGTAAATCTTAAAATTTATCGAATATTTATCCGATCTATTTTTTTAAAATAAATTAATTTTTTACTGCTTTTAATTTTGAATTTTGGAGTTGGATTTAATCGGAAATAAAAATAAATCCCAAAAACCCAAGTGTTGTATATGTTATACGCTTTTAGCTAGATTAAATCGAATATTCGCTTCATTTAAATTTTTAAACACTTAAGCCATATCTTTTTTATATTACTTTAAAGTTCCGAAATAAAAAAGAAATCGTCGCAATAAAAAAATGTAAATTTATCTAAACATTATTCGAAAATAATTCTAATTAAACTTTGAAAATTGGCGGAAATATTAATAAATATTATAGATATTATTCAGTACTTATAGAATTCGTATATTATTTTAAATATTGTGTTTTATTTTTTTAAAATTATTTTAATATAATAATAGCCGTTTTGTAAATCAAATATCGTAAACCATTTAGCTTTCTTAACATTTTCCTTTAAAATGCTTATAATAATTAAAATCATATCTATTTTTAATTATAATATAGTTTAACGACTTATAATTCATTACTTTTCGATAAACAAAATCTTTATTATTATCGATTTTTTACTTATTATTTCGTGTTTTTGGAACTAGAAAAACGGGATATCTAATAAAAATTTTAAAAGTTTAAATATATCTTTTTTAAATCAAATTATATATTTTTCTATAAGGCACAAAACCTTTTTAGCTCTATATAATAAATTTTATAAAACTTAAAATAACATTTTTTCCTTATTAAGTATCCAGTAACTCTATTAACCATATAACGGTAATTCAGAATTTTTTATTTTTAAATATTTTAATAAATTTTGGATTTTTTAAAAAATACAGCCGTAATTTGATTCGAAATCTTTCGATTATTTTTTTCAAAATTATCGCCGTTTTATTTTACGAAAATATCTAAATTTTTTAGTTAATATATAAATTGCTAAACTGAAGTTATAGTAGTTCCAAATGATATTATGCTCAAAGATGTCGGCGATATCTTATAAAATTCGCTTTTATTATTCTTATATTTATGCTGGAAATTTTTCGATTTTTTTGAAACATTTATCACTTTTCGTACTGAAACAAACTTTTATCTATTATACGCAATATATAAGATTTTAATTTATATTTTTAAAAGAAATCAGACAATTGTTCGACTATTACGGAAAAAATAAAATTTATTTTCGGCTTTTAAATTAATTATTATTTTAAAAGTATTATTTCTGTAATAAAAAAGAATCTTAATCGAATTACGTATTCTTTTGATATATTTATACTAAAATTTCGAAATTATTTTTTTAAAAAGAAAAAAACTATTTTCTTTTTAACTTATCTTTGGTTTTATATTTTCTAAATTATAAAGTTTAAAAAGACCTTTGAAAAAAGTATGTTCATATTTAGGAAGTTATATTTGACCCGAAATATCGAAATATAATATAAGAACTTTTAAGATATAGCCTTTTAACTCTATTTTAATTTGAGATATAAATAATAAAATCTAAGATATTTTAACTATCGCAAAGTTTCGATATATCGTCATTTATTATTTAAGTCAATAAAAACTTTTCGTTGTATTTATACTAAAAATTATAATTTTTCTTAACTTTAAAATATACAAAGTAATTAGCAAAATAGGATATAATAAAATATTCTAAATCGTAAAAGGTTATTAATACCTTTTTAAATAAATAATATATTTCGGAAATTCATAAGAGTTTAAGGATAATTATCCGTAATTATTAATATTCGGCTGGAATTGGGCGATCTTATCGTATATCTCACATCTTTATACGTTATAATAACAAAGGTATTTTAACTTTATAGCTATCTTAAAAGTCGTTTGTTTTAAATAATATTTATAGGTTCTAACCTTAATATTTGAATAAATAAAATAATTTTCGTATTTTAAAATATCGATCTAAACTTAAAGAATCATAATAATAATAAATTCTAATTAAAAACTATTTGAATTAACCTTTTCCTTTTCTTTTTTTTATCTTACTATCGGTTTTTTATTCAACTGGTTTAATTTTTTAAAAGTTAAAAGTTTTTTCCTTTTTTGAAATCTCTTTTAACAGAAAAACGACATTCGCTTTTAAAATACTCTTTTTTGCTACAGTTAAAACATTTTACTTAAGAGTTATTTTTCTCGGATTTTTTCGAAACGAAATTCGTTTTCTTCTAAGACTTACTTTTATCTTTCTTAATTCGGTTGTTAAAGCCCTTATTATTACCTAGTTTATCGCTCTTTTTCTTTTCGAAATATTAATTAAAGGCACGTCGGTCGGCAATAATAATTTTATCGATATATTTTACAAAAAAATACTATTTTAAGTTCTATATATAATTTGATCTTAACTTAAAGTTTTAAGCTATCTTAATAAAAATAAAATAACGCATTTGTTATTAAATTAAAAATCGCTATTAAATATTTAGACTTAATCGCATATTCGAATATTAATTTAATTTGGCAAAAAACGTAAAATTACTTGAAGCTAAATTTTTTAATATGAATTTTCAAATATAATTTCTATATCTTTTTAGAAATATTCGTATCCGTTAAAAATATAATAAATTATATCCGAAACATTATTGAAATAATTCTCCAAATTACTCTTTATAAAAAGCTTAAATTATAAAAAAGAGTGTAAAAATTAACTAAAAAATAACTTTTATTTTTGAATAATCTTTTTGTAAAAACCTTCGTAAAATTTAAGATAAAATCGAGCTTAAATTAAAAATCGTTTTATATTTAAAACTTTATTACAAGATTTAGAACAGATAGTTTATAATTTTTAATATTTGGCATTTGGTAATAATAAAAATTTAAATTGATTCCTTTTCGTAATTAATTTAGGACTAATAATAATACAGTTAAAATATTTTTCTATATTTATTTCAAGCCAAACGTAATAAATAAAAACCATTCTTTTAGCTTCGTCTTTTGATAGAACTAAACCGAAAAAATTGGTTTTTTTTTACAAATTACATATTTTCCTTTTTTAAGTTTTAAATCTTTTCGGCCACAAAATCCAATTTTTCTTTCGTAATAAGTTTTGATTTCATTTCCTTTTAGGATATCGGTTTAATATTTTTTTAAATTAATCTTTCGTCCAATTTCTTTTTCTGAACTTTAATAATATTCTTAAAAACGGAAGTAAATTATTGTTAAAACTACGAAATTAATAAGCCTCCTTAAAATTAAATAATAAAAAGTATCATATTATTTATTATATAAAGCATTTTATTCGATAAAAAATAAATCCTTTAATTTAGTTATTAATTTTCTGAACGTCGTTTTATATTATTTTCTAAACTAAGTTTTAAGAAGTTTATGCTTTAATTAGGTAGTAAATTATTTGCCCATTATTTATTAAAACAGTTTAAAATATAACAAATTTATTATACATTTATCAAAAAGTATAAATAATAATCGAAATATAACGTTATTTTACAAATAATAAAAAAAGAAAAAAAATATAAATTTATTCGTTAAAACAATTTACATACTTTTTTAATACTAAAAAATAATTACCTTTAATTATAAACTTAAATTTATAAATAAAAAGAAAGAAATTAAATAAGTACTTATTTTTATAAAAAACTAATTTATTATATATTTTAATTTTTCAAAATGTATATGTTATAAATCTATACAATTTACATAATTTATGTAATTTCGCCTTAAATTATTTAAATTACTTATATTAATTAGATTACCTTGAAGGCCAAACCTCCTTATCCGGCATTTAACCGTAACAGGTTTACGTTAGGCCTTAAAAGTCGGTTTTTTCAAAAAAAAACTTTTGTTTCTGTAATAAAACCTTATTTTAGATGCAGGTTGTTATAAAGGAATATAAAATTATTATTATTCGTATCGTTTCCTTAAAAAAATAAATAAATAACAAGCGAATAAAAATAACATAATTAAAAGCCCGTTTTAGTAATAATTTAGCCGTAATTAATTGCATTATTTTAAAATAAAAAATATAAGATAAAAATATAAGTACCCGTAAGTGATTTACGAAAATCTATACGTCCTGATAGGTACTTATTTATTATTTATCTGATTTAGTAAATATCCGCAGGTATTTATTAAATTTATTAAACACTTATTAAATATTTATTAAGTTTTGTTAAGGATTTACGAATATCTAATAAATAAAAATTTATATATAAAGTAAATTATTTTAATAATTTAATAAAAATAATAATATTAAAGAATTTATAGTTAAATTATATAAAATTTATTAAATATTATAAAATTAAATAATGTCGATCTTTTTTTAAATTAAACTTAAATGTCGCTTAAACTTTTATTATTATTATTATTTTACGTATTATTTAAATTTGTATTATTTTGCGCATAATTATTTTACGCGGTTTTTTTAGTATATTTAAAATTTTGGTTATAAACTTTATTTAACGGAATATTAGGTTTTTTTATTAAAAACCGCATTTTTTTTATTTACGGTCTTGTTAAGCTTTAATAATAATATAAAATATTTTTAATTAATTATTTTTTTTATTAAATAATAATTTATTTGCCGTAAATAACGTATATATTAATTATTATAATAATTAAAGTATTAGAAAATTATTTTATATATTATTTATATTTAAATTATTCGATTAACATAATTTTTACTGTTTTTTTCATAATATCTATAGCAAAAATTTGAAATTGTAATTAGTTTTTGAATTATTACGAAATTTCTTTTATTAAGCGTTAAAAAGGTATATTTTTGAATAATAATTTAATAATTATTTGATATCGTCGGATTTTACACAAAACGACAGCTATATATATTAATATTATTTTAAGATTATTTCATTTTTTAAAGAAAATTTATTCCCAGATAAAACGCGTTTTTTTCGCCTTTTAAGAAGGGCCGGGCCTTTAGGTATTAATTTCCCAGCCGGGCGCTTAGGTATTATTTTCCTAGTCGGAGATTATTTTATAGCATAGAGAATTCTTTTTTTAGCGCCAGGTGGTTTTTTTAATTTCAGAATTAACTGGCGAGGCGTTTACCAAATACGCGCTATTTTGACTATTACCGTAATTATGAAATTATTAATAAATCATTATTTTATTATTATCATAATAATATCTTTTTATTATAATTAAATTTGTTATTATAATTACGTGAAAATATTAATTATAAAGACAATACAGTACTAAATAAGTATTTCGCGAATTTTTGATTAGATATAAATATAAACGATTTTTTGAAAAAAATAAGATATATAAGGTAATATATGGTAATTAAAAAGGTTTCCATAATTTATCTAAATACTTTGCTTTAAAAAAACTTTATCTTTTTATTATAATAAAAATAATATATATAATATTATTATTTTACGATTATTCTTTTAATTTTAATTCATATAATTAAAATTTCCTAAAATAAAAATTTATATATTATAACATAAAAATAAATAAAAGTAAAAAAGAAAAAAAACAAGAAATAGTCTGATATTAACTTTAATCCGCCCTTAAAAATTACGAAAATAGTAACTATAGTATTTGTCGCTCTAACGTAGTAATTACGGGCCTATTTTACTATAATTGTAATAATAAATCCTAGTTATTCCGAAAAACGGCCAGTTTTAAATAAACGTTAAAATTTATTTTTTAAAAATTTCTTCCCTTATTTTTAATAACGCCTTTATTTTTATTATTAATTCAACTTTTTTTTTACGAAATTAATTCTTAAATATAGTTTCTTTATATTAAAATTCGTTTACTCTAATAATTCAACTAACATATAGAAATTTCCGGAATATCTAATTTTCGTTCTTGTTATTTTCGGTTTTATCCGGATCTTTTAAATCGTTATCTAATACCCCGTAAAGTTTATCTAGTAGTAAGTTATCCTAATCGGGCAATTTTCTTAAGTTTTCGATAAACGGAATTTGAAATATTTTCTGCATTTTTCTCTTACGTTTTTCGAATTATTTTCGGACATAAACGGGGTCGTTATTATCGTATGTAATATCGTTATCCAAATTAAATATTTTAGTTCAAATATAAAATAATATAATTAAAATTAATTTAAATTATTGTAATAACATTAAGTACCAATTAAAATAATATTTTAATCAAATATAATTGCAGATATGCGTTCTTAATATAGAAAAATATTATTTATATAATAAATTACGTATTAAATAAGCAAAACTAGGAAATATATTATTAATCCGTTACCATAATATCAAACCGGCTTCGTTCGAACTAATACTTAAATAATATAATTAAAAAATAATTTTTAAATTATTACTTAAATTATTTAACTTCGTATTAAAAATAATTGTTAATAATATTTTCTTTCAGATTATCGTTAATACGGTATATGAAACCCCTTTTATAAGGATTTAAATTTAATAAGAAAATTTCGATAAAGTTTTCGTAAGTCGAAGTAAAAATATATATAATAAATTGTATATTCCTCTTATTACATTTTTTCCAATATCTTTTGTACTTTTATTTAAATCATTTAACGGTTTCTCCATAAAATATATTTTTAAATAATTTTAATTAAAAATACTTTTGCTAATTATTAAAGTAATTACGGAATTTGATAGCCGTATAACCTAATAATAAATGAATTAGGACGGAAAAATAAACCAATAGGCGACAATTCATAAATGACTTATTAATATATTTAAGAATTTTCAAAATTGTTAATTTGGTATTTGTTTCGTAATAATCATAATTATATTAGTGGTCGATTAATAAACTTAGAAAATATTAACTTTTTCCAATTTTTTTTCTTTATTTTTTAGTTTCTTATCCGGGTAATTATTTTAATAAGCCTTTACGATATGCGTTTCGTATTTACGTAAATACTTAAGCATAATTTTGTACTCGCTTACTATATAGGAAATATAATTTTCTCGGAAAAAACCGAAATTATTCGTTATTTAAATAAAGCATTTAAAAATATTAACTAAATAACGAATAAATTTAATATTGTAAAAAGGCAATTTATAACCTGTTTTTTTAAATAATAAATATTCGCGTACAAATCTTTAAATTACGGGGTATATTTTTATACTACGTAACAAAACGAATTACCGAACTTTAACGGCCATAAACATTAGAAACTATTTAAAACATATTTTTCTAATTTAAAAACCTATTTATAATTATATTTTATTAAATTTATAAAAAGGTTTTTTATTAAAGCCGAAATAAGTTCAAATAGTAATGACGCGTAATTATAAAAATGAAATACTTATTTTATATTTATTTTAAAAAATACGAACAAATATAATTATATATTCTTTTTTCGAAATATTAAGGTTTTTGCCTTATTTCGGCAAGTTTTTAAATTTTTTGTTTTGTTCGCCTAAAGCTTTTTTAAATTTATTCGATAGCCCTATATTATAAGCCTTAAAAAAGGTATTAAATGTTTTTTATAAAGCATATAACGTATCCGCATAATGTCGCATTTCGTCTGCTTATTAAAATTTGTGGCTTAATTTTCGATAAAACCATTTTCGCATAATTATTTATCTAATACCAAAGTAATTATTCGCAATAAAAATGCGAAATTAGTGTTACAGGCTAAAGCCTATAAGGCAGCTCGGGCTTACGGAACGAGCTCTCTAGCCCGACCTCACCCATATGTATATAAGGAATAGCCACCTCATTAATAGCTAGCTATTTCTCCCCTTTCTTCCTTACCTTAAATATAAATCTTTTTAAGAGGTACCTCCGTTCAACCTACGTATTATACCCGTTACATATATTTGAAGTTATAATTTATTATAATTTTTAAATAATTAAATAAAAATAAAATGTTTTTTATAAATATTTTAAATATAAATAATAAATTAAAGAAAGTTTTATAACGAAATAATTACGAAGTAATATAACCGATAAAAGTATAAACGAACTTACGGTATTAATTTTATCCGGAACCTTTAAAAAAACTTATAATATTAATTGTTCGTAAATATATTTTAAAATTTTAACATATAATAGAAAATATATATTAAATTCATCCTTAATTGTAACAAAATAATAAATAATTTATTTAACCGGATAATAGAAATAAACAAAAATATTTTTTTACTAAAATAAAAAAAAACTTTTATAAAATAAGATCCGCCTTGCTAAAAACTTACGGTAAACCCACCGCTTAATAACGTATTTATAAAAGCAAATCGTAAACCTAGAAAATAATTTTCGTAAAACGAAAAATCAAAAATATTCCCTTTATTTTTCGCTACATCTTATATAAATATAAAAGAAAACCGGTTTATTTCCTGCTTTTTTTTAATAATTTACCTAAATATTATAATATTTATGTTTGCCGAAAAATAATTATAACTTAATTATTAATTCGAAACAAAAAAATTACAAAAGGATTTCGACGTTAACAGTTTTTTTTATATAAAAAATTATGTCGAAAATAAGCAGGCGGTATAATTCGTTAAAAAATAATTATAATATATAAAATAAGATAATAATTAATAATTTTAAAATTATTTATTAATTTTTAAATTTAAATTAGCCGAATATAAAGATTTAACGTAACCTTTAATAATTAAAATAATTTTCTTAAACGTTAATATTAATATATAATTTTATAATACATTAATTACGAAAAATATACCTTATAATAATTATAATCGTTACGTATATAAAGTAAAAAAGGTAATTAATTACTTAAATATTTTATTTAATTATTATAAAAGCAAAAAAATAATAATTTAATAACTCGATAAAAAAAGCAAAAAGGTTAATTAATAATAAAATATCAATTAAATTAACGAACAGGCTTAAATAATAAACGTTTAAAAGGATATATTTATAACGGATATTATATAATTAATTATATTAATTCCCAAATTTATAAATTAATAACAAAATAATCGGAAAAGTTAATCCGGGAATAATTCAAAATAGAATTCAAGTAATTAGCTTTATGCAAAATAATTTTCCGATAACGAAATAAAAACTTAAAAACAGAAAAAATAATATTTCTGTAACGCTGCCACTAATTATTCGAATTAGGAATACCTTAAATATAAACCTGCAAAACGGCTTTATCTGGCTAAAACAAAGGTTAAAATAGCAAATTTGCGGAATACCGTTAACGGGAATAACGATTCAAATAACGAAAATTTAAAAAAGTAACTTTTATTAAAAATCGTTACCAAAAAAAACGTAATAAAGGAAAAATTACAAAAACTTAATAATAAATTAAATAATACCTTTTTTAAATTAAACACCGTAATTAATAATATTATATATATAAACGTTTTAATTAATAATATATATATTTATTATTCCGGATTTAATTAACTGCTAATCCGTTATTTAAAATTATAACGTATATTTATTATATTTTATCGGTTAAAATTGGCAAAAAATAATAAGCTTATAATAACCGTAATTTGAAAAATTACTTACGTTAATGTAAATTTGAACGGCCGCCTTAAATAAATTTGGAGGTACGTAATTAAAAACGTATTTTATTTTTTATCTTAGGAAAACCCTAAATAAAATATAATAATATTATATACGAAACGAAATAACGGTTTATCCGCTTTACGAATAACGTTACCGCGCCCGTATTACGCAAAAAAAATAACTTAATAAAAAACCTAAAAACTGCTAAAAAGGACAATTATAAAAATATATAAAAACCTGCTTAATAACGGCCGTAACTTTTGCGATAATAATGCGGCAAAACCGCTATAAGAAAGACGGAACATAATTATTCGTAATCTTTATAAAAAATATGAATAAAGCTTTAAAAATAAAACCGTAATTAACCTTTAAAAACATAACGGAATATTTTCTTAAGGAAATACAGGAATTCTGAAATTTTTTTGCAAGTAACGAAAGTTCGTCGTTATTACTTTGTTATAATAATAATAATATAATAGTAAATTTAAAAACAAATATTTCGGATTAAAAATTTTTATAAGGACTTTTATACGGGATATTACGGGAAAAATTATTAATTTTATGCAAAATATTTGTAAACCTGCTTAATAAAAATTAGATTCGGATTAATAATTTTTTTATAAATATCCCGGTATTATTCGTAAAGAAATTTAACGAAGGTTTATAGTTTTACGTAAATTATAAGAAATTATATAAAATTATGGAATAAAACCGTTATTCTTTTCCGTTAATAAAAAAAAGTTACGAACCTTATTATAAACGCAGTAATTTATAAAATTTAACGTTCGAACGGCTTTTTACCGGTTACGTATCCGCCAAAAAAAACAAATAAAAAACTATATTCCGTATATGCTTTAAATCTTTCGAATAACTAATATGCCCATTCGGCCTTAACGGTATACCGGTTACTTTCCAGCATCATATTAATATTATATTAAAACATTACCTTGATAACTTTTACTTTATATATATAAATAATATATTAATTTATTTGTCCGGTTTTTGAACTAATTATATAACCAAAATTAAGCTGGTATTTTGCCATGTAGCGGAAATAGAATTAAAGCTAAATTCGGAAAAATACAAATTCGTAATCCAAGAAATAAAATATCTAAATTTCATTATCAAAACAAAAATAAACCTAAAGGTTAAGTCCAAAAAAATAATTGTTATTCGAAACTAAAAAGCTTTTATTAACGTAAAAAAATTAAGAATTTTATCGGGTTCGTTAATTTTTACCGAATTTTTATAAAAAACTTTAACGAGATAACGGCTTTTTTTTACAATTAACTAAAAAAAATCCTTTTCTGCTAAAAAAACAAAAAGCAATAAATTTTCGACCAACTTAAAAAACTTTTTATTATAATGTTTATCTTTACGTATCAAAACTTCGAAAGAAAACGGTAATAAAAACAAATTATTTCGGCTAAATAATTAAAAAATATTTATCCTAATTTGATTCGTTAAAACGCTTATAACTAATAATATATTTTTAAAGCAATTATTACTAATTAAGTAGAATTATAAAATATACGATAAAAAATTATTACTTATTATTAAAACGTTAGCAAAATAAAAAAAATTAAAAGTTAATTAGCTTTTTTACGATTTTAACAAATTATGCGAACTTTTAATATTTTATAAATATTTATAAACTTATTAAAAAGTAAATTTAAGAAGTTAACTTTTTATTTGCTTTTAATTTCGTACTTAAATATTATCTTAATAAATTAATAAACCGATCCGATATTATATTTCGCAAGTTACAAAATATATTGTATGGCGAAAAAAATATTATATTTAAAAAACGGATAACCCGGTTAATTAAAAAATAATTATTTAACGAATTACCGTAAATTTAAAAAAATCTTAATAACTATAATTTACTTAAAACAAAAAAACGAACAACCGGTTATACTCTCTAATAAAAAGGTTTTTCGAAAAAAGACTTTAAAAAATATAAATTTAAAAATTACCAAAAAATAAATTTTTAAATATGGCGTACGCCGCCGTAACCTAAAAGTTACGTAATTTCCCCTAATTATAAATACGGTAAAAGTTTTATAACGGAATATTTTTTTAATTTTAAAATCTTTTATAATTTAAAGGATATATTTAGGTTGTTATTTTAAAATTATTCCGAATATTATTAATTTAATAAATATACGATTTTTATATTATTAATTACCCAGAAAAAAATGTTACGTTAATAATATTAACCCGGAACTATTATTAGCCGGAATAAATTTAAAATATATGCCGTTGTTGCCGTAATTATAACGTATTTAACTAATTATATATATAAAAAAACAGAAAAAAAGGTTATTACGGCCTTTATTTATTTCAAACTAATTTTATTTAGATTTTTTGATAAACTTTATAATCGATTTACCGGTAAAATAAAAAAGGAGCCTTCGTTTTCTTATAATACTTTACGATCATTTAGCAAAAACGGTTATTTTAAAGCTAATACCTAATATAAACGTAAAAACGTACGTTTAACGCTTTATTATTTGTTATTGGATATATTATAATTTCCCCAAAAAATTAATATCCGATAAAGAGAATAATTAAACGAATAAATTTTGGGTTTATTTATATAATTTAATAAATATATAATAATAACTTAATATATTTTTAATTTCCAGATAAATATAATTATAAAAAAATTAATTAAAACATTTTCGCATATTTTTGTAATTTTATAAATTACGTATAATATAATTAGGCCGAATTTTTACCGGTAATATGATTAATTTTTAACGGTGAAAATTGTGTATTAAAAATAAAGTTTTTTTTTAAATTTACGGATACGATATAAAACTTATTAATAAAATATCGGTAATTATTTAAGTAATTTTTGAAATTAAAAGAAATAATAATTTTATTAAAAATTTAGAAAAAAATAAAAAATTTATATAAATTATTATAACGTTAATATAGGCCCGGATAAAATAATTAATTAATATTTTAAAAATTAAATATTATATTTTAAAATAAAAAACTTAATATAATCAAATTTAAAAAACGTAATTATCCCGTAATCATTTAAAAAATTATTTTGGATATATTTTAAAGTTATTATAATTATGCTTTATAATACCGTAAAATTAAACATCCCGTTAAAAATATATACGAAATTCGACGTAAACCTCCTAAAATTAATAATAAAAAACCCGTTATTTAATTAAATTTAAAATAATAATTAATTATTATTAATATTATTAAAAAAAGGAAAGAAATATATAATAAAACATATATTAAAAATTAACAATAAACGCATAAGCTGCGGTTACCGAAAAAAGTTATTCGTGAAATAAGCAGGTTATACCGAATTAATATAAAAATTACGTAATAATTTCGAAAATATAATTATTCTCAATAATTTCGAAAAGTTATTCGGAAATAGAAATAAGGTCGGCAAAAACATAAAAGTACGAATAAGGATAACAAAAGGTATAAATAAAGCCGCCGCCGTTTCGCTATAACTTCGTTATTTCTTAAAGGTAAGGAAAAGGGTGATATTATAAGCTAAAGTTTATAAAGCAGTTCGGGCTTACGGAACGAACTTCTTAGCCCGAGCTTACCTATATATATATAAAAAGCAGCCATCTCGCTGGTGGCTAGTTATTTTTCCCTTTCCCTTCTTACCTTGAATATAAACCTTTATTAGGCCGTACCTCCATTTAACCTACTTATCATGCCTGTTACAATTACTCGGCTATTCCTAGTTTTTTTAACCGACATAATAACTTATCGCTATTAAACTTATTTAATTTAATATTATAAAGTTAGATATTAATTAAAAAATAACGTTTTTTTATTTCGGGTTAATCTAATAAATAATAATTTCTTAAAATAAAAATGCTAAATAAATATAATTTGAACGTTATAATTAATTGATATATAAAATTTTAAGAGAATATTTTTAAATCCATATTTAATAACTGCGTTAATATGTATTCGTATATGCTTTATATATATTTTTATTACTAATAATTTAAAGCTATTATCGTAAAATAATATCATTATTCGAAAGTATTTAATTAAAAACCCCGGAAAAGGCAAATATTAAAATATGAAATAAATAATTAAAAATTCTAATTAAATTTAAGTATTTTAAATAATACTAAGTCCAAATTATAATAAATAAAAATTATTTCAAAATTATTACTTTTAAAAAAAGAGGGGAAATTAAAAATAAATAAAATCTATTAAAATCTCATTAATAAAAAGTTATATAATAATTATTTTAGAATTCTTTCAAACCATATATATATATCATAATTATATCGGGAATTTTATTATTAGTAATTATGTTTATTTAATCTACTTTTTTACGGCATATATTATTCCGTAAATATTTTTTATATAATTTATTTCGTTTTTTTAGGAGGGAAAAATAAGATATATAAAATAATACCCATATCGCCGACACTTAATTTTAGGTTACTTAATTATCCGTTAATAAACTTATATAAAGTCCTTTTAATATTCCGAATTACGGTTTATTTCATTAAATATATTAATAGTTTCGTTTAATAAGTTTTCGTTATTTTTGCTATTAATATTTTTTTAAAACCATAACTGCCGTTAAAACCAAATCACCTAATCCTTATATTAACGCTTTTAATATTCGTAATATTCCCGGTTAATAATAGGAAAATCGGCCTTCCGTCGTATTTAGAATTAAGATCGGCTTAAATAATCTGGCGTAATAAAACAGTTTTTGTTTTAACTAGGTAGGCTCGGTATATTAAGTTATTTTCTATTTGATAATTATTTACTAAATTATAAATAGCTAAGTTCCGAATTTGGCTTTCGCGTATTTTATTTTTAATACGAATTTATTTTAATCGGCTTTTAATTTTGGTATTTCCTATCGTCGCCTTTTAACAGATAATTTTTACTAGGCATTTCGTTATTATTTTGGTTATCGATAATAAAAATTTTTGAATTACTGTTTTAATTAAGGTTATTATTTTATAAAAAAACATTTTATAATGATTTATTATTATTATCGAAATTATTATTACCGAAACCAAAATTTTCGAAAATCTATAACATTATTTTGATATTATAATAAATTTAATTAAAACTATAATAAGAATTTTTTTCTAATAAATAAATAATTGGCAAAAACAGAAAACAATAATCGAGACTACGTAAATAATTAACGATAAAAAGTCTTAAAATTACGCATTAATCTTTTCGAATATCGTTTATTTTTTTTCTTTTTATTAAACCTTTATAATAAAATTATTAATTCCATTTATTGCAATTCGAACTTAAAATTACCAAAATATTATAATTAAAAAATTACCCGTTTTAAGTAATACTTTAAATTTTTTAAGAACTGACGATACCTAATACAAACTTAATCAAAATTCCAATAATTGTATTTTTGATTTTCCCCTGTTATTTAAATTTATTAAATATATGCCTATTTAACGTATAATATAAAATAAGCCAGTACTATTAACTAGTTTTGCTTCCAAATTGGCCAAAGAAAAACGTTAAACCAATAAGATTTTAGCTAAAAGTACTTATTTATAAAGTTTAGCGTTATAAACGAAAGACACGTAATAAATATATAGCATAAATTATTTCATAATTATTTTATTATTAATATTCTCCAGTAAATATATTCCGCAAAATTCGAAAATACTAGAAAAATACCTGCTTAATTTTCGAGAAAGTACTATTTTAGTATATCATTCGCGAAATATTTATAAATATATTATTCCAATTTTTACGAATAAAGACGTTTATTTTGGAAATATTACAAAAAATTACCCAAAATTTTTAAAATTTTTTATTTTAAAATAATACTTTTTACGTTATTTATAATTGTGAGATAACGAAGGTGCGACGCTAGCCACAATACCAAAAGGTCAGCAATTCCAAACCCTTCTGGGCTATATTAGCAACTAGGTACTATTCTTGATATTTGGAAACGTCTTATCAGGATATATGGGGTCCTGTTCTAGCCCTTTTGGCTGGCTATAGGGGGCTGCATTATCTTACAATAATAAGCCAGTAACGTTTTAAATAAAAAATATTTACATTATTCTGAAAATTTGTTCTTATTAAAATATAATTATTTTAAGGCCGGTTATTCAAGTCTTAAAAAGATTTAAAAAATAATATATATTTTATTGAATATTTTATTTTTTTTATTTAAAATATTTATTAAGAAATGTTAAAAATAATTAATATTATTTAATTAGGCAAATCCTGCTTTAACTTTTATGGGTACAAAATTCCTCAATAATAAGCCTTTAAATTCCGTATATCTTATATAAATTTCCATTTAGGTAAAACTTTGTGTTTATTAAAAAATTTATTTTATTCTTTTTATTTAGTTAATTCATTTTATTTTTAGCCTAATTAAATCCTATTACCTTATCTTATTATAATACGTTATTTTGGATTATTGTTATCAAATTACTAAAATTATCTTGAGATAATTGCATTTAAGTTTTTTAGCTTTTAATTCCGCAATACCCCTTTTATCTAAACGTCGGAAATCCGACAAATTATTATCTTAAAGTCCGCATACCAAAAAGGTTCGGACGTAAAAAACCAATATTTCGACAAAACAAAATAATATCGAAAAACTGCGTTATAATTTAACGTAATAAATTAAACGCGAATTAAATAATTAAAAACGTTTAAATTTATATATAACTTCCGACAAATAAACCGCGTAAAATATGATTATTAAATAAATAATTATTAATTATTAATAAATGTTATTTTATAATTATTTTAATATTTTATTAATTATTAGTAACGGGCAAAATAATAATATTTTGATTAAGTTATAACAAAATAAAACGAAACCAAAAATATATTTATAATACCAAATATTAATAATAAAATAATCGAAATATTTTATTTTAACGATAATGCTGTTAATGATATTTGTTATAAATGTATCGTTAATTATCTTGATAATTTAATACTTTAATTATCGGAAAATCTTATTATGTTTTAAATTAAAAAGTTTCGTATAACGATCCAAAACGTGATTTTTTACATTAATTATTTTTTAGTTATTTTATTAATATATTTAATATTTATTACCGGCTTAAAGCAGAAATATTTTATTAAATATTCGTATAAAAACCCGAATTTTAATATATATATATCGTAATAAAGTTGTCGAATTTAATATTAATAAAATTATAAGTTTTTTAATGCAATTTTACTATATATTTTATTAATTTTTGGTAAATAACGCCTTTATAAATCGAAATAATTTTAATATTAATATTACGATAGAAAATATTAAAAAAAAGATTATGTTTGTATTTCGTTCCGTATATTTTAATTAGTGTTTAATTATTTTAGTTTTTAATTTTTTGAATATAACTTTACATTTTCGAAGGTTTAGCGTTTAAAATAATGTAAAATCATAAATAATTTATATTTTAAATTATATTAATATACAAATATTTCCCGAATATGTTTAAAAAATTATAAATTCTTATTTATAAAAATATTTCGGCCTCAGACATAATTTTACACAATTATCTAAAATACTTTTTATTTATAAAAATAGCTTTTTATTATATTATTTAAGCCGTTATAAATTTTACGATATTTGTATTCAAAAATATATCCTTATTTAGCATTACAAAAAATATAAACCTTATAAAAGGTTATTGCGGTTTTTAATTTAGGCAAACTCGAAATTAAAGAAAAAAGTTTATTTATTTAGTTACATTAAAATTTAATATTATAAATAAATATATTAAATAATTATTTTAAAATATATATAAATGAATATACGGTTTATCTAAGATTATACGGTATTTTATTACCAAAGCTTACCGACTTTATAACCTGGCGTAATAAGGCCAAAAAAACCATTTTATACGTTATTTCGATACGAAATCCCGCGACCTTATTTCTTATATTCGCTCCTAACGTTCAAACTCTTTTTTTATTATAGGTATATTACTGGAAATTATAAAATAAGATTTTAATTATATTAAAGAACTTAAGTAAAAATATGTTATGACCTAACGGGCTGCGGCCTCAGAAAACGGTCGTAACGGTGACTAAGCCATGTGGGTCGAGTTACGTGATAGCTTGATAGGATCGATCGTAAAGCCTTTAGAGCCGGGCTCGACAGGATCGATTGTAAAACCTTTAAAGCCGGGTTCGACAGGATGAAAAAATTAAATATAAAGATATTTATTATTTTTATAATTTAAATAATTTTAATTTGCAATATTTATTAATATTAAATATTTGCATTATAATATCGTTACCTAAGGTATTTTTGGTATTACGAGACGTAATACATTATTATATTTATTATTTAAATTCTTACGATATTTTTGTTAATATAAACCCGTCGATTTAAGGTTTAATAATTGGTTAAACCGTTTAGCCGTTATACGTTATAAGCTTTTGTTCAGTAATACCGTTAAATTTTAAGTAATATTTAATATTGGTAAAATGTCGACCAGTATTTAGAAAACCTTTATTTAGCAGTTTTAAGCTCGAATTCGGGAGCTAGAAAAAGAAGTTCGATAACTTAGAGCTTCGTTATTTACCTAACCTTTTTTTATTCGCATAAAGTTAAAAAAACCAAAACCTTACGATAAAAAAGGTAACCCTTAAATTTTCCTAATTTAGGTACGAATTTATTTTCGTTTTTTAAATTTTAGTAATTTAGTAAATATGGTCCTAATAATAATAGTATGCCTAATAAAAAATGCGATTAATTAATTTAAGCCTATTATGAGAAATTTCCTGGAAATAGGAAAAACAAATAAAAAAAACTTTATTAATAAGATTTTTTTAACTTATACTAATTTCGAAAATAAAATGCGCGATAATTTTGGTAATCCGGATAAAAAACAATTAACGGCTTAATAATTTTTATAACTCCGATAAAAAGAACCTGCGTCTAAGTACGCCGTAACCTTTAAAAGTTTTGCGGCTAAGGCAGGATAAGGAGATAACGAAGCCGATGTTTTTATTGACATATTTTATAAAGGGCTAAAAGATAATATAAAAATGAAATTATTCGGATTAAGCAATTAATTACCCTGGATCGGTATATTATAAAGGTAATTAAAATTAATAATTAATAATTTGAAAAACAATAAGAAAAAAAGGGATAATATGCTTTACGTTCGGGATATAATAAATCCAACTAAAAGAAAAAAAAAGATATACTTTTTATTTTTTACGGAATAACGCCAGAACTTATGAAACTCGGCGTTATCTACAAATAAAATTAAAGCCAAATTAAATATTTTAATTACGGCAAAATAGGATATAAAGTTTATAAATATAAAAAACCTAAAAAACCACGATAAAATAATTAGACCCCTATACCGGAAAAATAATCCAGGAATAATTAAGAAAACGATAATAAAGTTATTAACATAATTTAAGCCAAATATATATTAGGCTTACGACAAAAAGTTTAACCGGGATTATTACGATAAGAAATTCGACGAAAAATGCGAAAAACCAGAAAGCTAGTTCGACAGATATCGCGAATATAACAAAAGGCGTTATAAGGATAATTATATAAATACCGGGATTGGACAAAAGAACTTTATCCCGGAATACCTAATCGATACAGTAAAATATACGCCACATATTGTCGACGATAAGAATATTCCGATTACGAAAAATGGAAATAATATATTTACGTACGAATTACCCGAATATATTATAAGGGATTCGATTTTCCAAATTGTATCGGATATAATAAAAATGATAAGTAATAATATCGATAATTTCGAATTATAACCTTAGAAAATATTTAATAATTAGCCGAAATAAAAAGTTGGCTTAAAGAAAAATAATGCCCGTAAGAAAATTTTTTTATTATTATGGATAATATAATTATTAAATGGAAAAAGAGTTAATTTAGCCTACGGTAAAAAAATGTTATTAGAAAATTATTACGGATTTTTATTTTTAATTAGTATTTATTATAAATCCTTAAAAAAGTTATTAAAGAAAAAATATATTACTTTATAAAAGATTTTTGAAATAATAATCAGAATAATATATAATGGGATATAATCGTAAATATGAAAAAATAATTTATTTAATAAAGAAAGAAATTGTAAAAAATTTAGAAATAATTAATACGGTTCGAAGAAATAGTATGCCGATAATAACGATAAATATAGCAGCTTAATGCGTTAAACGAAAAAATATAAATAAGGTTCGGTAAATTCAAATAGGAATTAAAAGAAAAAGGTTATTTGTAAAAAAGCCGTAAAATAACAAAACCTAAAGAAATTAAGGGAAATTTTTAAAAAAAGTTTTAAACGTAATGATAAAAAACGTTAATAACCTTATTACTTTGGATATACGAATTAGAACGTATTGGTATATCGCAATAATAAATTACGGAGCTTTAAGCGGAAATTATATTGTACCAAATATGGTTAATAAATTGAAATTATTATAAAAATATAAATTAAAACCTTATATAATGATAAATGCCGAAAGTTAGGAATTCGTTTACGATAACAGCAAAATTATACGCGAAATTAATTATTTCGAAATTTTTATTAAAAAACGATACTAAACGATTAATTTTGATATTGTTTTATTCGGAAATTACGATATGATCTTAGGATTACTATAAATACGTTAATACGGAATTTTAATTAACGGCGGAACTAGCCAGATAAAATTTATTTTATTTTCTGTTAATAAATAAAAAAAGAAAAAATTGAAATTTTAATATTTAATCGATAATAACGACGAATGCAGGTATAAAAATACGACAAATACTTTACTACCCAAAGAAATAAAATACAAAAAAGAAAACGTGTATTAAAGAAAAATATGACATATTATTATTACTATTAAAACAAAATTAAAGAAACTAATTAATAATTTAAAAAAGTAATAGCCCTAGAAATTAAAAAATTTAATTAATATGTTATCATAATATTATAAATATAAGCAGTTTTTTAAAAAGAAGCTCGATATAAAATTATCAGAATATAACGAATGGGATTATGAAATAATTTTTAAAAAAGAATTTTCGACAAAATTTTACCTTATTTATAACCTTAATAAAAATAAGTTACGTATTTTTAAAGAATATTTAAAAGATTGGTTATAGAAAAAATAAATTCGATTTTCGAAATTATTAGTAAAATACCTTATGTTTTTCGTACCCAAAAAAACGGAAAATTACGATTTATGGTTAATTATTAATAATTAAACGATATTATTATTAAAAATCGAATATTATTACTTTTCATTACGGAAATAAAAAACCGATGTTACGGAATTAAATAATTTATAATATTTAATCTTAAAGATGGATATAACCTTATTAGGATTAAAAAAGGATATAAATGGAAAATAGCTTTTAGGACAAAATACGGATTATTTAAATATTTGATTATATTAATGAGATTTACGAACGTACCAGCAATTTTTCAGCTGATAATAAATTACGTATTACGAAAATATCTTAATATTTTCGTCGTTTGCTATTTTGACGATATTTTCATTTTTTTAAAAACGGAAAAAGCATACGCAAAATACGTTTATAAGGTTTTTTAAATTTTACAAAACGTAAGGTTATTTATTAACGTAAAAAAAAGTTAATTTTATACATAAAAAGTAAAATATCTAGAACATATTATGACTTTAAAATATATTAAAATAAACTTTAAGAAAATCGCTGCAGTTACAAAATGGTAGACGTTAATAATAATTAAGGAAATATAGGTATTTTTTGGATTTGCTAACTATTATAAGAAATTTATTCGAAATTTTAACAAAATAATTATATCTTTAATAAATTTTACGAAAAAAAAGAATTTAAATGGATGCCAGATACGGAAAAGCATTTTAAGGTATTAAAGATACGATTATTAGCAAACCAGTACTAATTATATACGATTTAAACCGTTCCGTTAAATTAAAAACCAATATTTCGGATTACGTATTAAGCGTAATAATCGGATAACAAAATAATTAAGGTAAATTATACCTTATTATATTTTTTTCGTATAAATTAAAAAAACTGAAATTAATTATGGTATTCCAGATAAAAAATTTATGGTTATTATTATGGCATTTCGGGAATTTAAGCATTTTCTAAAAGGAAATTTGCATTAAATGAAGGTTTATACGGATTATTAAAATTTTACCTGATTTATTACGATTAAGGAATTTATAGAACAATAATTAAAATATATGGAAAAATTGGCGAATTTTAATTTTATTATTATCCATAAGAAAAGATTAAAAAACGATAAAGCAAATATTTTAAATAAGCAACCAAACCTATAAAAAAATTAATTAAAATTAATTATATAATTTTTAATATTATTATAAAAGGATATTTACGTTTACGATAAATTGCGATAATTCGGGCAGTACTTTGCGATATATATTAGAAACTTTAACAGTATAATAATTATTTTTTAAAAAACCAAAAAACGGATAAGATATAAATTTTAGAAAAATATTAAAAAAATTTAATACGAAAAATATACAAATATTAATTACATAAATATTTAAGGATCCATAAGATTTTAAAACGATTTTAACGTATATATTTTTTTCTTAAAATAAAATTAATAATATAAAAGTTTATATAATAATATAATATTTGCATTAAAGCAAAGATTTGACGATATAAGCCATACGGAAAATTATAATTATTATTAATTATAAAACGATTATTATATTTAGTTATATTCGATTTTATTACTAAATTTTTTATGTTAAAAAATTTAATTACGGGAATATATTATAATAAGATTTTTGTAATCGTCGATCGATTTACGAAACTTTCCTATTTTTTACCATATTATAAGGATATAAACGCCGAATAATTAACATATATTTTTTTCAAATATATTTTTAATATATATAGATTATTAATAATAATTATATTAAATAAAGGATCGATATTTGTATTAAAATTTTAATAAAGCTTTATAATATAAATCGTCCTAAATAATAAATTATTTAATATATTTAAATTATAAACCGATAAATAAATAAAACGAATAAATTAAATTTTAAAAACTTATTTATAATATTATATTAATTACGAATAAAATAATTAAGTTAAAAGGTTACCGATTACTTAATTAACTTATAATACTAATTATTATGAAAATATTAAAATAATATTTGCGAACGTAAATTTTGGTTTTATTTCAAAAATTTACAAAATAATACGCGACGACGGTTCAATTAATATTAAAATAATATTTATATTAGAATAATTACGATAATTGTATTAATAAATAAAATTAAAATTAAAATTCGTACGAAATTAAATAAATAAATATTATAATTAAAAAAAGTTAAAAAAATTAATTTTTGAAAAAGGAGAAATAGTTTTTTTTATTACAAAAAATATTTAAATAAAACGACCCAGTAAGAAATTCGATTTTAAATATATCGGTTTATATAAAATCGTTGAAAACCCTTAAAAAATAATTATTAATTAAAATTTTTAACAAAAGTTAAATTTTATTTAGTTTTTTATGTTTCCTTATTCGAATTAATAATAAATATAATCAAAATATATATAATATAAAATAATATGGAAATGGAAAATAAATAAATATACGAAATAAAAAATATTTTCGATATACCAAAATAAAACGAACTTACTTAATACCTAATTAAATAAAAAAAATATCCAGATTTCGAAAATATTTAGAAACCCGCTAAAAACCTTATTAGCATTTAGCGCCTATTAAAAATTTTTTACTAATAATGCCGAAATCGGCAAAGTTAAAAATTCCCTAATTAATAAATAACCAGTCTGTGAATTCCAGATTGAACTAGTCGAAAGGAAAAACGGCCTCCGCCGTAACAGCCTTAGCGGCCTTTCGATTAACTTGTTTTTCTCGACGTTCCAATTTATTTAATTTTTCCAGGGACCGAAGCCTACGAAATAGTATACGTATTATACGATCGGCTCATAATTTTTTTTATTTTCGAAAACGACAAACCTTGGCCTGCGTTTACTTTATTTTTTTTCGGCTTTCTTAAATTTTGTTTTAATTTTAAGGTGGTTAAAAACGAGCTTTTCGAATTGAAAAATGGAAAAGCCATTAATATTATAAAGGCCCTAGTTCTGCGTTACGCATTTTTTATATCTGGAAAAATACGATAAAAAATGTAACAAAATAATAATCCGTAACAAATATAATAAGAATATATTAATATATTTACGGTTCAAAAAATAATTAATTTAAATAGGTTATTTCGCTTTTTTGTTTTTTTGTTAATCGGTTTTTTAATACGACCTGATATAATAACGGGAGGAAAATTTATAAAAAAAAAAAAAGAAATTTTCGGAACGAAAATTATGGAAAAAAAGAATCGTATTATAACTTAACGGGCTGCGGCCTTAAAAAACGGTCATAACGGTAATTAAGCCATATAAGTTAAATTACGTAATAACTCGATAAAATCGATCGTAAAGCCTTTAAAGCCGGGCTTAATAGGATTAATCGTAAAACCTTTAAAACCGGGTTCGACAGAATAAAAAAATTAAATATAAAAATATTTATTACTTCCATAATCTAAATAATTTTAATTTGCAATATTTATTAATATTAAGTATTTGCATTATAACATCGTTACTTAAAGCACCTTTGGCATTACGAGACGTAATACGTTACTGTATTTATTGCTTAAATTCCCACGATACTCCTGCTAATATAAACCCGTCGACTTAAGGTTTAATAGTTGGTTAAACCGCCTAGCCGTTACAAAATAGTTTTAAATATATAGAAATAATAAGAATTAATCGGATTTTAAAGTTAACGTATTAATTAAGGACGCAAAATATATTTTGAAAAATTTATTATATAAAGTTTTTAAAAAAAGTTTGACGTTATTAGTTACGTTTATATTAAAGTTATTTTTGCCGTATTCGGCAATACGAACCCTAGATTTTATATAGGTAAAAGCTTTTGGCAAAAAAAGCTAAAAATAGTTTAAATTAAAAACGATTATGATATTAATTTGTTAGCTATAATATAAATAATTCTCTTTTTTTTCTTATTAAGTTAAGTTTATAAAAATAATTAATTATAATAAATTTAATTTATTATATATAATAATTATTTAAAATTATTTTAAATTATTTTTTAAAAAATTTAAATTCACGATATTATTTATCTTCCCTAAAATTAATATCTATTATTTTTATAATATAATAATTATTTCAAATTATTTTTTTACTTTTTCTTTAATACGTCTAGAATTTACCTATTTTGCTAATAGGTAATCGTAAATATCTAATAGGTCTTTAGCATTACTTATTAAGTATCCGCGGGTAATGTCAAAGACCCATTGGGTACCCGCGGGTAATTCTGACTTACGCCAAGGACCCATGGGTGACCCATGGGTCCTTGGCATTACCCGCGGGTACCCGTGGGCCGTGGGTAATTTTCGGTGGGTGGTTTCTCCCACACTCTACAAGGATGAACAACATCATCACTACTTTACCCCTGACCAGTTCTTCGGCGGATTCTCTCGTAAGACATGAGGCATGTACGAATCATATTCACTCGAATTCTCAGTTACACGACCCACTCCCTCGTGAGGGTCAGCGAAGACCCTGACGAACCGTCGTTGTAGTACTGACAGAACCGGAGTCCTCCCACCCCACAAGCACCAAGAACAAGTTCCTTCTTCACGCCAAGCACAGTCCTAGTCGAAGCCCTTATCGAAGTGCGTGCCGCCGACGAGAAACCCCCAGTACTCACAGAGCACATTCGCGTGCCGGGTAAGCTTGAAGACAAAGTCCACCGTCCCGACCGGTGAGGGCCCCCCTTAACACCTCGAGGCTCTCCAGCTTATCCAGTCATCATCGCTGTCGCCATCGTCGTTAGACTCGCCGCCGTCGTAGTGCAGGCGTGGACCTGGTCGGACAGGAACGCCCGTAAATGCCCGCGGACGCTCACCACTACGTTGTGTAGTTTATGGTGCTGGTGGGGAAGAAGGCGTGTCCATTACGGGGCGGGGGCCCTAGAGCCCTGCTGGATATAGGTTTGTGTTCGTGGTGGCTACCGTGATGACATTGTTGGAATCCGTGGTGTCGTACTGAGGCGAAGTCACTTCCCACTGCAGCGCGAGTAGTTGGCAATTGCCCATAAAATCATGTACTCGAAACGGCAGTGCAGGAGCGGTCACAACAAGGCATAAACCACCGAGCATATCCGGTCAGCTGAATGGAAGCTTTGGACTTTTCTCCTTGGGAAATGACGGGCAGTATAGTCAGATACCAATTACGGGGGCTGAGACTATATTTAGGCGCCGCGGGATCGAGTGAAACTGCGGCTTTCGCCCAGAGGATTGCGGCCGTGGGCACAAGCATATATGGCAAGCATGCTGATGATAAAATGGCAGGAGGATCTATGTTCTCTGAGTCTCCCCTTCCGTCCCAGGCCCAGGAAGAACCCCCGTAGTCTACAGCACTGGAACCGAACGCCTGAGTTCGAAGCCGGCGTTTTGGGAAATATAGGACGTCGAGACAATCGCGAATCACTCCATCCTGTATAGTCCTTACCGTGGAGCACCGTATCAATTTGAGCAGATCACCCTATTGAAATACGGCTGACATGAAAGGCCGAGCATTTTTTTGTTGTGCGGAAATGGGTAACATCAACAGGACGAGTCGACAAAATGCTGCAGCAATTCACGGGATTGGTTAAAGGAAGTCGGAGCCCGGCACGCTGCATCCAGCTGCCCGACTCATCCACATAAGACACACGAACATACATACACACGACTGCTATGATACGAAGGCAGGAAGCGGTACGACGTAGCAGTGGAGAGTTGAAGGCATGAATCGTGCTAGGTTATCGTATTTATCTAGACTATTGGCTTTTATCTCAGAAGGCGACGGATTTTAGACCTCCTCGGTACTCAATAATCTACGTATTCCCTATCCAGACTTCGTAGCCTTCGAAATGCGAAGCCGCAACGCCGAAGATGAATACCTAGACTTGAAGCATTCAACGTAGCATCACACCTTCCGTATCGACCACGTACAGGTAGCAATATCACCCCCGAGGGAGGGGGAAGGAAGAAATGGTATGGCACTGAACCCTTGGGCTGATTTGACAGAGACAGTCTGTTGAGTACATTGGTATCGCTCCGTCGGCGCCGCCTCCGGGACAAGGTTGGGAAGAAGTATGCGTTGGAATGTTCTCGGCAAGACACAAGTAGCGCTTTCTCTGTATCTGTGGCTTGGAGCTGAACGGTCGGGTACTCGTTCCGGCATATGCACAAGAGATGACGGGCTCCACCGCACGACTCCAGAGGTCGAATCTGCCACGTTATATTGTGCTATCATTGCATCTCGCATAATTGTGACACCCCCTTCATTAGGTACCACGCGTCCGCCTGAGCTTGTCTATCCAAGGTTGGATAACAGAAGGTTGTATGACAGTGTATCATTGTAACCTCCGAGTCCCACCCGTGCCTCTCTCATGGTGGGGATCCCGCAGTATATACCGAACATAAGAGCCGTTCGCAACCGGCAGGTTGATATCCCGAAAACCATCAAAATTCCCGCGGCAACCCCATTGAAAGGAGCAGGTCGTGCTAGGCCACACGGATACAACTCTCAGGGGTATTACTAGTTGCCTCCACCACCCCACAAGACTGCCTGAACAGCTAGTGATGTATACTCCCATGCGCTCTGTTTGCAAAGGTACCTCTATCAATTCCTTTGCTCTCTCACCGCTGCCAGAGCACCGCTTCATCTTATCGCACTTGCTAAAAGCATTCGGCCGCTCTAGTTAACGGCGACGTTTCGCGAAGGCGTTATTCTTAATATATTAAAACTGGGCTTTAGGTCCGTATGGGAAATCACGAATGATCTTGATTAAAGCGATTCAGCTGTTAATAGGTAGACAGAATGCTGTATACGGGGTCGTGGTGGCAACGACTTACAGCTACCTATGTCGAAGCAGGGAAACTTCTATCAAAAATTTGTGGGAGTCTCCATAATAGCCTTTAAGTGAATCGAGTGGGATGTGGGGGCACCAATAAAAAATATTCTCGAAACATGTAGTGACGGGGGGTCGTACCCCGGCCCCCGTTTGGTAAGCTTAGTAAAATGTCGCGCGGGCTGCCATTCGCCCAAACCGCGCATACTATACCAAAACGGATAACTACAGGGGTTCGACGGTGGCAGGCAAGGGGTGAACCGGGGAAGTGGAGAACCGACCACAGAGCGCGACAGAGAAAGCCGCGGGATATGCGACTTCACTACTTTCAGCGATGGAGAATGACGCCAAGTCGCACTGCGTAGGAAGCTCTTCATAGCTTGTACGAACTGTGTAGTAATTGGGCAACCCTGCAACCGAGGGTTCCAGACCGGGAATAGCTCGCAGGGGCCAGCTACTGTAGCGGCGTCGTGGTGCGGGCTCGGCGATGGGCATTGAAATTCCTCTCCTATTTCAATCCTGCGGTGAGCTTAAGCTTCACACATCTTGGAGCCGCTCGTCCTCGAATCCATCCTTTAGTTTCTTGTTTCCAATCGTAGTAGAAGCTTCTCCTCTCGAATAGCAGCAACAGCAAGTCGCGAAGATGGTGTTCACGCCCCCATCGTCGGCTCCGACCCTCCCCTTCGGTAAGTACCCTACTCACCTGCTCAGGCCCAAGCGAGACGACGGGGCTGGCCTCCGGTCGACCTCTCGCTGAGCTGTCGAAGAAACGGCGGCGGGCCATGCTTACCACCTGTTGTTTCACCTGCAGATCCGCCGGACGCGATCCCGATCCACGAGTTCTGGAGCAACGATAGGTACGGTAGGATGCCGTTCGAGAAGTCGCGGAACCCCTTCACGTGCGGGCTCACGGGGAAGACCTACACGAGCGCCGAGATGGCGCTGCGCTTCGAGCTGCTGGCGCGGGCGCTGGCGGCGCGGCTGGGGTGGCACCCGAACCACGAGACGCCCTGGGATAAGGTCGTGGGGGTCTTCTCGCTCAACTCTGTAAGTTCTGTGGTTCGGCGGCGGAAGCAGCAGTAGCAATTGTTAGCTAGCTACCTCGCTGAATGTTTCTTTAATCCCAGGGATGAGGCTAACCGGCAAACTAAAAGATCGACTACCTAATGTCGACATACGCGGTGCACCGGCTGTCGGGCATCGCGACGCCGGCCAACGCCATGTACTCGGCGTCGGAGCTGGAGCACCAGCTGCGGTCGTCGGGCGCCAAGGCGCTCATCACCTGCGTGCCGCTGCTGGAGACGGCGCTGAAGGCGACGCGGGCGGCCGGGATCCCGGACGACAGCGTCTTCATCATGGACGTGGCGGGGGAAACGGCGAAGAGGGACCCGTTCAAGACGCTCGACGACCTGATCGCCGAGGGCCGCGCCCTCCCGGAGCTGGAGCCGCTCGCGTGGACGAAGGGGCAGGGGGGTCGGCAGGTCGCCTATCTGTGCTACTCGAGCGGGACGTCGGGACTTCCGGTGGGTAAAATTCGCGGGCGCGAAAAGAACAGAAATCGCCGGGCTCGAGAATTGCCGCTGACGACTTCGGGAGCAGAAAGCGGTCATGGTCTCGCACCTGAACGTCATCGCGAACATCATGCAACTCCGGTGGCACGACCATCCGGCGAGGACGAGGCGCGGAATCGAGACGCAGGTGCACATGGCGCTGCTCCCGCTTAGCCACATCTACGGGCTGGTAGTCGTGGCCAACGCCGGCACCTACCGCGGGGACGGCGCCATCGTGCTCCCGCGATTCGAGCTCAAGACGCTGCTCGAGTCCATACAGAAGTACAAGGTCAACATGATGAACGTCGTGAGTTTCTCCTCGCCTTTTCCATCGTACGATGCTTCGAACCAGAACCTCCCGCTGACGAATATTCTGTTCTACCGCTAGGTGCCGCCCATAATCATCACGCTGCTACGCAACGCGGAGCTGTGCGCCAAATACGACCTGAGCAGCATACGCCTGCGTAAGCAATTCCTTTACTTCATTACCCTCCCTTCCCGATTCAAGAGCACAAATTGTCCAATTAGAGACCGTTAAGATTTTTCTGACTTCCGAACTATGCCTTATGCCTCGTGACTGTTCGCGTGATACAACCGAAAGGACAATTGCTAACTCCAGATGTCGCAGTCTACACGGGCGCGGCCCCCCTGGGGGCGGAGACGCACGAGGCGGTGCGGCGGACCTTCCCCGGGTGGGAGGTGGGGCAGGGCTACGGCATGACGGAGACGGCGACGGCGGTGTGCAGCACGAACGAGGACGACATCGTGGTCGGCACTACGGGGTCCCTGGTGCCGCGCTCGCGGGCCCGAATCATCGACGCGGAGGGGCGGGAGGTCACGGAGCACGGGAAGCCCGGCGAGCTCCTCATCCAGTCGCCCTCGGTCGCGCTCGGGTACTACAACAACGAGAAGGCGACCGCCGAGACCTTCGTGTTCGACGACGACGGCGGCCGCTGGATCCGCACAGGCGACGTCGCCGTCGTCTCGCTGTCGCCCGCGGGGCACGAGCACTTCTCGATAGTTGACAGGATCAAAGAGCTCATCAAGGTCAAGGTAAGCAACTACACAAGCAACGCCTTTCCGCTCCCTCAATTCCGTCTCTGCTTTTTTTTTTTTTTTTTTTTTTTTTTTTACTGATTCGACATCTGAAGGGCCACCAAGTCGCGCCCGCCGAACTCGAGGCCCATCTGCTCTCGCATCCCGCCGTCGCCGACTGCGCCGTGATTCCCGTCCCGGACCAGGGCGCGGGCGAAGTGCCCAAGGCGTTCGTCGTGAAGTCGGCCGCGGCGGCCTCGAAGCCCGACGAGGAGGTCGCCAGGGATATCTGCAAGCACGTCGAGGAACACAAGGCGCGCTACAAGTGGTTGAAAGGCGGCGTCGAGTTCATCGACGTGGTGCCCAAGAACCCGAGCGGGAAGATCCTCAGGAGGGTGTTGAAAGTTAGGGAGAAGGAGGCGAGAAAGGCTAAGGGGCCGAAGCTATAATATCATTGCAGCTGTACCACCAGCTCAAGCGCATTTTCTGTAGATATGGGCTCATTCTAGGAAGTTGCATAGGGGCCTTGCTCAACTATAGCATGTAATTAAATTTGCAGCACTTCGGTCCCCACTAACCTGGAACCCCACCTAATGAATTACCCTAGCAATGAATACGGATTCTCACCATAACGCGCGATATAGAAAAATTAATAATAAAATAACAAAAAAAGCTAAAATAAAACAGTTTTTAGTTTCATAAACTGACCTGGTCATTTATTCGTATAAATTACTTGTATTACGTAATTCAGCAATTTACGCGGACAGTTTAAACGAAATAAAAGAAAAAATACGAAAATATTTTTTTAAAAAAAAAATAAAAAATCTTTAAGATACAAACAAAAAAGCATTTTAATATGTCAAATAAAATAATAATCAAATGAACACTATACGGAAAAATAATTTAAATTAATGTATTTTATAAATTTAGATTTTTAATGTAAAATATTTAGTAATAAAAAATTTAATCTTGTAGTTATACCATTTTACTAATATTAATTAATATAATAAAAGTATATTTAAAACAAAAAAATTTTAATATACTTTATATTTAACAAATAACTTTAAGTAACTGTTTCGTATTAATATAAAGAAATTTCTTTAAATGTTTATAATAAAATAATACGATTTAAAAATCAATTTAATAAAATATTTATTAATTTTATTTATAATAATTGGGGTACGTATTAATTTAGTATTCTTTTATTATTATTATTATTATTATCATGAGCCGTTATATATATTTTTAATATTTGTTTACATTTTATTAATTGGAAATTCTAAAAATATTAAACGTATAATTTATAAAACAATAAATATATACATAGATAAAACGGGGTATAACAAATTAATTCAGCCTTATTTTCGTAAATATAAATATATAATTAGCTAAATAATTGCTTTCTATATACTAAATATCTAAAAGTTTTAAATATTATAATTTAAGAAAAAAAGTAATAACATGATATTAATATACTACAACGCAAAAAAAATTCTAATAATTTAATATATATATATTTTTAAAAAGGTTGTAAAATAAGTTTCCGGTAAATTTTATTATATTCAGTATATTTCAATCTTTTTTCAAAAATATATTATTATAATATTTTATATTTTGTAATTTTTACGTGTACATAATTTAAGGTAAATATAATACGAAAGCTCCTCTAATTTTTTAAATTTAATATATAAATAATGAAAATATATTGATTTGTTTTTAAATTTATACGAAATGAATATTTTGTTAACTTTTATAAATATATATTAATTTGATTATACATTTAATTTTAAAATATCAAATTAAGTATTTTTTTTAATATATACCTAGTTGCATATATGTAATATAATGTCCTTCATATGTGTATTGCCTTTATTTTATTATATAAGTTTTTGGTAATTTATTATTAAATTTTTTATATCGCGCGTTTTGGTGGAAATCCGTATTCATTGCTAGGGTAATTCATTTAGTGGGGTCCGAGGTTAGCCATGATAGTCACGTTCCTACGAAAGATACGGCAAGGGATGCGCAGAAATCATTCATGCATTCGTTCATGCTACCGAAAGAAGCCTCCAGCGCCATCCACGAGAGGCTGGTATCGTTGTGGTTTCCATGTTTCACAAATTCAAGCCTTGCCCTTCTTCTTGAGGGTAGCCTCCTCATCCGCTTGGATCTCGGCATCCATCTTCGCGCCCCTCGACGGCTCGTTGCCATGTAGCTTAGCCTGCATCGAAGGTTAGCGGATCTATCAAGTTGATATAGCTGTTAACTCGAACGCTTACAGGCAGCGTGGGATCCCTCTGAGCAGCCTTGGCCTCCTCGCTCCGCGCCTCGTCCCGGTCCGACTTGCGCTGGGATTATATTAGTCCATGATTCCGGGCCCGGGAAGAAGGGGAGTCCGAAGTGAGTACCTCCTCGTTGGCTAGACGGTTTGCGATTGTCCGCTCATCCTCTGCAAGAATCAGTCAGCCTGAGTGTCTTATACAGGTCTCTATCGGCTAAGAAGGCGTACTGGAGTCGTTGGGCTGGTGGGAGTTCTCCTGGCCCTGCTCGTAGTCCGGACGAGTCGGTACCTCGGAGTCCTTGTAGTTGCGCTGGTCACCAGCCTTGTAGGCCTTTCTGTCGCCGACATTGGATCGCGAAGACACACTGTTTGTAGTATTTAGGATACGCCGGTTCTGGCTTAGTGAATTGCTGCTATGGAAGTTATAAACAGTGAATGAGAGGACTTGTGAGTAGGTATGTTATGTGGAGGAAACAACAAGGTGTTGTACCCATTGCTTTATGGCAGGTCGCTGGACTGCCTAGCTAAGTCATAAGTGAGAAGAATACCGCTGTAACAGACCAATTGCCCTGAAATTGCTTATCGATATCAGCCCGCCCACATCGGTTCCTGAGTGATCACCGCAGTACCGCTAATCCTTACGTCTGATGCCATCAAGCCTCCGCCAGACATGCACTGTCTACAGTGAAGGTGAGTGGTGAGTACGTCATAGACCGCATGGTGGATCTGCAAGGAATTAACGGGTGCAGCTCGGTTCCTGAGAATAGTGGGTATATGCTTGGCACCGGAGCACAGGAGCAGCTGTCATCGGCTAACGGAACTGGCAGCATCTGACAGGTGACACCAGGGGTAACGACAATCCCGAAAATTTACCGTGGGAGCCTCAAGTGGCATTCGTTCGAACAGCGACGACCGACGCGGCACAACGCAGTCCCAACCACCGCCCACCATGTCGCAGTTCCGAGCCAAGAGGCTTGATATCGGCTGCTTTATCAATATCAAGACGATCCGGGATCACTCCAAGCGGAAGGCATTCGCTCAGTTCGAACCCGAAAGGTCAGCCGGCCAACGAATCCCCCACGATATCTCCAACAAGCCCGTGAGGTGAATAGCCTCTGTCGAGATGAGATCTAACAAGCTTTTCCGCGCAATAGACAAGCCCTCCGATATATCATCAGAAACACAACCCTCCCCCAAAGGACGCGGGCCGAGGCCCAGCTCCAATTGGCGCAGATGCACTGCTACACGCGGCCGACGCAGATCCGGGGGCGGTGTCTGCTCGGAGGCAAGGGAAGAGGTATCCTCCGCGATTTTAAGCTTTCAAGGGTAAGAACATACCAAGCTTATGGCTGCTATTATATCCAAGTATCTCTCTATTAACCCCTTTCGTAGTACAACTTCAGAATGGAGGCTCTTGCGGGCAATATTCCTGGTGTAAAGAAGGCCAGCTGGTAGAGGGATGGAGGCCAAGAAAGAAACCATTATGGTTGTGTCTCGGGGATATTGGTCTACCGACGTCATGGTCTGCCGCGATGGTGAGGCATTCAATAGCCTGGGACTGCTGTACTATACGTATAGATGTGCATGAGGATGTATGCCAGTCGATCTTGATGCGGATCAGGTTAGACATGCTTCATAAGAACGATTTACCTAAAACTACCAAATTAATTTCTAGCTCGATTACAGTTAACATCCCGAGTACAGGCGCAGATGTATAAACCAGGTGGCTAAGTAGGCGTGTATGGTGGCATGTTTTTATGTTTTAATCATCGCATGCAGCTTGCCTCACATGCTCAGCTTACAAACGCTACCGCCATTTTGTCCGTCTGCGACCCTGCAATTTCCTTCTCTTAAAGTCTTCCGATTATCTAGAAAATCAGAAGACTGCTTATCCGAGCTGATTCTTTTTGGCGATATCTACGCCAGTCCGTCAAGGAGGGCAGACCAGAAGCAATTCCAAGCAAGACATGCACCACGAGTGCTTCACGATCTCTCGCGCTTGGGAAGGCCTATTCATTGCACATTTTCCACTTGAACACATGATACCTATTACGGCCCCGTTTTCAACTTTAAGCGCGAGTTTATTCATTACAGGTTCGCGTAGTTGAGCGCTGCTTTTTCCTCATCGTCATGTTCATTGTCCTTTTCAACCCCCCCAACAGTCACCTCATTTCCACTCGGGCCTCAACTCACCACCAAAGCAACCAACATATTAAAACCTCACACTATTTATCAGCATCCGCAAAGATGTTCAGGCGAAAGTGGTCCGGTCTCCCGGCGGACCCAGCCTTCCCTTCCGACCTCAAGAAGCTCGGGTACGTAACTAGGCGCTCTCGTCCACTCCTATATCAGCCCGCTAATTCCTCGCAGCTACTTCATCAACGAGGATGACGAGGTCCGGTCCATCGAGAACCCCGATTACTACTTCAAGTACTTTCTGAGCCGCAACGGGCGCTACAACGAGCGCCAGCGCTTCGCCATGAACCGTAAGCCCACCTCTCATTTCCACTGATCGCCTTTTCGTCTATGAATGAGCCGAGTCGCCTTACAGACAGAGTGACACGCGTTCTATGCTATTCTGACCTCGCCAACAGAGGCCCTCGAGGAGGAAATCCACAAGCGCCTCACGAACCTCGGAATGAAGAAGATCCTCCTGCCACTTGGCACGCCAACAACAACCGACGACGGCACCACCACAACCACTACCGTCCCGCACGTGCCGATCTTCGTAAGCGCCGACATCGCGCAGAAGTCGCGCGTAGTCCTGATCTTCGGGGAGTCTTTCCAGGACCTCGGGGTGCTCGCGCACCGCGTGGTCGTCGGCCCCGGCGGCGTGAACAAGGGGTCTATGGTATCGATCGTCTACTCCCTACAGCAACAGCGCTCGTCTCCCACCGGCGCCGCGGCACCGGGCATAATCCTCGCCAACACTGGCCAACTGCTGTGGTGCCCCTCGGCCGGGCGCGCTCTCACGCGGCACGCTTTCGACGCCGCGCCTATGAAGAGCGCCGTGCATGAGGGCCGACTCGTCGACGAGCACCGCAACCGCGTCCCCGGCAACCACAGCGTCGCCGAGCACGTGCGGTACGTGTTCGAGAGCGTGATTCCCGCGTTCGTGGACCCAAGAAAAGAGGCCCGGATCGATGTCGTGGCCGTCGGCGACGCCGTCGAGGCCGTCCAGAGATACCTCGACGGGGAGGCGGCGTGGGCGCGCTGGGGCAATCGCGTCAGCTGCTTTGCGAATGTGGGCGGTTACTACCCCACGTGGGAGCTAAAGTGTGAGGGATTCAAGCAGTTCTTAAGAGACGTGAGTTATCCGTCCTCTCTTCCCTTATCATACCAGCTTTTTCTAGCATTTCCCACCCATTTCTCATCCCTCCCTCCGTCCCATCCCATAAACTCCGTTTCCCCCCTCCCCCGACCGCCGGCGTAACCATCCCACGCAAGTCCAGCTTCCCAAACTAACCCACCCTCCCCATCCGCAGAAAGCACGCTCCTACGTCCCCTCCCTAGAGCCACTCAACACGGTCCTCTCGGGGCCCGACGGCAACCCCCACACGGCGACGTTCACGGCGCTCGGCAGCCCGATCTTCAGCGGCGGCACGCCGCACTTCACGGAGCTGCTGCTCGTGGAGGGCGGGTCCGCCGTCCTCGACTTCCTGCAGGAGGTCGCCCTCTCCTTTTCTGCTGACTACCGCAACCCGGAGTTCCACGTCACGTACCGCGACCTCCGCGCCGCCGACCAGGAGGACGAGGACTGGAGCAACTGGCGGGGCCCCGAAGACGCCGACCAGGTGACGATGCCCACCGTCGAGGTCTCCGCTGCTGCTGCTGCTGTTCCGGACGCTGGTGTTGTAGCTGCTGCGGAGAAGAAGAACGGGGAGGAGAAGGGCACGGTGGGAGAGCCTACCAATGCTAGGGGGCACGAGGGTAAGGGTAGCGGCGGCGAGCGCTTAGTGGAGGGGGTCAAGGACGAAGCCGAGGTCGGGAGCGAGAACGCAGGAGACGATTCGGGTAAGCGGCGCTCGAGCGACTCCAGAGGCGTTCGGGAAGGGAAGAAGGAAGCCGAAGTCGAGATTACATCTGGAGAGCCGCTGGCGGGAGGTGAGGGCACGGTCGAGGAGCTGCGGGCTGCGATGGAGAAAAAGCTCGTGATCGATGAGATCTGAGTGCTGCGTTTCAAGTTTCAGAGCGCATACGAACCCCCAGATATTTCCCGCCGCAATACGTAGACAGCTCAATCTGGTCCGAGTCTCGCCCGAATATGGTCGGGCGGCCGGCCCTAAGTTAGCAGAAATGGCACACGCGGATTTTACTGAATTTAGTTAACCATCATCATACATATGAGCGTTGCCGCACAACGTAAACATGAACGCCGCAGCACTATCCGAGCCGAACACTAAAGCTTCATCACCAAAGGCACACCAGCGAGCGGGAACGCGCAACTTTAACCATGTAGATATTTGCCGAGACGTGTCACGCCATGCCCGGCAGCTTGCCGAGGATCCAAATAATCCCACCGAACCCGGCGCGGCGCCTCACTCAGGCCCAGAGGATCGCCCCGAGCCCCGTCTTCGGGGCCTCCAGCTCGTCGAGGAGCTCCTGGGCCCTGCGCGTCCTCTCCCTCACGACCTGCTCCTCCGCGGCCCACCTCCCCGTCTCTTCTGCTTCTGCTCCCGCCCCTGCTCCTGTTCCTGCTCCTCCTCCTCCTCCTCCTCCTCGGGTCTCGCCGCCGTCGCCCCACAGGCCCAGCCACCCCGACGACCCGCCGCTCCTCGCCGCGCTGCGGCGCTCCCTCTCCTCCCGCGCGAGCCGGCCCGCCATCTCGGCCCAGTTCCGCAGCCCGGCGTCGAGGCACTCCCGGCACGTCTTCCTGGCCGCGACGGCGCGCCCGGCGTCCCTGCTGCTGCTGCTGCCGCCGCCGCGGCCGAGCTTACGCAGTTGCTCCTCGGCGAGGTCGACGGCCTCGCGGGTCCACGCGAGGCCGTCCTCGCGGCCCTTGCCACTGCCCCCGCTGCTGGCGTAGATGATCTCGCCGATGTACAGGTCGAGCCCGGCCTCCTCGCAGAGCTCCCGGGGGTCCCGCGCGGGCGGCGCCTCGCCGTCGTCCGGGGGCGGCGGGTACTCGGGCTCGAAGACGATGCGCCTCGCGACGCCGACCAGGTTCGCCGTGGTCCAGGGGGAAGAGGAGGACCGCGCAGTGCCGGTGCGGGAGTCGTCCGCGGACTGCTGCGGGCTCGGCAGGGAGCGGCGCGCCCTGAGTACCGATATGAGGATGGGCAGGGCGGACGAGACGTCTCCGTTGCGGGCCTTGTGGGCGGCTAGCGCCGCGAGGCTCGTGAGGAGGTTGGCGGACGGCTTGCGCGCGCCTCTGTCGTCCCTGAGGACGTACGTCTTCTCGTCGTAGATGGGGCGGTTCGGCAGCGAGCCCTCGTTGGCCAGGGACAGCGCCCGCTCGTACATCCTGGCGGACGCGTCGGGCGTGCCCTTGAAGTCGAGCCAGGACGCGTACTCGAGCGCGGCGTCCATCTTCTGCTTCGGGGTGAAGCCCCGGGTGGCCAGGACCCGCCTGTAGAAGGTCTCGGGCGGCTCGAAGGCGCGCTCGCAGTCCCTCTCGTGCGGAGCGCTCGGCGACCCGTGGGCGATGGGCCTCGGGTTCGGGTTCGACGGGCCCCGGACCTGGTCGGCCGGGAATACGAGGTGGCGCGTCGTGTCGACGACCTGGTCGTCGAGGTGTTCGGCGGCCTTCGCGCACAGCATCAGGGCCTCGTAGTAGCCCCTCCTCCACGGCTCGCTCTTGGCCGACAGGTCGTATCCCCGCTTGCCGATACCCTCGATCCGCGCACCGTCTTCCGTCAATTCCTGCAGGCCCGCGCCCTCGATGTTGGGATCCTCTAGCCTCTCCAGGACGTTCTTCGCGTAGCTTCCGATCTGCACCCAGTCCGTATAGGGCACGTCGGTCCGTTCCGGAGCCCACTTGGCCAGCCTGAAGCGCATCCGCGTGAGGAACCCCCACTCGTGCGGCGTCGGGTATCTCCGCTCGAGCCATTCCTGCTGGACACTCCAGTACGCGACGACTGAGAGCCCCAAGATGGCCCAGAAGTACACCGTGTACTTGCCGGCCATTAGCATCTCATGTGCGAGCCATCTCTTCCGCTCGGTCGTCAGATACCGGAACTGCTGGTTTCTGGCTAGCGGGGAGGAGAGGAACGGGAGCTGTGGTCGGGTATGTGATGCGAGCTTCGTGTTTCCGGTGAATAACCGGCTCGCACCGGGAGATCTGAGGGGTCGCCAGACGAGGAGTCTTCGGCCCAGGGTGCGCAACTGTTGCATCTTCGGCGTGGTCGGTCGGGGAGTTTCTTTGAGAAGCTCAGGGTTCAGTCTGGTCGAGTCATGGTGCAGCCATCACACTGCATTCATCGTTAATTGCTTTTCACTCGGGGATATTTCAATCACGCTGGCGCCAGAAATTGAGTGACCTCATTCTCGAAGCGAAGTTTGAAACTTTGATTGCGATAAAGAACCCTTTGCGACAGCCTCCGGCTTAGCGCATGCTATTCTCTTATCGAGGCCGTTCATATTCTTAGAACGATATCACTCCATACTGCATGATTCTCTCTTGATATTCATTTAGATAGGTAGCCAATAACGATAACACCCATCATACCCGGAGCGCCTTTGCTGACACATCAAGAAGGCCTTATAGATCGTTGAAGAGTAGGTAGTTGCCGTAAATATGCCCTAAGGGGGCAGCCATGCCCGGTATATCCGATGTTGCACCCATGGACCCAGTCATGAATCGTATACCTACACAGAAGAATCATAGGTCCCCAAGTCCCGCCACTTTGTTTACAAGTTGAAGAAGCACCAATGTTAGGCCCCAAACACCAAGCAATGCTGCCAAACCGGGCCACCCATACTGTACCGAAAGCCATAAACCTAGGAGACGGACCAGTCCATCTTAGGGCTGATACGATTTTGGAAGATAGCGGCTCCTGAAAACATTGCCGATAGTCCCCTTAAGACTTCCTATGGTACCAACGTCCCCCATCTTGCTGGCCAGTGCCTCTTCTAACGCCGACTGGGTCACCGATGCATCTACAAGCCCTTCTTAGCATCTGGGTCAAGTTGAATGAGGGGGGGGGGAAGAGTAAATACCATCAAGGTCACTGAAGCTGCTTCCCATGCTTGGGGTCCCATCGCTGTCTCTGGAGTAGCCTTTACCCTTGGCGCTCGGACTGCGGCCAGACAGCTCCATGGTCCGACGGGGCGACACAGGTCCCCTGGGCTGATTCCTATCTGAAGCCCCATGCTCGACCGGTACGGCTGAGCTCGCGGAAGAGTCGGAAGTTTCAGAATGATGGATGTGCTCTCTAGGTAGCCGTCTAGCAAAGTCTCGAGGGTTGCCACGCAGGGTAGCACTTAAATCGTGCTGCCCGCTTGTTGATCCGTCCGCCTGTGCCTTGTATGGCAAGAAGGCAGGCTCCGTATCTTCGTCGTCGTCTTCTGCGAAGGACGCCGAGACATCGTTGTTCTGGAATCGCGGGGGCCGGCGGATGATTCTGGACTGTGCCGGGCTAGAGGAGGCCGAGGATGACGAGTCGACGGGGCTTGCGTCAGCGGGACCGGGAGAGGGCGGATCAGGAGGGTCCACCTCGTCAACCGAAGTAGCGACAGGAAGAGACGATAATCTCTTTCGCTGTGTCTCTGTGCTAGATCGGTTCGCCGCCCTGCCGCTGCCGGCTAGGTTTCGGGTCCCGACGATGGCAGTGTTCGAAGATGAAGTGCGTGTTACAGTCGGCCGAGAGCTGTTCCTTACGGGCGTCCCGGGAACACTTACATCGTTTCGGGCCAGATGGGAGTCCTTACGGATAGACAACGACGAAGGTGCACGTGGTTGAGGGCCGCCGGATCCGGTTCGTAGCATGGCCTCTGCTACGAAGGGGCTTTCCGAACCCGGCTGGGGTGATGGCGCTGCGGAGCCTCTTGCGGCGGCCGCAGCCTTGCGCATCTGGGCTCGTAGTTGCGCGGCATGGCGTTCGGTGAGGAAGGCAACCTGTTGGAGAAGAAAGTCGACGGTCACCTGAAATCGTGATGCGCTTGAGACTGCGGGTCAGCAAGATGAAGGCTCGGATGGAACGGCAGGTCAAACTTACACCTCATTCCCTACAACACGAATACCGTTAGCCAATCATCATCATCGCCTGACTTACCGCCTGAACGACACTTACAGTCTATCTCCGTTTTGGAAACTTTGGATACGATCTTCCATAATGCTTCATCCTTTGACGAATCCCAGTTTACCTAGACACGGAAACAAACAATCAGCCCCATCTGAAACAGGAAACGGGAATGAATGTGGCACGAAGGAAGCGCCACGTACAGGAGGAGGATCGACAAAGTCACCCCGTGGGAATGGAAGCCGAATGTAGACGGTATAGGTCGGGTCCGAGGGAGAGTGCGAGGATGCCATATTGTTTGTCGTGTTGTCTCAAGTCGCCGGATGGGGTACATTGGTATTCATGTCATTGTAATGTCATCAATATGTCTCTTTCCGAAAAATCGGCTGCAGCCTTGAGCACAACAATGAGACGATGCAGGGCCGTCTAATGCAAGATAGACAAATTCAACCAAGAAGAAGCTGGGGACGTCTTTGTCTTGTCTCTAGAATCGGCAATTCATGGGCTTTGCAGATCGACGAAGTACCTCAGGATAGATAAAGCAAGATAAAGCTCCTAGCTACCAGGTAGGCAGGCACTGGGCACACACCTCAGAAGCTCTTATCGGTGGGTGGGACCGCCGGGCTGCCCCCCATTGTTCCGATATTAGAGCCCTGAAGGCATGACCTCCCCTGATTACTACCTTGTAGCTAGCTACCCACGGTACGAAGTACCAGTTAGCGTTACTCATATTGAAGTTAGCGCCCCGATCCAGTGTCCGCTCGACATCAAGTGACAACAGCCAAATGTGGGGCCTCGGTTCTTTATCAGGGGACAGGGAGACGACACCCGACTGGCCACGGTCATGAGGACGAGGACCCTCTTGAATCACCATGTCCTATTAGACACACCGGAATCATTTCGGGCTACCACCCTGCCTAGAGAAAGATGGGCTTGTACACCCAGCCTAGGCAGAGAGTCAGGCAGACTCACCGGGAGCCTCGACCTCGTGATGCGCAATCTCGCGATTCATTGGCTATCCGCGCTCACTGTCACATTCATCCGGTGTCGGTGGTTTAGGAGAAGTGCAAAAAAAAGGCTTATGATCGGCATATGAAGAAGGATGAGAATGAAATATAGCTTATGATAGTGGATAGCCGCTCTTCTGCGAGATGGGTTCTAGCTATGATACAGGTGTTACGTTAAAAAGCCTCAACTGATAATCGAATCGTGCAGTTCGCTGCAGTGTGAGTATGACCTACAGTGATAACAAGGATAACTGGAGATATTGATAGCCGGTTTGAGCATGGAGGTACAGTAACCTAGCACAAGACTAAATAGAACCTCATCTAGCCACCTCTTTATAGCTGCTGAGCATAGCACCGCAGATACTTAGACGGGGGTTTCCAAACTGGTCACAGACGCCAATACCCAACTTCGAGCCCTCGGCGGGCGGCCTATTGGCGCTCGCCGACCTGGGGACCATCGCCCAGCGGACCGCCATAGTCGGCGGCTCGTCATGGCTGGACAGCCTGATCCTCGCTCCGGGCCTTCACTATCAACAGGCCGCCGAAGCGCTGAACGACAAACTGAGGGCATCGTACGACGCCGTCGAGATCTACCAGGGCAAGGCGCTACTGAGGTACAGCGTCACGAACCAGGCCACCATCCGCTACCTACAGCGCCTCGCGAGCTCCGGCCAGAGGGTCGTCGTCGACGTCGGCGCCACCCCGCACCGGAGCCACTTCCTCTCCTCCTGCCGAGGGCGACGGCGCGGCGTCGGCCAGCGCGCGACCATCTGGGCCGACGGCCGGGGCGCGGATCTCGGATGGCTGTCTCACGTGCTGTATCTCGCCGCTCCTGCGTTCACGGTCGTCGCATTCGTGTTCATGATCTTGCTACAGGAATGTGAGTCCGTCCGTCCGTCCGTCCGTCCGTCCGCCCGATAATATCCCTCCGCCCCTATCGCCACCTCCCTAATTAAAGGTCTTCCCGATGGTTATTAACGGATGGATCAATCGATTCAAGGGTGGGGCGTCGCACTCCTCCTGGCCTTGATGTCCTCCCGCATCCTGAACATCTGGGTAATCAAGCAGCGCGCTAAGCAGCCCGTGTCCGTCCCGACCCCGCCGTCGTCGACTCCGGACCTCGACAACCTCCTAACCGAGTACGTAGTCGACCTCGGGCACGGGCGCTCCGTGTCGCTGCGCGGGCTCGCCACAGACCTGCAGGCCATAACGGCGGGCACCTGGCTCGGCGCCAAGACGCACGTCCAGGGTTACCTCGAAGCCACTGCTAAGGGTAAGCCATTCCAGGAGTCATTTCTTATTTCCTTTCTCTCTGGCTCGCAGACCACAAAATTGCGAATAGGGCCTTTCATGAGTCTACAGCGCCCGAAGCCAAACCCGTAATCCCAGCTGTCCGTCTAGTTAGTGAAGCACTTTGAACAGTCACTGACTCCAGATGATGCAGTGACCGTGTACCTGGTCGCCTCGTTTAGCGGCAACATGACGCAGGTCGGCAATATCATCTTCATGGCCCTCCTACTGGTCAACGCGGGCTTGCTCGGCCTTAGCAACGCCCATGCCAAGACGTTCCGCATGCACGGTCGCATCGCGGCGCCTACGACGGATCGTTCACCATACGTTTCGCCCCTGGGGAGTACCAGTGACAAGGAAGCCGGCTATGGTGCGAGGAGCCCGCCGTATCCTGAGAGTAGTGGTTTGACGGACACCTCCACGTGGCCATCGACAACGGCGCAAACATCGAATACGTCCTCCGCCATGGGCAATCATCACGGGTAGAAGTTAGGAGGGGGGGTGTTTCGTGGGAATTCAATCGCTAGTTAAGTAAAATTGCGGTACTCTGGGGGGTCGTTTCTCATCCCAAAAATGGGCTTGGTCCTAGTTTCCGAACCCGCTGGTAAATACCCATCAAATAATAATCAACACCGTGAAATGGACCTGCCCCCGGCAACTCAGTCGTGAGTTCCGAAGCCGCTGTCTGATGCCAATCAATCAACAAATCAAAGCTCTGAAATGAATCGGCCATCTCTTCCCACCCCGGGAACTATTCACGCACCCTCAACCCCTGAGACGCCGGGATGCTTTCACACCGTCGTGAGCTTCCTCCCATCTCCGCGTTCCCGTCCGCGGGTCTCAGTAATGTCCTCCCCAGAGATAGTGATCCCAGAGTATACCGTGTCCGTGGCTTACGCGGTAGGAGACTATGCCCGGCCGCACATGGCACGAGCGCCATCCCCTGGTCGCCGCCTGGTAACGGGCTCCTTTGACGTTCGTCGTACGCACATACTGACCGCATCGCCGGCCGCCGAGATCGATTAGTGTCGTCGACTTTGTAGTGATGAGAAGGTCGGCCAACTGTCAGGAACCTTTGTGGCTGCATATCACACAAGCCTCTGTTTCTTCGGCGTCAAGATCCTTAGTGTAGATGTCTGTATTATAGGAGAAATGATGGGGCGCCCGGAGGATCGCTTCATCCCCCAAGTGGGATACAAGCTCGATACATATTCGTGTCGTAATATTTCGCCGCTAATAAATCTCATCTAGATATAACAGGCAAGAACCGATGAGGACTCCAGGAGGTTAACGGCGACGGTAGATACAACATAGACTAGACGTCTTGCGAGGATGAGGCACCTTGCGAAGATGGTGTTATGCGAGGATATAGTGCTTTGTGAGGATATAGTGTTTCATGAGCGAGTCCTAACGAGGAGGCGGGTGCTAACAGCGAGGTGAGCGCTAATAAGGAGGCGGGTGCTAACGGGAAACACGGGTGCTAAAAGGGGGAGGGTGCTAACATGGAGACGTGCGTTAAGTGGCGAGTGCTAACGAGGGTGAGGACATTTGAACGAGGGTGGGGATAGGCGACTTTATCAGAATATGATGACTTGTGAGTATGTGCCAAAGTTAAAGAGGTATAATCAAGTCCAAGAAGTACGCCAAGAGAAACAGACAATACCTTAGATGCGTAAGATTCGCCCTCTGTATCATACAAAGCTTTTAGCCTCCCTGCTCAGCTATTATATGTTCTATTTACTGTGACTAGTACAATGCCTTACAGCCTTTCTAGCTACCTCTATAACACTCAGGCATATTGATGTCCGAATAGCTCATACGGAAACCAGTATTTTACAAAAAGCCCCTAGCTGGAAATTCCTAACGGCTTATTGCCTCGAAATCCTGCCCTCTCGCGAGACTATCTGTATTTCGAGGTGTCAGTCTAATTCATGGAGAGCCTGAAGGGTTCTACGCGGTATAGACAACTTGACGAGCCAGATATAGCTTGTATACCTGTCGCCGTTTCACTGCACGGGCCCTTTCGGGGACGAGAGGGGACTCATACAGCAAACATAGAATAAAGCTTTGTAGTAAAAGACGCAGAGAAAAAAACAGTGGCATAATCCAAGGGGGCCGCTATTAGACATCTAGAAGTTATGTCGACGGAGATCAGTGTGGGCGTGATACGTCTTCTCGAACCCCCATTAAATAATCGCCCGGCCTCTTTGCCGGCATCACCTACGTCCACGACAGGCTGGCCATCGGCCTAAATTCAGACACAAATATGTTGCCTATGGACATCTAAGTATCAGCATACACGCAACGGTTCAGGTCCGCTGCGCTGGTCTTGAGAAATTGGGGCTCTCTCTGCGCACTGTACCGACCTCGTGCGAAATCAAGCCAAAATAGGCTGCTGACAATCTTTATGTAGTGGTTCGGCTAGTCGTTACAGATTTTTTTTTGCATGGTTAAGGGTTCAGCCTGAAGTTCGACCAGACATTGAACAAACCCAGTAGCAGGTGCTGCGTGTAAATCTTCAGTTGGATGTCTCTACGTAGATCAGAGTCCCACCGACGTCGACGATTTATTTCTCCGAGTTGTGTTGCTAGCAAGGCGGTTTCCGTATTTCGTATTGTTAAGGCCAAATCTACTTCGGGAAGGGTGAATTCCACGGCCGCGCAAGCCGCGCCTGAACGCTATCCCTACAGTGCCAACCATCCTTTCACACGGTACGTGCCTCTACATGAGAGGTATGCATCACATATATTCTTTTGCGTCTGTCTTTTAGTGTTCGTCCTTAGGCCTCGCTCTCGACATATGAACTAACGTTCTTTACCGGCTGAGCACTTCGTAACCACAGAGTACTGGTCTCTCGTTTCCGGCCCATACGAAGAAAATAGTCAGCCGTACCGCAACCACACTGAGGACGTAGTAGAGCTTGTCCGAACACTTACGAACGGCGCTCCCTTAAGGGTGGGTCTATATTCTCCTTGGTACAATTCCCTCTTGGGAACTTCTGATATGCCTTCAGTAGCTTAGTCTCGCATTGTTTCCAATGATTGATTCTACCTTTACCCATACCTTCTTCAATCAACGGGGATATCGTAGCCACTCTGAAGGCGGATTTGACAGGAGCCGAAGTGCTTATACTGTCTGGGTTCAGTTTATCATGCCTCCAATTTTAGAGAGAGTCGGCCATGTCTCCGAAAGAACTATTTCACTCTGTTTGGCGAGATCTCTAGCGTCTCGAAACTCTACCTGAAAGACTGACATCGGAGCCTTCGCTGACAATTTTGACTGTGCTGGGCGGTCACAGGCCATATATGGTTTTAGTTAAGGCACATAACACGCTCAAGGTCATGACGTCCACTTATACGCATTATCTAACTTGGCATTATCTCTTTTATGTTTACACAACTTATAGCTAAAAAAAAGGGTAGATGGCGATGACTTAGATGTGACTAGAAACGCCGATACGACGAGAAGTTTTTATAATCTTCGGGAGAATTGCCCTAAACAATAGGAGATAGGTTGAATACCAGTTAGGTTCCATCCTGAGTGTCAGGCCATGAGGGCTTATAGACCATACAATTATATATGCCCAGAAGGTAGGGGTCCTTATACCCCTATTCCAACGCCTGCTCCAACATAAACACCTGTTGATGTTGGCATTTCTCAAGGATTAAAGCTTTAAGCTAAGTACTGGTGGTAATCATAATTGTGGTTAGTATAATGCGCACTAACCTGTGAGTCAAAGTAAAGTAACATTAAACAGCACGCCCTTCCCTCTCTCTAGTTTGGCTCAGCCGGATCTGTGTGTAAACGAGGCTCTAATAACGCAGGATCCAGAGGGAAATTATCCCCCAATCGTAGGGGAAGTCGGCACTGGCGCCGTGTATCGTCAGGATTCGCGAATCAAGTTGTAACGATTAGAGTCTCTTGGTCATCGTGAAGGGGTTCTCCTACACTATCGTCGGGTTGTTACTAATTAATGGATTCCTCTGTAAGTGCTCAGTTAAATCCATGGCAACTCAATCAAGCCTCTTTTCACCTACAACTGGCTAGGTTCAAGTAGCGATTACAGGAACCATGAAAGTAATCGTGTAGTCCGGATATCGCTCAAGCTTCTTGGACTCTTAAGCTAGTTTTATAGGTGTTGTCTAAGAGAGCTGCAACCTAACGTCCGTATCAAGAAAGGGGATAGGAAGTAATGGATTATCGTAGCCCTCTTCAGACATATCCTCTGCTATAATCTCTGTCGCAATGCATTTATACGGTTTCCAAAACAGAGGACATAATTCAAGGTATGTCCTGTGTACCAGTACTATATATGCCCCCAATACCTTCTAGGATGTATTAACAGCTCTATCTGCTTAATAACGATACTGGTGGTTGCGGAAAGGGATACGGCATCCAGGCCACGTCAATAGCGGCTGGTATAAGATATAGAAAAGAGCAATAAGAACATCCGACCACCTTACCATCCCAGAGAAGACCGCTATGTACGACGTTATTTGCTTCCAAGCTACGGTGGTATTGACGTAATAGTGAGCGCAAGGGATGTTCTGTGTCGTGCTGGCCCAGTCAATATAGATCGAACTCAGTAATCCAGTCCATTACCCAAGACTTTATGGGACATCCAGCAACAGGAGCGAGCTCCCGCTCAGACAGCTGTATATCTTCACTGGTTCGGGTATGAAGACTCATCCGGGACGGAACCACGCACCGGTCTAAGTACGATGTAGTAACGTACGGGGAAACGTTCCTATCGAACGTGTCGACAGATTAATCCGCCAAGAATAGCCTGACACGGATCATATCGCAGAAACCGTCCAGAATCAGGAGAGGCGCATAATCAGCACTCGCGATTCCGTCAACGACACGCGAATTACACAAGGATCAAGCCCTCTCCTACCTCCTTATCCAGTTTCCCGGGGACGGCTGCCCGGATGCGGCATTCTGCACGATCTGCAACACACACGGGATGATCCCGTCAATATCTACCAGAGTGCGGCTACATAGAGAACACGGACAGGGGTATTATTATATGACGAAAATAATAACTCGGGTTCGCGGAATGGAGTGGATGGATTGATGGATGGTGCAGCAAACCTACTTGTGTAACGCAGAGCGGCATCTCCGGGGCAGTGGGGCGCTTGGGAATTTCATGTTTCAAGTTTCCGGCTTTCTGGAGCCTCGAAGCAACATCGACTTTTATTAAATCTCCGCGTGGGTGGACAACAAGCCTGTTTCGATCACCCGCATATTGATCGCCGTATGCGCACGTGGGGTTGCTTGCATGCAGATTCGACCCCTATTATATCTCTCCGACAGCGGGTCGTCCACAAAGGTGTAGCAGCCCGTTGTCCTAACCTGCCTTTCCCGACCCCTGAGCGCGCCATAGATTTGTTCCACCAACTCTCCCCGCGTCCTACTAGCCGGGATAAGCCTCTAATCCATGTGTCCATGTCCCTGGCGCCATTCTCCTTCCCCCTAAATGCAAAACCAAGAAGTGAAAAGAATTAGTATACACGTGCAAGATAGCAGGGAAATACCTGCTCAGCGCGCGATGGGTCCCTTGCAAATCGGCTTTGTCGCTATTCAGGACGTCGTACAGCGCCTAGCTCCCTCCCTCGTTCCCTAACCTCCTCCCCATCCATCCCATCCAGTAGGCGGAATCGATGCCCACGAAACGAAATCACACTACCCCGAGCTGGCGCTCCTCGTTGCAGCGCACGAGCTCGGACAGGGCGCGCATAAACAGGGGGTCGATGCGGACCTGCTGGTCGGGCGGCAGGGGCCCGTCGCCGACGCGGCCGCAGCTCGCGAGGCGCAGCGTGGCCACGAGGCGCGCGACGCACTTGGCGAGGCCGATCCGCAGGTCCTGGAGGTCCCGTAGCGCCTGGTCGCCGCCGCAGCGGCTGTCGACGCCGGCCGAGCGCGGCAGCCTCGCCCACGTGGATGTCGGGGCGGTGCCAGAATCCGAGTCGAGCCACGTGACCTTGGTGGTTGCGCGCTGGTTGTCGCCGCTGTCGCCGTCGCTGCCGTTACCCCTCCCGAGTCGCATGAAAGACTTCTTCTGCCTTAGGACGGAACGCGCCGGCGGCACAGGCGGCGGGTGTTCTGGGGCGAGAGCGGTGATGGGGCTCGTCGGGCTGGGGAGGCCGAAGAAACTAGCTGCTTTGTGCGGGATCATGCTGCCATCGGGGTTTCGCTGCTCTGGCGCAGGTGACTTAGGCGTCTGCGGGCGCCTACTAGTGCTAGTAAGAGAGGCCCGGGGGCAAAGTGACGTGATGTAGTTGTAGGCTAGTAAGTGGGCGTAGAGGGCGTCACATAGGAAATCTGTTCCTGCTGGGAAGACGTTCTTGACTACAGCCCAGTCGGGGGCCGCACCTTCCGGTGAGTCGTCCTGTCCCACAGCTACAGGGGATTCAGATAGTCTGCTCGACGGCACGCCTGATCCGGTGAGCTTTTTACATGTCCTTCTCCACTTCGGTATCTTTGCTTGGTCGTAGTTCTGTGTAGATAGATTTGTATCGGAAGTCAAACGCGGTGTTTTTAATCTCCTCGAGTGGCTGCGTATTGTCTCGATCGATAGGCTAGAACATGAGAGCATGGTCTCTGGGAAGGAAGAAACAGATATTCGCAGGGTGTCCATGACATGGGAAGGAAGCGGGAGGCGAGAAGCCGGGCCCTCGACGGCAGTGTGCGAATACTGGGTGAACACATCAAGCATGGATTCCAACCAGGTCTCGATATTGTCTAGGGGAACGATAGCCTTGGAAGCACTTTCCTCGTTTGTCTGCGTGTATTTTCTATTGTCCTCGCTTCCAAATGCGGTTCTTTTGGAAGGAACCATGGGACTCTCGACTTTTTCCTTTAAATCGACCTCATCATCCGTAGTGGAAGTTGGAAGATGGGTCAGAACAATGCCCCGAATATCTTCTTCTGGCCTATAGCTCGTCGGCAATGGTAATCGCGGCGACATGTTGAGCTGTGCTTCCGGGTCTAAGCCAGCATAACCCAGTGAGGAGTGGCGGTTAGGTATGTCGACTGGGGGATCTGGTGCTGCTCCCGAGCCGAGGAGATCAGCTGTTTCTGAGGTATCAAAGAATTCGGGTGAAGACTCATCACCTCTTGATACCCCTGAGGCCCCGATAGCATACGCCCCTGCACCTAGAGACTCGCTCCTCGAGTTGCCCATATTATCCCGCCTCTCGACAGCATGCGTTGGCAAGTCCGTCAGTGCGCTGTTGCGACTTCGTCCTGTACTTTCCGGTTCATCCTCATTCAGATCCATCCAACTTATCCCAGCTCTGATGAGATTCGACAACATCAAATTTCTGCAGGGTCGTGGGGAAGGTTGCTGCTCAGAGGCAACTGAACGCGGGGGCGTGGTCACGTTCGTTCCTGCAGTCCTCGCAGACTGGGGTTCCATGCAACCGGATGATTCACTGCTGGCTGTCTCAGAACCGCTCTCTTCATTATGCAAGCCATCCCACTTTTTGTTTAGGGTAAGGTCATGTAGATAACCTTGATTCACGGCGCGAAGCGAATTGGCTTTGAACAGGTGGCCGTGACGATGATGTGGCGGAATGCTGAGAGTCAAAGACATATCCTGAAGTGAATATCGTCTCCTGCTCCCATCATCACTCAAGCAAGGCAGTGGGATCCCAGAAGTCAGCTGCTTCGATTGAAAAACCGGTCGGGATTGTTCCAGGTCCACGGCCAGCAGTTCTGGCAAATTGTATTCCATGACGGCCTGCAAATCTTCGGTTGGGTTGGCCATTGCTAATGGACTGCTGAGCGGAGCGCGTTCATGCGCTACCTATTCGAGCCGAGAAGAATCAGCGGGGGTGTTGGTTTTTTAATTGAATTCAAATCCACCAGCCCGACCTGGAATCTGGGAACGGTCTGCCTAAGTAAGGGAGAATACAGTGATGAATTGGTATTACCGATTACCTCCTGACCTTCGACGTGAGTTCTTATGGTACGGTTAGCATGTGTTAGGCTACAATGTGATATGTTCGAGTTCACTTTGACCAACCTTGAGTACACTAGACGTGCCAGTTCAACGAGCGAGCAAATAGACACCAGTACAAGGTGATGAGAAAGTAAGGAATTCAAGTGCCAACTTCACCATACCTATAACGCATTTGTGATGCTGCAATGTGTCCCCGATGGCTACACAAAGGCCCGAGATACGCGAGACATAGGTATGACAGCGTGTCCACTGTAAGTTTGAGACACCAGACAAAAAGAGGGTGTCCCTCTTTAGCCCTTGCTTATACCACATGGAGACCATGGATATAGTGTCAAAGAAACAGGTCAAGGAATCTGCCAAGAGCTAATGGCAAGGATAATATTGAATGACGGCAATCATCCATATGAACCAACCTGATTTAATTAACACCGAGAGAAAGAGAGAGAGCAGTGCAGCTGGCAATTGTGAAGATGCTATCCGAACTTGCTCAACTTACGGGTTTATTAAGCCCTTAGCTTTAGAGTTCTTTTCTTGTCAGGGGATGGTCACATATTGCAGTCAAGCCCAAACTAGGGGGGAGGGAGAGATAGGAAGAAGCCAGCCCACGAGGAGCGACGCCCTTGACTTGAACCCGCCGCAGCTAGCATATGGGACGCCGGCTTAGAGATGCGAAGCCGATGAATAGCTTGCAATCAGGAAAAGGCCGAAAGCTGGTGGCAGTCACTGGAAGACTAATTGAACTCTGATATATTGCGAAAAGCCCCGTCGGGCCTGAGTGGTGGGCTCATCTGCAAAGCACAATGCATAGGAGCGGCCAATGGTATACCTTACGTGCAAGTTTCTCCTTTTGATGGCGCGAGGTTCGCGACGCTGCATAAAGAGCGCACGACAGGTGGGCGACCACATTGCTGTTCGAGGGCTCCCGTCGAGTCAGTTCTTGCCGTGTCAGACAATGATTGCATATGCCTGGCATAGGCTGAGTCGGGACCTAACGTTTGGCAGCATGAACTATTGCCATACCCACCAGTACGCACCATTCGGAATGCAGTTGCGTTCACCGGGAGAACGCATCACCGCCTTGTCTCAATACGACGCCTCCAAGTAGCGTTCTAGCCCAGTGGTGATCGAACCCACAGGGATAGCTGCCATCGGATGCATGCATTTGACCGACTCGAGAGTTCCCGCTCCTAAAATTAAAATTTTGAATCAATTAGAGGATGGTTACATAGACGGGTGTTTGGCGATGTTTTGGAGATTGAGTGATTCCGATAATGAAGTGTCCTCTGGCACCGATGAGATAACAGACTTGCAGGAAACGCACATACATATGCACATCGGCATCCAGGGTGACGGCAGCTTGATTTGTTAGGCTCGTGCATAGCATGCACATCAGAGAAGAAAGAATATTGAGACACAGTCATATACCGAGACAAGACAAGACAAGACGGTATGGGATGAGAGTGTCAAACTTCATAAGCTATCGGACTCGGGTTTAATAAAGTTTAATACATATCTGCATATATGTATATAAAGGGTATAGAGTCCCCTTTTTGTCAGTTCATTCAGTGCCTGGTCAATGTTCTTCACGTGGGGCAGTGCCGAAGCTAAGTGAGTACTAATACAGTCCCTTGCAGCGTTTTATGTACACCTACCTAGCGCCAAGTTAGCGCATCCAAGACACGTTAGCGAGGCCAGTTGAAGGCTGTCAAAAAGAAAATTTCGACTGCATAGTCGATTGCCAAGACGTCGTATCAGCAAAAACCGCCGTAGCCGGTGTTACAACATACAGTTCGAGCATTTGGCCAACTGCAAGTCGTTCGGCAGTTATATCGGCGTGGGGGACTTCATTATTAGGAACGGAGAATTCTTGCCAGCCCCAGCTAAGAGGCAATATTGCGAATCTTAGGGCGCTATAGGCAAGCGAAATATGCGACCGTCTCTCAGGTGTCGCAATGTTGACGGAAACCTATTTCTCGTCCGTCTCCGGGCCGCCGATCGCCAATAACACAGCCATCGCAAAAGATGCCGGTATTTACGAGCACACTCTCCATCCCAACCACTCCACGCCAACCACATTCAAGAAGAGCTCTGTCCCCCGCAGCTGTCTCGCCGTCAGTGAGACGCACGTGTTTGCGGCCCAAGACGAGAAGTCGACGGTCCACGTGTACTCGCGGGCCCGCGGAAACCAGGAGGCCCTGGTGACGTTCCAGGAACGCATCCGGAGCGTGCTACTGCAGGATGATGTCCTTTTCCTAGGAACGCAGGAAGGGCGGGTCGTCGTGTGGGAGGCAAGTAGAGAGTGCCCCAGCATATATATTACTTTACCCTTCCTTCTTAGGCCATCCCTGGCTAACTCTCTGTATAGACATGCACCGGCCGGCAAGTCTCTACGCCAGCTTGCCATGTTCAGGCCGTCACGTGCATGGCCGCTACCCCCTTTCACTTGATCACAGGCTCGGATGATTCTAACATCCATGTGTGGTCTATACCCCGTCTCCTGGAGCTTGACTCGACCGTCGAGCATGAACCTGAGCAGACCCTTTCCAACCACAGAGCCGCTGTCACCTCGGTAGTCGTTAGCCAGAGCGTCAACCCCGACACCAACATCTGCGTCTCTGCCAGCAAAGACAAGTCCTGTATCATCTGGAACTACCAGCACGGCGTGGCACTGCGGACCTTGCTCTTTCCTAGCCCGGTATCGTGCCTCTGTCTGGATCCCTGTGCGCGGGGATTCTATGCATCGTCCGAGGATAGTTCGATGTACGCTATCGACCTATTTGCCGAGAAGCCCTTGCTTGGGCCACAAAGTGCCGAAGAGAACTCGACGGCTATCCAAGTCTCGTCCGCGTTCGGCGCGGTGCCTCAGGAGGCCGGCACGGCATTGTGTCTTGGTGTGAGCTATGATGGGACAATCTTGCTGTCTGGTCATCCGCAGGGTCAGATCCTCCGGTGGGATCTCAGCAACCGCGCAGACTCTACGGAGGTTGCGAATCTCAACGCTTCGGTCACAAATCTTGTCTTCGTTGCGCCGCTCACATTCACAAGGCCTACGAAGACGGTCACAGTGGTTAAGCCATTCTTGGGAAGCCGGGCTTACAACTTCACCGCCCAGTTGACCTCGGACCTGACGGGCAGCGACACGAGATTCAGGAAGATGCTGAATTCGCGCGGGATGCCGTCCGAGTCCCTCGAGCAGGCCATCCTTGCCCTTCAGCAGCCGGTCTCCGACAGTATCAGCGACCAGGCGCTGCGGACCGAGAACGAGGAATTGTGGGAGATCGTCAGTGAGCAGAGAGCCCTCCAGAAGAAGACCTTGCAGCGGTATGTGGAAGCCAAGTCGGCCAGCTTATGATGAATCGTCCTATGTCTGCCACTCCCCTTTCGCATAAAGCTGGCAGAGCTAGGCTCACAACCGGAATCTGTCGGCTTCGATTCGGGTGACCTCATGAATAAACTGAGTGCTATACTCATGCTACATCCCGAGATCGGTATACACCTTGTAACCAGTAAGAGGAAACAGGGTTATCTGACGAGGTTGCACCGGCACGTCATTGATTAAAGAGGATCGAAGCAAGCCACGTCTATTATTACAGCTCGGCAACGATCTCCATTCAAGGGGTAGGGTATCTCCCGCGGATCAGCCAAACGTCAGATCTAAGGATTCAGCGATTCTGGCATGCCTAGTGTTACCAAAGCCATCATTCTGTCCAAGTTCCAGCCTCGATAGATGGCTCTATGCTGCTGTATTACGTTGTTGCTAGACAAATGGTTTTGATCGAACTGTAGGCGAAACCCACTCTGGACAGGTAATCCTATTCTTGTGATGTCCCATAGCATAACTGACCGATTACGGGCTACCGACCAGTCAGGCGACGCATAGGGTGACATCGAGCCGCTCCATTCCATCCGTGGAGGAGACAAGGTCGCCGTGGGAGATTACCGAACCGTTCTGGAGACATGGGCACGGAGAGCCCAAAAGCCTGCCCGCACTTTCTTTACCGTGGCCGGACCCGTTCCAGTATCATCTTCCATTGGGGCCCTAAGCGATTGTAGTGATCCGTGCCTCAGTAATCCCTAGAGCTATGTAGATACCGGTGTGTTCGGTTGCCGTTTGAAACCCACACCCCCTCCCCCCCGGATAGTCGAAAGCATAGAAGACTTTGGGCTTCTTGGGGAGGTCCTAGCATGATTTGGGTAAGAGCCGCGGTGCGCTGCATCAGGGGCAGCTTCGGGAAGCTAGTTGATGTTGCTGGGGATTGTACTCGTCCCGTGGTAATTTGGGAGGGGGAGGGGGCCCACTAGCCGCGTGGGTATCGACGACGACGACGACGAGTGGCGTCCCTGTAGATTTAGCATAATGGAGTTAGTTGAAGGGAACTCCCGTGTTTCTAACTTAGCACGGAAGCGGTAAGGATGTCGAGCATGGAAATGAAAAATCGCAAAGGAAGTCGGGGGGCTGGATGGAGAGAGGTGTTTATTCAGGCATCTGGCAGGTGGAAGAACAGTGAAGTTATTCGATTTGTCGGTCCTCTATAAAGGGGTCTCTTCTAATTCGTCTCTGGGCACCCCAGAGGCTAAAAACTTTCGCAACTCCGTTCTGGTCCTCGAGAGGCGGCACCTGTGGCCAAGCTAGGGATTGAAAGGGGCGGCTCCCGGGAGGTCGGAGAGGGAAATAGGAAGCTTCGAATCGGGGGAGGGGGGTGGTCGTTTATGAATGTGAGCTCGAACCAGTAATCACATGTCAATGTGTGTAATTGCGTCGCTGCCTGTCAACTGCAGTTAAGTAGGAGTGAGGCCATAGAGGGGTACCGTACGCAACGGGGAGCATACGCCGCTGCCGCCGTCTCTCGAAGTCGTCATGTTCTCCGCTGAGCCTGCTGTAAAACAGGCTGATCACTCCTGAGACGTTCCGTTATATCTCCACTTTGAACCCAACGCTAAGAATGATCAAGATAGGCATATGTAAACGGCGAGCACATAGCCCTCTTCACGATGGGCGCCGAGTCATAGTCAGGAGGTACAGGAGGAAGTACTGTTTTCTGGACTTGGTCTGGCAACCAGCCCTACCTGAATTCCAGGGAGACGACAGATCAGTGGCCTGAGCCATTTAGACTATGTCGATTATACGGTTTCCCGTGACAACTAGGTAGCTACGTCGCTCCAACGAAGAGGTGGGGCCGCGCGGGAAATCCGTACGTTTGTCGCCCCCGGCACTGTTAGGCGGTAAGGAAGGCTGTTATTATTCGGTTTCAGGGGAGTAAAGGGGGCTTGCTTCTACCTTCCCCCCCTATGACCGGTTAGCCTACGGCTGGGCTTACGCACAAAGAAAGCCCGGGAGATTCCATTTACGAATCAGCCTACAACTCGCTGCCGTCTACCCCTAGTGGTGGTGGAGGAGCAGGGGAGGCACAGTAACCCTTAAGACTCACACCACACGATGAGTCGCGACGACGGTGTCAGAAAAGGCTAGATACGCTGGGATACACCGCGACAGCTACGATATGGGTAGCGCTTTGAACTCGGAACTGCTCTGCAGTTGGTTAGATACGGTCTCTCTCGAACCGTACCTAACACCGATGCCTCACATTGCAGACGGGAGCGCGTCACCACGAGTTATTGGATGATGGACCAATCGATACGTGAAGACCTCTACAGCAGCGGCGGCGGCGGCAACAGTAGCAGGCTGAGCGGGCAACGTAGCACACCGCAACGGACTTACCTCCAGGCTGGGGCGGCCGCGCGAGGGTGTAACGAACGGTTTTCAAGCGATGGAGTGTGACACCGACGAGTGAGCGAGTGGCCATCCCCCATTCCACTGTAGACGGGGAGAGTGTGTTGGATACGTCATTCTATCCCCTTAACGCCACGACGTCGCTTTTCGGGTTTTTCTTCCTTCAATTTTTTTTCTTCACCCCCGCGACGGCCCGCAAAAGTACCATGCATGTTGGTCAGATGCGCGTATGCATGCGCGAAGAGCCCCAGCCGCGTCGCGGTTCCCGCCGGAACGCCACGACGATGACGAAAAAAGAAATTCAAGGGGATTAGGTGCATATTCAGGCCATCGTACCTACATCCATACGCAGGAAAGTAGGTACATTTAGGTATCGTGGACCCTCTCCTCAAGTACCGAAGCGCGCGTTGGTTCCCCGCGTGAAGGGGAAAGGAAGAGGGACTGGAGCTAAGAAGGCGGCCCGAAGCGGTACTCTATTCGTTCGTCGCCGCTGCAGAAGAAAAAAAAGAAGAAAAACCCCGAAAGCGACCCGGTGTAGTCGTAAGCAGGTCGCCTCTCTCAATCGAGATTCGCCAATTATGTTTAGGAAAAAGTAATCCAAACTCGGGTGAGAGTCCGAGGGGCAGGCGAGCGCGTGCGTCGCCGGCCGTTACAGTACTCCATTCTCCATTCAATCAATACCCTTTCTTCCAACCAACCCCTGACGTGGCATTTTTCCAAGCCAAAATAGAGGTGAAGGGGGGTTGATAATTCATCGAATGGACGGGCGGGTGGGCGCAACCTTGCAACCCGCGAGATCTGGGCCTCCCGCCTTTTGCACCAGCAACAACGTGCCGGCTCCGCCAGAAACAGGCGGAGAGAAGTCTCAAAAAGAAATCTGTGGTCTCGGAGGACGGGAATGTCTAGAGCAAATCGGCGGGATGCGGGTGGCGTGAATCGCAGCTTATTCGCGGGTGTACTCGTCGATTTCTACATGCATTGGTAGCCCGTCTCCACCCGTCCGCATCAGGCCATGGATCCGGTAGGAGATGACCTCGTATTGTACTTTCAGGTAGCGGTTCGTCTGACCTCATCACAAAATTCGCCAGGAACATTGTCCAGAGCGGCCACAAATTCATATGAGGAACCGTGAAATAACTGCATGGCATGTAGTCGACATGAGAGAGACGGGACGAATCAGCCAAACGCGTAGGAGGTATATATCCTACAAATGTGCCTTGGCATGGCCTTCCAGTTGGTAGAATATCATGCAGATAGACTGGGCTTCTTATTGCCTGCGCAGAAGAGATCTTTAAAACCGAGTACCAAAACTCCCAGTCACAACTAGAAATTTACAAGCCCCGTGACATTTCTTCATTACCCGGGCAAGTGCCGCTGTCCCATAATCCCGCAATGCAAGCGACGTGCAGACCGTCTGGTCCCATTCATGATTGTGATCCCAGGAAATATGCCAGTCCTAACGTAATTCGTTGGCACCGAGCTTTGCCTGCCGGACGTTGTTCGTTACACCGTGGCCCGCCGACAATACACCGAACGGGTCCCCCCAACGCTAATTTATGAGTCCCAGATTAGGGGCATCTCGGTACAGCTCGTAATAAGTTCGCCAATGGTCCTCTGCGAATTCGGCAATGCTGCTAATACCCGTATCGCTGTAAAATGGAGTGACTTCGTCTAACCTCGGCGCCTTCATTAAGTGATTTCAACTAAGCAATCGTCTCGTCCCGTTTGGAGCAATGGAACCACAACCCCGGCATCAGAGGATGACGCATCTTGATTTATGTGTATCCCCTTTTCGCCTTCTCCGCTTCTTAATGTAAGACATCGAGTAGGGATCGGTGGTATACTCTTCCCCTGCTTGATTCCCTTCAGAATCGGCTTTACGCAGCATCTGCCGACACAAGTCGATGAAAACTTCATCCACATTTGCTTCCCCTCCGTTAGTACGCCACACCGAAAGAATCGACGGGGGAGCAGCGGACTTACTGCGCGTACGAGCACTGGCTTCGTAATAAGGTGCACCCCACTTTTGTGAGATGGAGAAACCCTTGGTGCGCGGCACAGCCCGCATGTCTTCCAAGTCTGCTTTGTTCCCGCAGATAACTATTGGTATATAATCGTCATCTTTAATGCGAATGATCTCTTCCCGGAGATTAGAAAGTTCGGCTAAAGATGACTGCGAGGTAATGCTGAAAACAAGTAGGAACCCTTGACCTGTTTTCATGTAAAGATCTCTCATAGCAACTTAACAGAGGGTCAGTTAAGTCGATTTCACATGAACGGAAAGAATTACTGATCGACCAACCAAATTGTTCCGTTCCGGCTGTGTCCAGTCTGATTCACGTTAGCATTTGCTATGGCGGGGTCTCTTGACACTCGGGAGATCCGTTTCTCACATCTCAAGAACTACCTGTCGGCCCTGTTACTAGAGGTTAATCCATGATGAGAAGCCAATCGGAAAATAGGAACGCTGCGAGGCGCACTTACATCCACCCCCACCTGAGTACGATACGAGTCTTCGATCGTCGGATCATAGCTCTCGATCCACTCGTTATGGACAAACTGAGCTATCAAAAATTCTATCTATCAGTCTCATGACTTCCTAGGACGGAGTAGAAGCAGGCCAGAGCGAGGATCCTGGCGCAAGTGACGCCCGGATCTAGGACCAAAACGGGATAGTCGAGAGATTTTACCAGTGAGACAGCTCTTCCCAACACCACCTGCGAAAGCAAACTTCAGCTACTGTAACGTAGAGGAGGAATTTGTAGACGTTAAGGTTCTCCACAAGGCGAGGTAGAGCTCACCTGCACCTAGGACAACAACGTTGAATTCGCGGCTGCCCACAGCGATTGAGACGTCAGCGTTCGGGTCACACGATAGCCATGTAACGGTTGTTCTCAGGGTAGACAAACGCAGGGTGGTAGCGGCCTTGCCTTGAAGGAGGCATGGCTTTAAACTCTCAGGAGGCGCCCGCCAAGGCCCAAGGAATACAGAATGATGGAGAATCCGCAACGCTACGTCGTATATCCACGAAGCGCCGTCTGCTTTACCGCTGTCCATTCATCAATTTTGATGACGACACGAGGCCAGCGCCAAGGTTATCGCTGCTGGTCCACCGATGGAGATGCCCTCATCTGAGAATGGTCGCCGGGCTCGTCGTATTGAACGAACTGAGGCTATCAACTTCCCCCGCAAGCGGTTGTAAATCGCAAGATACCACACAAAGCCTAATTTCCAATGGGTCTTTAACGAAGAATATGAATAAGCTCGCTGTCCCGTTTACTTCGCAAACCCGGATTTTCGGACAGGCTTAAGCGTTTCCAAGAGGGGAAAAAAAAATGTTAAACTAGCGACAAAAAGCGTGATAGGGGTCTGTAAAAAAAAAAAGAAGAGGGGTATATTAGCGCGGATAAGTTCCCGGAGTGGCAGCCCACGATAACAAGCGCTTGACTCGAACAGTATAGACGATGTTAAAAATTCAATGACTCGGTTGACTTGTTGTAAAACGTCATGGGGGGACGGAGGTTGAAAAAGAGTAGGCAAGGCAAGGTAGCTGGAGTTGAGGAAAGGCTTAAGAGGTCTAGGGATTGCATATGATATTATGGAGAACGGATCCCCAGTATTATATCACCTAAGTACGGACGGAGTATGTACACATGCATTACTTCGTACATATACGTACTATTACCTTCAAGGCGCAGCGAGACCAGGGCTAACGCAAGGTAGGCTACCTGTAGTTGGTCTGTTACTACAACACAGATCTTAGCACGAACACCACTGGGTTCAAAGGGGTAGGCTAAAAGAGTGACTGCCATGCAGCAGCCAGTCAGGGTTCTTTCAAGGGTCGAGAATGCAGATGCAGCGCGGGTCCCGCGCACTTAAGCAGCAAATGGCACCTAGCAGAGTGCTCGGAGAGCCCCATTGGCTCGTCTAAGTGGATAATCGACGGTTCGCCCTCGGACATATAGAGAGATCTTGGTATCTAATATCGCAGCAGCATTCGAGTAGTCTCTGTAACAGGTGGCTGACATTCCGTGGAATTCCATGGTAAAAGGCCTTCCAAAACGTTGGCTGTGGCGCATTTAAGAAAAGTGTTTTCAGTAGTTCATAACTTAAACTTCGGTATTTCCGGACATATCTCTATACGAAGTGTGAAAATAGATACGAGCTTGTATTCCGGCTTAGTGTATGCCTAGATACACGGCTTAGTTATATGCATGTGTGCCCTTCGCTACGGTCGGCTCCCAACGTACCTAAGGCGTGCCGTACCTTAGCGCTATCTATGTTGTTGTTATTTTCTTTTCACAGCACAGCGGTCGAGAGACAAGATAACCCTGAGTCTTCCTCTCTCACCCGCCACTATGGAAATAGCAACAGATGCTGCATGATCAGAGTTCCAGATCAACGGGTGGATCGATCGACCGACCATTGATGCGTTTTCAGCCTCTTAGTAGGTAATATCAAGAAGTAGAGAAAGTGATCATAGTTAGGGTGGGTACTACATATGCTGATGGTAAAGGGGAATAAGAGCTCTTCAGCCCTCTCAGAGAGGAAAAGTCGCGAAAGTGGGCGACGCTGTTAGAAGTAAACAACCATTCGTCAAATGGCAGTAGGAGGTTGGGACCGCGGCAGCCGAGGGGGGTTGTGTCTGTACGATCCCTGACTAAGGGGCCCACATGAAGCCATGACCGGCCAGGGCCCGGGGACACTGCTCAGTCAAGTGCGTTATCGCCATCACCCAGCCTTGTGAGAATATAGCCGCTCCGTTGGATAACGGGAATTGCGGGCTAGTCGCGTCGCTACATGTTTACATAGGTCTCACTGGGCCAATGCCGGGCGGAGTGCCATCTACCAAGCAATATGTCGTTCTAACCAACAAGCAAGTGCCCTTACCTACCAATACTACTGCGTAGACTACATCATACATAGGTGGTGCTGTGGGCACCTACAGTATACAGGGCAAGCAGCTAAGCTCTGACGGTTCTGACATAACTTACCAGGCGCGTCCAGTCTCCGATTTATTTTCGTATGTATCGATGAATCTTCCTCTTTTCTGTCCGTCATCTGTCACCTGACGGTTAGCAACTGCGAGACATGCAGCACAGGCCATTGCTTAATACGCTCTCCTTGCCGGGAGAATCCCGTCAAGGTGCCTGGGGAAATGTTGAGGCCACATAAGCTTGCTCCCCTGGTTCGGTGGATTCCTACCGACGGTGTGGAGTTAAATAGCCTAAGAGCTGCGATGCTGGCTCCTGGGGGCTCCGCATCCAGCTCTAGCCTCTACATCTATGGGGCTATTGGCGGGGGCCATGTATTATGGTATATCAAAGTATGCCCTATTAGTTACGGACTAGCCGCGATTAGCCTACCCGGCGGGAGACACGATTCAGTTCCCCGGAGTTTTAGTGAGACATTTGAAAAGGTTGAGACAGAAGGGTCTCTCCACATCCGAACATAAGTAACCAACCCGATCACAAAACTGTCCAAACTCGGAACAGGGCCTACGAAAAGAATATCCGGTTAGGCAACCCTGCCATGACGATATCCGCTTTCATAAGCAACCTGAGCCCTCACAATCTCTTCTTCCTATGGGACAAGCTACCTAGCGAGCAACTCCCGTCAAAATAGAGAATGCCGGAGCCAAGATACGGAGTACAAAAGATAGCGTCTCTACTACAAGAATAGCACTACCAGGCGTGTAGTTGCTACCAACTCCGTCCGTCCCTGTGACGCGTCTCTCATCCTTTGTACGGATGGATATTCTCGGAGCGTCACTTTGTGGGACATTATTGAACCGTCGAGAAAACAGTTTTCAATGAAGCACATGCTCCCCTGCCCCCCCAAATCCCTTCCTAGTTGATGTCGGGTAGTATTATGGTGCATACTGACTCGTGCTGAGACTAGAGCCTTGAGCGGAACCGAGCGGCTGGTAACTAGCGCCTATCTGGTGAGACTTTTGTTGTCATGCCATTTTTGCATACACTGCTCCACCCAGCTTTTATGCCATGTGCGGAACTGAATACTGTATTCTGGAATCACAACGCCAGGTAGACGTCGGTTGGTTCTTCGGACATGTTTGGGACATGTTTGGGTGATCACAGCACTGTCGAAGTGGCAATCCTGGCGTTCTGCTGTTGATCATATGTATCCACAGCCTCGGCACAGACCGTCGACTCCAGCGTCGCAGAAGTTGACGGCCAGGAGCCTTCAAGTCGGCACCCATGAGCTTGCTGACACAGCCTCGTGGAGTGTGGAGATATCCGTGGGGGTCCTCCCACATATAAATGACAGGCTAACGAACTAGGATTCCCCCTTGATCGGTTCTACAACATATGCGTAATGAGGGCCTCAACGCATGCAGCATCGAATATAATAGGATAAGCGTACGGGGGAAATCCTTCCCTCTGACTTGAAACACGGGTATGCAGACGCAACGTCTTCTTGGGTCATCACCACGCCGTCAACCGTTACTAGCCAGAGCAATCACTAGCCTTGGTCCACAATTTTCAGCTGAATGGGGATGGTTCCCGGTTACCCATTCAGGGTTCTGGCTCTTTGAGAACCAAGAGCAACAAGTCCCTGGCCGTCTCTGCTACCCTTTCCCCTCAAAGATCGTATTTAACGCCCTATTATCAGCCGCCCGATTTCGCTTTTCCGAGATTTTACGGAACCCTGAAATATCTCGGCGGAGCAGCGCGTGCTATGAGAATAACCAATATCTGGTCGAGCAGCTATTTCGTGCCAGCATCAGAATGGCACCACTTTCAACAGGTATAATTTATTGATCATTAGAACCACCTATCAGCGGTAGTCGGTTAGACTACCCAAACCACATACGCCCCTCTAAGGCGGGAATCATTGTTACAAGGTTTTAGGACTCGTCTCAAACAACAAAATCGTTACGTAGAGTGTCCAATCTTGCTCCCATTCATCATTCCCCAGCATCAATGCGTCTCGAGCGGTTGTTTACAACCTCAAGAATACTGTATGGCGTCACACCATATTCCGGACCGACGCCGAAGGTGGTAGCACCTCAAGAGGCACGTCGTCCAACGATTCATCATCGGCACTGATATGTGCGGCGCGAGGGGGCATCGTTTGCAGTAGGATATCTGGACTCCGCGGTCGAGAGGCTTGCCGGGGCCTCACGGGGTCCCTCTGCGTCCACTTGCGGCTTGCCGCGAATGGGAATGCGAAGCCGACCGTGGCGTACTTATCAGCCAGTTCATCAAACGTGATGCCCTGAGCGGCGGCGTCCTGACGATACTTGCGCGTTCGGGATAGCCAGATGAGGTGAGACACGCAGAGAACAAACTCAGCCAACGCCCTTATAAGAGATTGTGTCAGAACATGTGCACTCTTTGCACAAACGGGCCCCTCTGTAGGGCGTCTCGGTGACTTACATTAAGCCGTAGAAGACGATACCGGGTACTTCCCACTCTTCCCGATCATCTGTCATGCGTGTTAGCACGTTTTCTTACTCCCTGCTTCTTACCGAACACCGCCTAGGAAAAAGCAGGAGACTCACAGAAAGCCGTCAACGGTAAAAGGGCGCCAATAATACCGCAACATTGTGCCCACTGCTAGACACCACCGAGTCAGCTAACAGCAAGTCACGCGAAGTTTCAATTCCGAACTCGATGCTTGAATCCGCGACTCACACTGGCAACCGAAACGGATCGCCCCTGGTGCGCGTAGGACTCGACGGCCAGCGGGACCCAAGCGAAGAGGACTAAGCAAGGGGGCGCGATGCCAACCCCGGCATCACACCTCGAGAACTTCTTGTGGAGGCAATCGGGATAGTTGTAGTCGGGATTGCCCTCAAAGACTATGATGTTGAAAATCACCATCGAGGGAACGAAGGGGATTAGGATCGAAAGGAATTTTATCACGAGCATCGTGACGTCCCAGCGACCGTCCTTCGTTCTGGGACACCAACCAGATCAGTCACCCTCCCTCTGCGCCAGTTTGCTTGCTTGGACGCGGGAACCGAAACAGGACCGGCGGAGAGACACTTACACACAGCTCAGCGCAGACGCCTGGCAGTAAAACAACACGAAAGCGACGATGGTGATGTGCAGCTGTACTAGCAGCAATATCGGATGGTACGTAGCCCGCGCGTGGACAACGGCTAGGGGCTGGGCTGTCCGACATGTTAACCAGTCATGGTCCCCCCTAGAGCGCCTTCGACGCTGGTAACAAAGGCGTTTCAAGAAACTCTTAGAGGGTAGCAAGAATGCCGTGTGCGAGGATGAAACCGGAGACGAAGACGTGCAAGAGAAAGTATAAGCGAGGGGAGAGATGCACTCACCGACAAAGCCCGCAAGGAAACACAAACCAACCAAGAACCAAATTACCCTGCGATTCAGCGATGGACTGAGCTCGAGAATATTCTTGCGACGGAAATTGCACAACAGCTGGTCGCACCAGCGTGCGGTCCAGAACAGGGCGCCGGCGACCTGCGAAGCGGAAAGATCACGCATCTTAGCTGCTACTGTCCGACTGTCTTGTGTCCCGACTTCGTCCGCTTCAGGCGGACCCGGGACGGGTGGTCGAGGGGGTAAAGCAGGGGACTTACCAAAATCAAGTATTGTATGAACGAGTCCATGGCGGTAACAGATGGTGACGTCTGTATGGGTAAAAAGTCGAAGCCGAGATGCTCTAGCGAGTGACGATTACAGACCTGGAAGGAGAAGATGGCAGCGAAAACACGGAGCGCTGCAGTAGGGCATTGTCGAAGGGGACGAGAAGGACGGGGTACCGCAATGTCTTTTTGCCTACCTTAGAAAATGGCGATAAACACGATGGCTATTTAGGCGATGTGAGCTGTCCCGGCGAGCGAGCTTACTCGAATCTAAAATTGACAGGGGTGGAGAACACGGGAATGGCTGCCGAACGGCGAGAGCAAAGATACCGACGAATGTATACAACCCTGTCCTTGTATGTTCCGCAGAAGCTTTCCCATGAGGCCCTCCCTACGGCAGCTAGGTGAACTCGTGTCTACTTATGAATATACCGTCTCGGAATGTCGTCCCGGGCCGAAACTCGCCCACCGCTGTACTTGCTTCGCAGTGGTTGTCTCCGGTCAAAACTCGGGCCCTGGGTAAACATATAAGCCCCGTGGTATGTACCGGGCCAGGGTTAAAAACCTACCCGGAAGAAACTAAAGGGTTCCTTTGGTTGTCTAATGATGATGGAGATGTTAGGTACAAGCCAAGCCCTCAGCTCTAGTTGAGGTACGGGTACGAAACCTTATCCTCCGTTCTTCACGGATCCGCCCTGGACTTGGGAGGTCAGAGCCCGGTGGCGTTCTCCGGACGCATCGACGGAACCGTTTGGTGCTGTGGGAACGTCCCAGTCGAGCGCGAGCTATTAAGCTCAACACTAATTAGTATCTAAGTAACCAAACACCTTATATGCAGGGGAAGCTTAAGGTCGCCCGCCTGACCATTGTCGATTCATCCATCGGGGGCCAGTGGCCACGCTGACAGTCGCACAAAGGACATCGAGATCCTGGATGACGAACAAAATCCCCAGCCGTGATACTCGGGACATCGATATGGTTGAAAAAGCCGCTTCGAGGGGTAGTTCTAGGCTGCGGCGCCGCCTAGCGTAAGCTAAATAGCTTCGGACCTGGGGGTGCGCTGGTGAGTGTCAACCAGGCGTGATGGATGCCCCGTCTCGGGTGCGATCGAGAGCGCGCGGCGAGGCCGTCGGTCTGGGGGACAAGTCGAGCATTTGACTCGGGCTCCGTCGTAGGCGATATATACGTACATGCACAGGTTATTCTCTGGTGTGTGTACGTCAAAGCGTGTCAGATCTCACCGGCGGCGGAAGGTTTAACAATTGGGGTAAACCCTCTCTTTACAACCGCCCATCGAGCAAGTCCGACAAATATCTGTCTCAGATAGCTACGCGACCAGTTCGGATTTGCACTATTTGCGTTAGAGTTCGCTTTTCGAACAAAGGCCGAAGAATGAAATGGAAGTTCATCAAACACACGATACCGTCGAAGAAGCCAGATGTCCAACTCGCTCGCCGTATGGCTATGGGGGCGGACGTTGCCACGCAGGAACGCTCTAGAAGAATGGAATCCATAGAGCGGTCCCAGACGTTCGTTCTAGGAGACTACTCAACCTGACCTACTCGGTTATGGATGGTCGGGGGTATCTATGTCCCGTAGCATGGACACATGGAAGGACGCATGAGTGCTATATACACAGGTACCACGAGGCCACTTCATGCTGACACTCTATAGGAGCTGAGTAACGACCCTGTTCCTGGGCTTGCCATACTTGATAGCGAGGATGAAATTGGGTCATTCGTGAAACAATATAGAACATTCTCATGGTGCCAAACTCGTGGGCCGGGGGGCAGTAATCAAAACATTCGATTTCTTCTTCTACCATATACTTGCTTCAAGTCATCAGCGGCGGCGTGCCTAGCGTTAGCTTAACTACCTTGCTTTCCCCCTTTTGACTACTCCCTTAAGGCGATCGACCGTGTCCTCTGGCGAGTATCGTCCCGCCAAATGCAGTTCGCATACGCTCGGAGCAACAAGGCCGGGCGAGGTTGCGCTCATGGGGGTAGTTTCACTTTTGAAGAAAGAATCGCGGGAGAGAAAAAGCAAGCAAAAACAGTGCTGTTTCCTACAACTACTAGATAGATAGATGATGCCCTCTCCCATCCCCATCCCCAGAAGACGTGAATCAAGGTGGCCCAACCCCCCGTCTAAACCGCTAGCTGTAAGATTTGAGGAAGTTGAACAAATGAGGAGCAGAAAAATGAATGCGCCAGACATCCCAGGAAAAAGAAAAGAAAAAGGGGAAATGGAGAGTCAAAAGTCAAAAAGCACAATACTCATGAATGAAAGTCCCGGGGCCCTAGGTATAAACGGACATGACCGGAAACCCAGAGCTGTGCGTGGTGGGAAGAAGGTAACGGTATCGGATCGGCAACCCCCAAATGAAATATTGCCTCGACACCTTTCCCGAATTCGCACCTCATGCCAAAAATGTCTTTCCGTCTTCTTTTGTTTTCCCTTAGCACCCGACAAACACTATCCCATGCTCAAATACTCCCCCTATTTCCTGGTTACATGCCACTCAAAATTACCGACGGTCGAATGCATTGAGGGGGCATCTTGGAAGTTAGCCCGAAAAGAAGAAAAGAGGGAACGCCCTAGTAGGTGACTGGTGGGAGCGAGGCTGGCAGTCTTTCCAGAACTATGCACCCCTTCCGGCACTGGATAATATCCCAGAGCCACTTTCTGATTCGATTTCCAAACGGTTCCCAGAAGACCCTCCATGCGCCCCACTCCGAAGCCTGAAGTGTAACGAGAGGACCCTGCTGTATATATGCAACCCCCAGCCAACAATCAAATGCCTCTCGCCGTTTTATTGTAGAATGCTCCGTGAACGATGACTCGTCACAATTTTGTGACATTTTGGATTTGATGTGGGTCCATTCGTGAATCGTTTCTCCTTTTAAGACTATGCAGAAGGCACCGAACGATGGGAATTGGGTAATACAAAATAGATAATATGATTTTCCTTGCATGGGGGTAGCGTTTCAAAGTAGGAGCTGCGAAGCTTCAAAGCTCTCAAAACAAAGTTAAGTCGCAATATGATATGTTGTCCGGATATCCGTATAGCTGACAAGGAACGCCGCGCCCAATTGTGAAGTGCCCGGAAACAGAAAATCAACGCTGATGGTCGCTGGAATGTTTGCTGAAGAAGAACACCGTCGAATGCCTTGTGATCAAATCTGGAGTCGAAACTGAAGTGAGTCTAAAATCCCTACGGCATCAGCAGCCACTCGGTGGATGCTCAGGGGAATCACTGCAATGAAAATGTCGACGCCATCGCTAAGAAACCACCGGTTGCAAATGCCAACGCAGATGCAATAAACAAGCCAATTTCCATCACTAATGCCGAGGAATCCAAAATGAGTTGCTGTTTGCCTGAGTGTCCGAGGTCAAAAAAGGGACACCGCCGAACCTCGCGAAAGGATTAATCGAGTGGTCTTTTGCCAGCATTCCCCGTAAACGCCGGTAACCAATTCCTACAACAGGATGTATCATTCAAATATCTCCAAAAAAAAACCAAGTCAAGGGCTATCTTCCCATCATATAGGGAGGCGGATAAGCCGACGCAGGGCCGTTCATGGCTGCGGACGAGCCGCCACTCGACACGGGTCCATTATACGCTGGACTGCTCCACACATTGCTCGCGTTACCCGGGTAGTTTGTTAAGGAATAGGAAGAGGTGCCGGCCGCAGGGGGCATTGGCGAGCCTGCGTTGTATGGTGGTCGGTTCAGACCCGGAGGAGCCGTTAGACCGGGAGGAGGGCCGTTGGCTGTCGTGAAGCTGTGTCCCGATGCCGACATGATGCCATTCAAATTCCCGATAGAGCCGGCGGCAGCTTGGTTCGGGGATTGACCTGACCGAACCCCAAGGGGGTTCTTGGAAAAGCTGAGACGAATGCCTCCTTTGACGCTGTTACTGAGAGGCGTGCCATATAGATCGCGCAGGGCCTTTGTCGCAAAGGAAATGTCCTCGAATTCCACAAAGCACATTGGGCCATTCTGCTTAGTGCGGAAGCAAAGCCGCTTGTAACCCCGCTGAGTTGAGAACAATTGTTTGAGTTCGTCTTCGGATGTGTCGATGGGCAGATTACCGACGTAAAGTGTATTGCAAGGCGGGTTTTGGTCAGCGGGATTCGCCGCAGGAAAAGTGTGGCGCTGTGGGTAGTGTTGATTGCACATCCGGTAGTCCATCGGGTGACTTGCGCCGTTCATCATTGTCGGCGACATAGTGTTCCCGTGAGCTGATAGAGGAGTCGGAAGTGGGTGACCATAAGAGGGGAGGGAGGTCGAACCATTGGTCGTAGTATTGAGGGACAAGCCCGCCATTCGCGTAATGGGTATCTGAGGAGCGGTGGCCCTTCGCTGTTGGGTGGCTCCGTTCTCAGCGTAGGCAACGGGGTCTTTCAATAGTTCACCGGTTTCGTCGTCCTCGACGGCATCGTGACTGATTAACGTCTTCCCGGAAATACGCGGTCTCTCTGTGAGGTGGTTGGGAATGGGCGATTGCGGCGAGAAAAGATTTTGATAATGAGCACTGGACTCAGGGTCGGGCAGCTCATTGCTCGCATACACGCTGCTCATCGGGGGGGAGATCGAGATCCTCTCGAGCGACTGAAAACCCCCATTGAATCGCGACGGTTGACGGGATGTCGGTCCAGATGAAACAGGAGTCGACCCGCTAGAGACGGCCGGGGTGATACCTTCCGTAGGATACCTTCGAGGTGCGGTAGGACTGTTGGAATGGATCTCTACGATCATCTCGACATCGTTCGACAACGATTTGCCATGTAGCATTTCCTTAGCCTGCAGCGCTCCGGCCTGGCTTTTGAACTTGACAATCGCAGAGCGGAAGCCCTTGTCCTCGGACTGTTCCGGCGGGAGTATTTCGACATCGACAGTTTCCTGAGAGAACAAAAGCATCAACCGCAACTTTTCTTCAGTAGTATCAACCGGTAGTCGTCGGATTAAGACGGGCACTGGGGAGCCCGGCGTAGAGGTTGTCGCAAAGGGAGTTCCGACGGGTCTGGAGGCGGCGTCGACGTCGAAGTGACCTCTGGCGCTCATCGCCAATGTATACGGTGGCTGGAATGATGATGCGACTGACGATCTAAAGTGTTGTTGCGGCTGCTGTACAAAGGCCGAGGCGGCGGCCATTGTGGACTTGGTATTGGTAGATGAAGGAGATGCGGCGGCGGCGGGAGGCTGGAATGAATTTGGGCGATCCGATAATGACGGAGCTAATAAGGAACTGGATGACGGGAGAGCAGATGTGCTAACAGATGGGTTCGGGACACGGCTCGAGTTAATTCGATCCTCGTTCATGCTTTGGAGCGCATGCGATTAGGCAGCCCTACAAGGCACCTTAATGTGAGAAGCTGCAGTCTAATGGTTCTGGGGACGCGAGAGCTAGATTATTTAACGGCGATCGCGCTGATCGCAAGACTGGATCGAGTTTGGTAGTGGGCGAGTGAGTGGGTGTCTGGCGAAACGTTCAACTAGTGCGTCTCCGTACAGAGGCGCGGTACGTTGCGCTGGCCTAGGGTGGGTGCGTACGTGCGTGCGTGGGTGCGTGGGTGCGTGGGTGCGTGGGTGCGTGTGCGCGCGGTGAGGTACTTATATGCAAAGCGCGACACTGATGATGCAGCGTGGTAACCTTGATTTAATGAATAGAGTTCTGAATGCGAGATAGTAGTTGACCCGCTCTTCAGCTGAGCTGTAATGCGCCGGTCGCGCGACAAACTTTGGGCGGATGCGAGAGTTAGAAAGGGTCGAGATCGACTTCCCAATGCCTACCTAGTCGCTGGCGCAGAAGAGATTGAGGGAGGGACTGGCTGGGCGGTGCGAGGGGGGGAAGGACGACGCGACCGGGGAAAATATGGAGAAAATATCCGTAAAAGACGTGGCCGGTTACTTATTCCTCTCCCGGTCGGTGGAGGAACGCAGCAGTCCAGTTCAGTCCAAGTATTTAAGGGGAACAAGGGAAAAGAGGACACAAATTAACTGGTATGGGTAGAGGTGAGGAAGTAAGTAGTAGGCGATCTTGGTCTGACTCGGGAACGCCGGCGGAAGGTTGGAGGAGAAAGGATTTAATCGGCGTCGAATTGGGGGCTTAGTGAAATTCCTGAGATATATATGTACCTAGTAGGTAGTATTCTAAATACAATACAACCTTGAAGACTTAGACCATATCGACGCAGTCTTTGTGTGCTTGCGTGAAGAGAGAGAGACTGGAGCGTGTTTGAGCGTAAGAAGAGAATAGGAGGTAGCTTGGTGATAGGTATGTAGGTTGTATGTAGGTACCGTAGGCGTATTACTTTCAGTGGTATGAGAGAGGGAGGAATATAGTCCCCAGGAAAAGAGAGGGGATTGATCGATGTCTCTCTCTATCTGCGCAACGCAAGGACGCGCGGAAGGGGAAGCTTGGAGAGACGCACGTGTATGTAACGGGTTAAGTTAGATTGTAATGGGCTAAGATTTGTAGGGTATTAGGTTAGGTTCATCTTATCAGTATTGTCGGCAGGTAGTCCCTAGAGGCAGCCGTATTCACCACTCCCCAGTCCAGAATGAGCGGAAGCACAAGAGGCAACTCCACACCCGCCCAGGTGTGGCCATGATTAGGTACCAGCAAAGACGACGGTTCCTGTCAGGCCAATTCTGGCCCAGTGAATTAGGATAGTGGATGGTGGATGGATAGGTGCATGGTAAGTATTCTGAGTGGTCAATCGGGGGGATTCAAGATTGGCAGCCGCAGGTTGATGGCTTGACTAAGTTCCCCTAGCTGCAGTAGCCAAGCTCGGCTTGGATAGTGGTCCAGCAGGTAAAGTCAAGCTTAGCAACGTTTATATGTACTCTGTACGAAGACGCAGTACTCGTCGTTTAGCCGTGCTTGAGTTCCCGCTGAAGAAACCAAACGAGCGTAGCCCGTGTATGATCCAGGGTGAAGTGATCATGGCATTGGGACATGACGCTCGATCGATGTACAAGGCAGGAGATACACACATCTGTGTGTATCGCACGGAGAACACTGTCTTATGTAGGTGTATATAAATACCAGTGATACCTTGTCCAAGACCTTCCACAGCCCGCTCTCGAGTGGGAGCAATCGCACCGCACCCCTTATATGCCTATAAGTATTGACCAAGGTTGTTGTTGTTCAGCGGACAGTCAAGTAATTAAGTTTACTTGAAAAACCTGAGTTGTGACAAAAATGCACATCTACAGTATCTGCGGGTTTAGGGCGTGCCCGTAGAGGAGCAGAAGAAAAAGAAAGGGAGAGAGCAGGGGAGACTCTTCAGTCGACGAACAGATTGGAATAAACCTACAAACGGGATGTGGTATGTACATGACGGTAAAGTGGGGGGTGGTGGTATGCGTGATACATTATCCCCTAGGGAGTTTGGGAGTGGGGCCCCGGGAAGAAGGTGCAAGGCCTTACATGGCTGAACGGATGGATGCTTCGGCTGGACTTGGCTGGACGGTAGCAGGGACGTACTCTGACCTCGTCCTATTCGCCTGGTTCACAGAGGTTTATTAACTTTCTTAGCGCCAAATGCATGCGAGGGAAGGGGGGCAGTCCAGGCAGGTGGGGTGGGGAGGTAGGTGTGGTAGTGCATGAAAGGAAACAAGGGGAGACTGGGGGAAGCGCAAGATTTGTAAGAGGCGACTGCCCGCAGATATACCTACCTGCACGATACTCCATACTCACCGAACAAATCCACAAATAATTGAGCCACATCGAGAATACTGATCGTTTGACGGGAAAGGGGCGTACGCGGAATGGGGTTGAGAAGCTGTAGATGAGCAGTAATGATTGCTCCAAGTCTATATATATTTGACATCGGCAAAACTACTGTTCTGTCCCCTATATCATGTCAAGCCCGCCAATCGAATTTGCAATTTTGATGACGGTAAACCGCAATATCATCGGCGATATCAAGGGTTTTATAGTTCTTGACCTGGAACGTAAACCCTACTCAATAAGTATGCTACGTCTTTTATTTCATCGTAAATAATGGTATTCGGCGGGGATGCGGGCATAGGCTCTGTGTACATGTCACAACGTAGTAGAATACACAATTATGGAGCGAATAGTCTTCGGAGCTGCTTCGTGCAGGGCATGATAAAATGCACTACCTGACACACTACTCGAATGTCCGCCCGCCTACTTGCTACCTATCCAGCAGGGGTGTAGCTTCGAGGGTGCATACATGTATGTGTGCTGCATATCGAGCTCGCTGATATGGGGAGAACCATGCAGTTCTGCGTACCAAAAAGAGTTGCAATGCTCGAAAGCAAAGAAAGGTACAGAATTATAGGCTACCCACAATGCCATACCCCTACGGTTAGAGCGGACCCGAAAGTGTACGTCCATCACCTGTATACGTGAAAGCGTCTTCCCCCTTGTAGACGAGGGGATGGGATAACCTTACAGCGCCGTGTGTTTGCAACCAGCAGCCAAGAGTCCCAGCTTTAAAATATCATCCGAATGGAAAGGAGAGAGTACCGCATCATGAGGCCCAAAATAAACTTGAGTATTGTTGCCAGTAGGTAACTGCAACGCATCGGCGGGTCCTTTTTGTCATTCGAAAGGCTGTGGACCTTGCGATACTCCCCGCGCCACGATACGTATGTAGAGAGAATTTCTGCCTGGCAACACTGGAATCCCGGGTTGGAACTGATTCGGTGATCCTCTCGACAGCGAGTCGATCCCCCCTTTGAACTCCTTCCCAGGCATTTATTTACCTACAGCGGGCATTATCGTACCAATCGCACGGAACCGACCCGAAGTGACGGTGTGGTGGGTTGGCCGTGTATGGCCGTTTCTATTGACAATCCGCTTATCATAGGTACCTTGTTGGTAGTTTAGATTTCTTCGCTGTTTTCCGGACCTTGTGGTTCACAGCATGTATCTCAAAACGAACAGTACTTGGATGGAGGGATTGCACCACCCGGTAAGTATCCGACTAGGACCAATGGAATCCCTATGTGTTAGCAAGCTCAATACTCTTGACAGAATAGACGACCGACATACCACTACGCAGACTGGGCTCTTGGGGGGGGGGGGGGGGGGGG